>JABSTQ010009690.1:0-479722 GCA_013358835.2 Ixodes persulcatus
CGACAGGTTCCCCGAGGAATGCTCTGTGCTACCAGATCCTCGCGCTCCAAATCTGCGACCGGGCACTCTATGGCTCCGTCATCCAACTAGGCTTTGGGAATATACACCTTTTCCACAAGGGCGCAGCCATCTTAAAATGTCGTCGCTTCTGGTATGTGTTAAAAAATCGTTTTGGTCTCTCCACGCGGCTGGAAGGTGTTCATGAAGGATGCGTGATTGTCACACATTATTGTTTCGCCTCACTTATATTTTTTCATGTATGCCAGGTTCAAATGTTTGATTATCTCTTCGTCCCGCATACCGGATACGGAACCCGCGTGACTGAGAACGAAAGGAAACGGAAAATGTCTATAGCGGAGGCTATGGTTCATAACCCTTTCCGAAATTCAGTGCCATCTGGTGGTTCGTAAAGCAGTTTAGGTTTTGCCATATCAATGGCGGAGATGAACTTGTATCGGCACCGTCACTTGTATCGGCACCGTGTTCAGTGTGAGTTCTCTCTCGATCACTTTCAGTTCGATGGTGACCAAGAACCTGCATTCAGAACAAAGCTCCAACCCACTCAGATGCCTTGAGAAAATTATATACACCAAAGGGCTTTAAAGCCAATTGTGTGTCGCCCACAGATTGACTGAATCTGAGTTATTAGAAATAAACGCCTACGTAGCTCTGGTGTTCCATTCCTACGTCGCGTCGTGCTGATTCCCGAATATACAGGCCTCGCATCATCCGCTTAGGAGCATCTTCAACGTCTTCCTTTATCAGTCACTAGAATGCCGCCATTGGTATGACACAGATGCCGTTCCACAGATGATGATAGTGATCAAAGTGGCCAGACTGAATTTCGGAAAGGGTCTATAACGTGGTCGGTGCTCAAAAAGCACTCCGCAACTTTAAAAATATTTACTCGAAAATTAGGTTTCCGTACCTTCTAAATATAAACTTGCTCGATAATAATTCCCGGAGAATGAAAACAAAAAAAGGCAAAAGACAAAAGAATTACGGAAAATGAAAGACGTTTACAACACCCTGTAACGTCGAATTGGAGCGCAGCTCTTTTGAGGGAGGAGAGAAGGGTGCTTAGGGGACGGTATACCCCTCGTCCCTCCTCCTCACCTCCTCATCCTTCCTGCTACTCCTCCTCCATCCACTTCCTCCTCCTTGTCCTCCTCCTCCCCGTTTCCTCCTCTGCTCCTTCAACTCCTTTTCCTTCCTCCCCCTCCCTCCTCTCCTCCTCCTCATCCCTCCTCCTCCCTTTTTTCTCTCCTCCTCTTTTCCCCTCCTCCTCCCCGCGTGATGCATCATGGGAAATGTCCCATAATGCACCGCACAGGATCCTCGTGATGTCACGTGTGACGTCACGAGTGACGTCACGAAGGTCTCGCGCGGTGCATTATGGGACATTTCGCATAATTCACCGCGCGGCTACACGACGGCGACGTCGACGCCGCTCAAGCCGGAAACGGGTGCCTAAGAGCTGCGCTCTAAAATAATGCAGGGTGTGTGTGCGTTTATACAGCATAGAATTTATTCTGCCTCAACGGACGACTTGTCTCCCAGCTGTAGATGAGAAATTTAGCCAGTGCAGTACAACCGCCAGCCTGGGGTTCTGAACATGCATCACGCAGTAGTGATGCACGACCGCACGCCGGTACGATGCTCATTCAGATCGGAAATAGACAAGGGTGGGGATTGAACCCAGGATCCCTGGGTTCTGCAGCGCGAGCTCTCGCTCCACGTGCTCTGAGCTGGTGTGCGCTGGCCTACTTCGTTTCACCTTATCTGCGAGCGAAGCCAAAGCTAGAAGCGCGAGACCAGCGCTTTTTGCGTTTCTCCACAGCTCGCGCGCTCGAGCAAAGCCTGAACGCACGGAGCTTTCGTGCTCGCGCTTCCAGCTTTGCCTTCGCTCGTACATAAGGTGAAACGAAGCCACTATATATACTCCGTTTCATACTTAGCGGGCAACGCTGTCAAAGCTACTGGCGCGAGCGCGTGGCTTCATCAATAGCTTTGTTTGCGCGAGAACGCGTGCAAATGATCAACGAGATCAAGCCCCAAGCTCGCGCCAGTAGCTTTGACAGCGTTGCAGACTAAGTATGAAACAGAGTATAAATAAGCTGCGCTTCAGAGTAATGACACTTGGCCATATTGTGTCCTAAGATCATGGTTGCCAGTTATCTGAAACTTTATCTGAAATTACAGGAAACGCTTTTCCGCCCTCCACAAATGTTTAAACGGTTCGCGACAGAGCAAATCAATATTACATGACCTTCCTAACACCGAATCTAATGCCAAGGAATTCGCACTTTTAAATCATGACTATCGGCAGTTGCTTCTGCTCTGCATACAAACAAAAATGACAGCGCCCACAAGCGAGAGGAAAGGAGTGCCAATACTCTAAGCGCAGCTTTAGTGGCTCTACGCTAGCCCACCCGGCCACCGATCCCCCAACATATTTCCAAACACAGCTAGGTGCTACGGCGACTCCAGAGATTATTATTGTTATCTTGTCCAGCTCGCTGCAACTTTGCACTAATTGCACGAACATGCTTTTTTCCTAACGACGTGAAGATCTCCGTCACCTGTGACACGCTCCTACCCTGATCGTTTCACATGTGCTTTCAAATAAATGCATTTGAACACTCTGACCAGCTTCAGCGAGCAGGCACACGTACTATTCTGGAAAATCTCTCCCCGCCTCTTCCGCTACTGCACCACCATCCATAGGTCGTTGGAGTTGCGAATAGCATGTTCCCCTGAACGATTATCGCACTACACGAGCGCGCGTGCTTGCTAGGGACACTGAAAGCTTGGATACAGTGTTCTAGAAAGTTGTAGTGGCAAGAGCGGCGGCTGCCGCGTGAAGATTTTGCGCGTAGACGCCACCGTAGCGCTGCTGTTCTGAGCCCTAGGAACGTACCCCCGTCAGCCTCGTCGTCGGCGCAACTCGGCGTGTACTACTGTGGTTCGACTTGAGTTTTTCGCGACGCAAAACAATTGCTAATGTGAAAAATTGTAGGTTTTCCTTTGCACTAATGCCTCTATAGAGTGTGTGCTATCCTCTACTTTTATTATTCGCGTGTTTTTGATGGAGATCATTTGATTAATACCGACCCCCCCCCCCCCCTTCCCAGTACTGAGAGGTCGTTCAGCAACGCTATCACTTGGGCTGCACGCTTAATAGCAACGAAAGAAACCACGCGATACTGATATAACAAGGAAAAATAGACAAATAAATCTCAATAAATCTCTCACTTTTTTAATGATGAAAGGAACAATAAACTGGTGTATTGTTTTTCTGTCATCGTGTTGCTGATGCGGGGACCAGCGTTGTGTAAGGTGCAAGGCCGAGCGCGTTTGGGAACGGCGGGAAGCGGTGTGTGTGTCCGTCTTTTTCCTTGCATTTATGACCAAGACGGCAAAGGAACGGGGAAGACTCCTCACCACTACACCACAAAGAAAAGTGCTACGGTGCTACGTTCGGGAGCAGGGTACAGCCTCAGCTTTGTCGTCTTTCTCGCTCATCGCACATCTGCCATCTGCCACAAATTCTCCTAGGGCTCGGAGCTCCAGCGCCTCTCGCGGCATCTACGTTGGCCGTCTTCACGCGGCCCATTGTAAGCGGGCGCCGCTCTTGCCACTACATAGAACCACGGCCGGACTGAAAGCGCGCGCTCTCTTTCTCTTCTTACGGCCTTTGCAATTGGGGCAATCGCCACCTCCCACCGCAATTCGCGGGGGGCGCTGTCACCTCACCCCTGGTGTTAACCCCTGGGCTACCCTTTGCCGTTTGCACAGAGCGCGTCTGACAGTGTATCTCAGCGCTGTCGCAACTTGCGGCCCAGATTTTTATAGCCTTTGACACCTGATGCTTACGTTTAGACCCTCAGCCACTATCTAATGCGCTTCTGTTGAGCCCAAAACGGTGAATATTTGACGCACATCTCCGAGAGATTCGGGAGTAAAAAGTAGTAAGTAGAGACAGCGAATGCAATTGCGGAAAAACTATACTCGTCTTTACCTCGAGGACTTCTGTTGCAACTCAAGAACAGGAGGAGACGGACCCTTCTACGTGGAGGACTTTAAATGATAAATAATTCGTACACCCTCGTGAAATGTAAGCAGGCCCAATCTATCTAATGCCGTGGTCTGCATCATCATTTCATAGGCCGCACATGAAGTCGGTCAGCTGCTCTAGACAAAAGTGTAGTAGTCTGTACAATTTTCGCAAAGTGCATATTACACCCTAAAGTGCTTCCTCGAGGGCATACATGTACGTAACGCGTTACAAGTAACGAGTTAGTTGTACTTAGTTACTATTTTCGGTAACGAGTAACGTATTTAGTTACTTTTTTTTAAACGGAACGAGTAACGGTATTTAGTTACTCTGAAGGCCAAGTAACAAGTAACGGTATCTCGTTACTTTTGAGGAGTAACGTGTACAACACCGCTTAAACGGCCTTGTTTTTATTCTAGCTTGAGTATGCGTCTATTGTGACAAAGGCAGATGGGCAACCCGAAAAACAACTAAGCAGTATGACAGAACAGCAACGTATATCGCTGAACACGTCAGTCGAACAGTTCGACTGATGTGTCCAGCGATAAACGTTGCTGTACTGAACTCTACAGGTGGGAATGTCCTTCACCCAGCGAGCACAATCAGGTTCGTTGGTTGAACCTTCTAGAAACGGGTAGAGACCGAATGTAAACCCGGAGGTTGCAGACACGGGAAGGCATATAACCCATTACCCGCTGTCCTCAGCGAAGGCGCAGTTCTCGGAAGATTCACCAGCTCTTCCAGAAGCACAACACTGCCGCTCCTTCGAGCGTGTCGGTAGAACAACTCTTCAGTGACTACTAAAAAAAAACAATTAACCATGAAACAAAAACAGTTGTGTATTTGGTCGTCAAAGTAACGTGGAAAGTAACCTGTTACTTTTGAGGTAACTCGCGCGTTCCTTTGGAGAATCGGTAACGAGTAACGGATTTAGTTACATTTTGAGCGAGTAACGAGTAACGGTATTTAGTTACTTTTTTTGGGTAACGTGTACATGTCTGCTCGAGGGCTTGTCCACATATAAAGCTGATTTTTCGTTTCTGTCCGTGACCGTCTTTGCATGGTTAATCAGAAGTATTCTGAGGAACTTGTTGCAAATTAAACCAGCCAAGCGCTTGGAGTGACTGTTGTTAATGCCCTCTGGGCATTGACAACGGCGTGCAAGGGGTCAGACAAGTACAGAGGTCCCGTCCATGTCACAGGGGAACGCAGTTTGCTGACGACCCTGCCTGTCGGTAGTGTGACTTAAATCGGAGCGAAGTTCAATAAACGGTTGCCAAAAATACAACGTATACGAAGCTCGAACACCAGCGCAAAGCAGCTCGAAGGGATTCTCCGAGTGGGGTGAAGTATGTATGTATGTATGTATGTATTTATGCGTTGCTTGCTCTTTGCAACGAGCGTCTGCTAAACACACGCCCCCCCCCCCCCCCAAAAAAAAAAAAAAAAAGAAAAAGAAATTGGAGTATTGGTGTTGCTGGAGTCGCCGCGCTGGCGCTCCTCGTAGCTAATGGGCTGAAACAGCTCGTCAGATCTCCAGAAACTCGTGCCGTTGAGAACTCCTGAAGTCTCTCCTGAAGCTTGTCTGCCCGTCTTCTTTCCGTCTGGAACTGCCTCTTCAACTCCTTCACCGTAGACAATCCTCCCTTGTCCTGCATCTTGCGCTCCTCGATGTTGTCCTTTAGCTCTTGCTTCAGCTTCTTTGCTTTCTCCTCGAAATCGCACTTATGGTTGTTTCACATCACCAGATGAATGGTGAGATCCTTTACGGCATCGTCCAGCTGCGATTTGAGCTTGGTGCAGTCGTCCAAACCTTGCCTTGCTTTGCACTGTTTCAGGTCATCTTTGGACTCCTCGACTGCGTTCTGTAGCATGTCCACGCGTTCTTGCGCCTCAGCCTTGAGCTGAAGCACCTCCTATTTCAGAGAGGGTAGCAGACGCTTGTACAGTGTCAGCGCCGCTTCATTCTCTATCACCTTCGCCGCACGCTCGTGCTCAACAAGAAGTGCTTCGTTCGACAAGTGTAGCTTCTCTTCAAACTCTTGCCACATTTTCTCCGGGGCCTGCCTGTGTTTCTCCTCTTCCTCCAGCAGGTATGCCCCCATCTAATCTACCAACGCCTTCCTCTTCTCCGCCACTTTGTTTGCTTCGGAAGCAGCAATTTCGCTACTTCGGGAAGCATCTTCTAAACCATGAATGGTGTTGTCCGTTGAAGTTATCTTGCCTGCCATTTCCTCGTTCACCCTAAGCAGAGCCTCCCGGCTCCTTGTCCGAGTAGTCGATCTGTTGCACGAGTCTCGTAGCAGCGTCTGCAGCGATGCTTTCTCGGCGAGGGTTACAGGTGGATCGCCCACCAAGCCTCGAGCCTCCGCTTTGCGCACGCCACAAATTTGGTTTCTTCTGTAAATCCAAGAGCTTGCTCAGTGCGAGTACCGACTCCTGCTGCAGGTTCCAGTGCTGGACACTCGAGAAGCAAATGTTGTAAAGTTTCGTCCGCATCACCACATGCACTGCACAGCACGTCCGTTACGTTGGTGTCATATCTTCTTCTGTACAGACGGGTACGCAAGGCACCACCGCGGGTCTCGGCGAGGAGTCGACTTCCCAACGTATTTCCACACCAGTGGATAGGAGCGATGTCGGTCTTGTAAGACGCGTAGAGGTGCATACTTGAATGTTCTTGCATGTCTGCCCTCCAGCGGTCTGCCTCAACAGTCTTTATCTGCCCTCTAACCTTGGCTACCCAGTCTTTCTTGTAGCTGGCTCGTCGGTCATTGAGAAGGCACCATACTTTGTCCCAAGTCGAATGACTCGCCGCTTCCACGTTGTGTGTACGTTTTTTAGATGTAGGTATACGAAAATTCTCCTCGCCCAGCAGTCTCTATTCATATGTCGAAGTCGGGCATAATATTCAAGTTTGCTGCTGGCTTCACGTGCCTCGAAAGAGGACCATCCGAGATCTCCTTGAACAAGTTGATTGGCAACCCTGCTGTGGCATCCTATACTCTATTTCACCTTATGATGTACCGCAGGAAAGACTACAAGGGCGAGCTCCTTGCTCTGGGGGACATCTCGGCGGCACAAGCTCTCGTGCATTAGGGGCAGCTGCCAACGCTATGAGCTCGCGCTTCTAGCCTTCGCTGCGGTACAACACAAGGTGAAACAGAGTATAGACGTTTCTAAAAACGAGCTTTTGGCCGGTGCCATTTTGAGCGTTCGTGCGTATGGCGCGTGCTTTGCTCGCTTTCCGAAGCGACGAACACGCACGTGCTGGGCTGTGAAGATCGCAGGCTGGACTGTGATTTTGTAAACATTGGAAAGGCCTATAGTTCCTGGCGTCCAATCTCTCTTTGTCGTCTTTCAATGTATTCCCGGATCTCGCTGGGTGTACACGTAACACTATTGGCGAAAGTCAATCCTGGTACAGCGACCGCTTTCCAAAGTTCTCGAGTTATTAGATACCGGTCGCAGCTCCAAAGACTTTTTCGACGCAGCATGTTCCGCTTTCTTAGTGCCGATGCCTTGAGATTTTCATGGTGTTCTGTTAGATAATCTTCGGAACAGGTCAGTGTAACAGGGGGGGGGGGGGGGGATGTGGTGTATAAAACGGGAAAGGGGGTTTAATGGCTAGTGCGAAATGTTATTCTCCAGGCAGGGAAAAGACTCGCATAGCCAAAGGGGAGAGGGAAGGAAAGATGTGGATTGAGATGGGTTGAATAAAATATTTTGGAAGTTACTAGGGGAAAGCGCCAATCAAATCATTTGTAGGGTAGAGGGAGGGGGGGGGGGGGGCAAAGCGTTGCTAACACACGGCTAAAACATGGTTCAAAGTAAACGTTCGATAAAACGCGCAAGTGCCAACAGTCGCTCAATCGCTCCCAACATTTGGTCAATTGCACAAGTACAGCTCGTCGCCGCGGAGCGGCGACGAGCTGAACCTGTGTAACATGTCGCGCCGCCGCGAAGCGGCGGCGAAACTTGTGTTTCACAGCCGCAGTTCCGCAGTTCTGCCACAACACAGTTATGTTCACTGGAGTTTTGCATCATTGTCATGTCGCAAACGTGTGACGAGATCTTTACCGGTTTCCGAATTGCGCGCGGCAGTTAGAGGCGGTCTGAAATCTCAGTCACATGCGCAAACTCGAGCACTGCACGGAATATGACCCGCGCCCGTTGCTTGCCACCAGTAGGGAATAGCAGTTCCTCTGTTGTGGACACCTGTGCCCCTGTCGCCCTAACCGAAGCTAGTAATGTTTTCCGTGCTTTCTCGTATTCCGGGCAGTGCCATAGTATGTGATCGATGTCTTCAACCTCCCCGCACGCAGTGCAGTCAGCACTGCTTCTCTGAGACGTCCTTCCAAAGCGATGCAATGTCTTCCTCGTGAACGCGCTATTAGTTCGGAGACGATGCAAAAGCGTTGCGTCTTTCCGCGTCAGTTTAGAGGTTGGGACTGGTACAGGACCTTCTCCATTGGCTGTCCCGGGATCGGGGTGTCTTTTCCTGAGATCGCGTGCGATGTGAAGGCGCGCCTCGTGGAAGCTGTCGCAGGTTGTGCGTGGTAGTCGAGATGCTATGTGCCCTTGTTGCCAGGGTATCTGCACGTTCATTTCCAAGAATTCCGCTGTGGGATGGCACCCACTGAAATACCAGTCTCCAACCGTTGTCCTCTAGCTTTGTTGCTATGTGTGCAGCCTCCTGGGCGATCAAGGGAGCGTGCTCGGGGTTGGCGATGTGAACTAGCGCACTTCGGGAATCGGTTAGAATCACAGCCTTACCGATTGCAGGACGTTCCTGCAGTGCCGTAAGTGCCAGTAGAATCGCAACCGTCTCCGCTGTGGTAGAGGACGTCTCGATGTTTAAGAGAACCGCACTTTCAGTTGATATTGCGGGGATCGTGTATGCCGCGGTTGCAGTTCCTCTCTTCTTGTCAACTGAGCCGTCTGTGTAGACCTCAAGATGTTCAACGTATTCATTTTCGAGAGCCACTGCGACAGCTGTGCGGGCGACAGTTGGGTGAATATCTTTTTTCCGAGGCAGGTCTGGAAGTGTTTCACGCACGTCTAGCGGTGGGCGTGTGGAGTGTGGGGGACGTGAAGAATATAAAACTCCAGGGCTTCCGATGTTACGCTGAAATTGTGCAGCTAGTTGACCAAGATGCGACGATGGTCGTTTCAGCAGGTTGGCAAGAATGTACTGTGCCGACGGGGTCGTGTGCATTCGCACTAGGGAATGCATTGCCACTCTTTCCTCTCGTAGGATGATTGGCTCTTCTTGTGCCTCCGTGAGCGTTGCCACATTTTTCGCGTATGGGGGAAGTCCCAAACAGAGTCGTAAAGCGACGCGGTGAAAACGTTCGAGCGCGTCTAGTTGGGGTCGCCTGATATTGACGAATGGTAGTGCATATAGGAGCTTCGATTGAAGAAGACCTTTGTAGAGTGTCAGCAAACCATCCGGTGGGATACCTCTCTGGCCGTATGCACGCAAACTCCGGAGGACGCCCAAGAGCTGTCGACACTGTCCTAAGAGTCTTTTCACTGCCGGCCGCCATGTCGCGAGGTCAACGATTAAAAGGCCCAGGTAGAGGTGGGTCCTACTCCTTGCGATTTCTACGCCGTCGAGTGTAATTTTGACGGTCTGTCGCCTGCTCCTGTTGGTGTAGAGGAGAGCGGTCTTTGAAGCAGATAATGTCAGTCCCAAACGAGAAATTTTTTTTGCTGTTTTATCCAGAGCAAACTGAAGAATTTGCCCTGTCATGTGTGCCTGGTTGCTTAACCCAACTGTCCAAATTGCGACATCATCCGCATAAATGGCGATGCTTGTCCGTGGCGTAAGTGGATATGTCATTGGCGGAAGCACAGCAGGTAGTGACGCCATTGCCAAATTGAAAAGAAAAGTACTTATCACGCTTCCCTGCGGTACTCCTTGGGTCACATATCTTGGGGCACTTGTTGTTCCCCGGACGTTTACAATAAGGGTCCTGTTTTGAAGAAATGCACGGATGTAAGCGTAAGCTCTACCTGCGATGCCGAAGAGGGTGAGTTGGTGGAGGATGGTGGCATGAGGTAGAGCGTCAAAAGCCTTGTGGATGTCCAAGAAGGCACAGTACATCGTTTTCCCAGCAGCCCGCGCTTCTTCGAAAGATGTTGCTACTTCTCCTATGGCGTCGACCGTAGAGCGATGTGTCCTGAAACCAGACAGTTGGTCAGGAAGTGTCTTGTTGGTGCCAAGTTGCCACGTGAGACGGCGAAGAACGAGGCGCTCAAGGAGTTTACCGACGCAACTTGTCAAGGAGATAGGCCTGTACGATGACAGCAACGCGTGAGGTTTACCAGGCTTCGGGATCGGAATCACATGGGAGACTTTCCAGACAGCCGGGAGTTCTGCGGTGCGCCACACCTTGTTTAGTGCCTCCAGGAGGGCGGGATGGTGACTCTTATCTAAGTTTCGCAGTGCCTGGTATGTCACTCCATCAGGTCCAGGAGCGCTGCGCTTCGTGCACCTCCGTAGCGCGTATTCTAGTTCGCCTCTGGTGAAGTCGTTATCTAGCTGCATGGGGGCGCAAGCATCAGACGGGCGAGTTTCTGGCTCTTGGTATCCTGGGGGTAGCGGAATAGCTTTGGAAAATTCATCCGCCAATAGTTCCACCGTTTCCTGCAGAGGCTTTTGAAGTGCAACGGCGAGTCCGGATATGGGGTGTTGAATATGCTTTGCGGAAGACAACGCCTTTGCTATTTTCCATGCTTTAGAAAGGCCACCAGGCGATCCGAAGGAGGCGCAGAGTTGTCCCCATTGCTTTCGCTGAAGACGAAGTGTATGTCGACGAAATTTGGCATCAATCTTGTGGTGAGTATTCCAATCTTTTGGATCTTTTGTTCTTCGTGCCTTTCGTTGAGCTCTCCGGCGCGCGGCGCGGAGGTTCAAGTATACCAGGTCTGGCGCTGGCCTCCAGAGTGGCACCTTTATCGTCCTCGTCGAGAGACTAAGAGCATTGGCGATTGCTATGATTGGGTCCTTCAGAGGACCTGCTGCTAGGGCACTGTCAAGGTGCCGTCGGTACATGTCCCAGTTTGTGACCCTGCATCGTCTGTACTTCGGTTTACTAGCGTTGGGAGAGACAATGTTGATAGGAATATGGTCACTGCCCCATGAGTCGGGTTGTGGAGTCCAGTTTGCAGCTACATCCGGTGGGGCAAAGGATAGATCAAGAACACTGTCGTTTACACCTCGGCGAACATATGTTTCTGTGCCGTCGTTTAATGCTTCTAGGTGAAGCGAAGACGTGACACACTCGAGCGATCTGCCTCTTGCAGTAGTTCGCCTGTCACCCCAGGCAGAGTTATGTGCGTTAAAATCACCGCAGAGCATCAAATGGCCAGGGCATTTAAGCGCTATCTTATTTAAATCTCCCGCGTCCCAGCTGTTATCACGCCCAGGAGCGACATATGCAGAAATTATAGTGAAGAGCTCGCCTCGGACTTCAATCGTGGCAGCTGCAAATTCTGCTTTCTCTGTGGTGAACGATGAAAGATCAACCGGGTTGTGTGCTAGTCCTGCGGTCACAAGGAGCGCTGCTCGAGAACGACCTCCCTTTCGCGCTGGCGTACTGTGGTGAATGACGTAAGGGGAAAACCTGAAGTCGCCCGGTCGCGTCATCGGTTCTTGGATGGCCAGGACGTCAGCAGGAGAATGAATCAGGTGCTGTCGTAGGTCGGGAAGACGCCTTCGAAGGCCACGCGCGTTCCATTGGAGGATGGATGGACAGGTTAGGTGGGTATTTCTTCCTCCATGACGTGCAGCACGCACAGACACTGCCGGGGTCGCTCTGATCGAGTCTTGTGCATGAGAGGACGATGGCACTAACATCCTTCAAAAAGGGGAAGCAGAGCTTGTATCATGGTAGTTAGTGTCGTTGCCCAGGATGTTTTGAGGCTTCTGAGTAGGTTGAGAGCGATATTGACTGCTGCCTTGACTAAAGGAATCCATCCTGCAGAGTCCCCGGAACTTGACGGCTTCGCATCCGCCTCCCTTACTTGACGGCGCTGGCGCACAGTTGATAGCTGCAAATCAGACTGAGTTGTCTCAGGGGGTGGTGTTTCCGACACAGCAGACATTTGTATTCCCTGTGATGTTGATCCTTGTCGAACTCCTTGAGATTTTGGTGCCTTGGGCTTAGTTGCCTTGAGAACCGACGCATATGGTGTTGCCAAAGCTGTCGGCTTTTTCGAGTGTTCGTTCTTGTTCCCTGCAATGTCCTTGAAGCCAGAAGCAGCAGCCAGCTCTTTCGTGACACTGCTGTCAGCAGGAGTGAACTCAAGCGCCGGAAAAAGTTCCTCGTGTTCTAAGGCTGATTTGGCTGCGTGGAAGTCCATCGAGTTTGCCTTCGAGTAGGTTTGAATCGTTTCAACCTCTCTTCCTTTCGGACAGGACCGTGCTGTGGCCTCGTGGTTTTGCCCACAGTTCACACATTTCGCCGACAATGACAGGCATGTGCTGTCCGTTTGGTCGTGATGTTGTGCGCAGTGTCTACATGTTTTCGGGCGTTTGCAAGCCACCTGTTTGTGACCAAAACCAAAGCAATTAAAGCATTGGATTGGTCGGGCCTTGAACGGAGACACCGGGTGGCGCACATGCCCTAGCAGAACGTAGGATGGGAGTCGGTTTCCACGGAACGTTACTTTTACAGAGCTGGTGTTTCCGAGCCGTCGTACGCTGCCAATCTCTGCATCCGCCCTCAAATTTGAAGTGATATCTTCAATAGAAAGTTCCTTGTCGACGCTATGAATCAGTCCGACTACAGTTGGTCCAGCCAAGGGAGAATAGGAAAGTACAGGAATGCTGCAGAGTGTTGTCATGCTCTGTAACTTCTTGGCAGCTTCTTCATTCAGCGCATCAACTGCAATGAGGTTTAGTCGATGGTTAAACCGAACCTCGCGAACGCATTTGGGGAATTCTTTATCTAGTGCATTTGACACTTTCAGGCTACTGAGATCTGTAAGCACCGTTTCGGCTTTCCCAGGAGCGAATATTACCGTGAGCCCCTCTTTGACAGGCTTTGGCCGTATAATCGTGTCCGAGCTCGAAGCAGACGGGCTGTTTGCGAGTCGCGTTCTTTTTCTGGTTCGAACTTCGTGCCATATGCCTCCAGCGTCGTTTTCGGGGTCCATGTCGTCAATTTCAGTTGAGGACGATGTCCTCGATAGATCAGAAGAACCAGGTTGTCCTTCTTCCATCGGTGTCATTGAGGGCGCTCCATCTGTTGCATGCTGTGCAGGTGTTATGCTAAGCGCCATATTTTCGACGTCGGTGACGTTTCCTTGGGCCGATGTCATGCCGGGTCACATCTATGGGGAGCAGCGATGGAAGGCTGCAATTCCTCCGGGGTGCGTCTGCTTCTATACGGCGTTTGGGACATCAATATATATATACCTGGTTCGCAAATATTTTACAGGTATCTGGAGACTACAAGGCAAAAGAATTATCGAAATTACCGGGAGCGGAAGATTTGGCGTTCCTCATACAAAACACTTCGTCGTCTTTTTTTCTACGCTCGCACATAAGGTGAAACGAAGTATAGAGTCACTAAATTAGCTGCGCTTTAGAGTATCGGCACTCCGTTCCCCGACATTGTTGTGGACACCACCCTTTTGGTGCTTGTGCAGAGCAGACGGAACTGTCGGGCGTCATGATTCAAAAGTGCGACTTCCTCTGCATTAGATGCGGTGTCAGGAAGCTCATGTGATATTGCTTTTCTTTGTCGCGAACTGTTTAAACATTTATGGAGGACGGAAAAGTGTTTCCTGTGATATTAGATAAAGCTTCAGATAACTGGCAACCATGATTTTAAGCCACAAGATGGGTAAGTGTCGTTACTCTGAAGCGTAGCTTATTTAGTGGCACTAGACGCCACTTGATAGACGGACGCAAACAGATCAAGGGGCTTTAGTTCTGCCCGGCAGGAAGAGACGGGAATCACCGCTGGCGCTAGAGTCTGTACTATCTTTAGCATAAGAAAATACGTGTTTCTGGCGTAAGGGTGACTAATTTTATCGCGCCGTGGATTTGCCACACAGATGTGCTAGGATGGGACGGATGTGTCAAAGTTAATATAAGGTTTGCCAAAAAAACAAGCACTTGTTAAACCGAAATTTGAGACGACGACATCGATGAAGAACGTGTCTGACGGTGTAAATGTAGCGCTATTTTTTTTTTTTTTTTAGGGGAGGGCGGTAATTTGTGGTTTTCTTTTTCTATTTAGGTATTATCCAAGCAGGGATATGAAACTGATGTGACACATCGGTGCAATATTTAAGCCGTAAGAATAATTTAAGCGATTCCGAAAATGTTTTTCTTTTTTTTTTTTAGGCAAGGTTTATTTTGTAACACACGTGACCTGCCCAGGCACTGATTGTACTAGGTTGAGAATCAAAATCAAAATGGTTTCAATCGTGAATTCAATCACTTAAGTCGTGATTTAAATCAAAACTTTCACGCACAAATAATCCTGATTTTTTTACCATTTCTATCATTTGATGCTTCCTTTCTGTGTGCATTTCTCTATATTTAAATGAAATAATCACCAAGAAATAAGTAATTCTATCGGGCTGAACACGAGCAAAAAGGACTGCCCTTCTGAGCAATCGGAGGATTGGGCTTTCTTTCTACCTTATGGTTCGCTCGTCGGTTAACAAAAGCGAGTCAAAACGCGAACAAAATAAGAAACAAGACCTAAAAAAAAAAAGTAATGTCCCACTGAAACTTTGTAAACGCGGTAGCGCTTTTAAACACTGACGAGAGGGGAGAATTCGATTGATCTGGCGTATAGAGAGACATCAGTTCTTGCGAACAGCGGGAGGGCAGGGTTTTTGACTGAGTGGCGCGACGGCGCAGAATGTTTCTACCCATGTCATTCTGAATACTAAACAGTTGATGCTAGCGCGTTGCGTTGTCCTGTCCTCCCCTCTCGTCCGTGTCTAAAAGCGCTACCGTGTTCTCAAAGTTTCCGTACCAACCCGCTCATAAGCAGCAATTGGTCCTATTGAAAGAGTATCAAAATGCGAAAAAGAAAACAAACAAGCTTTTTGACAAACTAAAAAAAAATCATTACTTTTGTTTTGATTTCGCAAGTTTACATCAATAAAATGTTGTTAATTAAACTACTTTAAAGTAACAGTAATTCCTGCGTCCGCTTTATCAGCGATCGGCTGGATCGTTAATTAAAATGTCATAACTAAAATTACACTTTGTGATAAAAATGAAATCACTATATTTGTTCGAGCTAGTGATTTAAATCAAATTAAAGTATCAAATTAAAGTTAGTTAAATAAAAAAAAACTGATATCAAATACTAATTCAAATTTATTTTATTTTTTTCTAAAATAAATCATTATTTCTTTTTACTTTGTTAATTAATGTTTTTTTTTTTTAGAGTCGAGTGTCAGGAGGTGTTTCGAATGCTTATATTTCAGGGTTTACTTAGTATAAGCATGCTCAGTCGGAATCGTTGCTAACTCAAAATATGTCTTCCGACGTAAATATCGGGCGTTTCAGCGATGGCTTTCCAAAATTTCTAACAATAAGGTGGTTGAGAAGAAAAAAAAAACTATTTTTGGGAACAAACTTCCAGCCACAGTCGACATTATAGGATTGCAAAAAAAAAAAAAAGAAACATACTAATTAGCCAAATAGTTAAATAGAATTCACTCATTAATTTTGTATATTAGTGAAGATACACATACGCTTCTAATTAGAAACCTGCTGGGCGCCATTAGAAGCCCCCTAAAACAGTCAGTCTTAGAAAGACTTGAAGCACGTGTGAAGCGCGGGAGCGCGATAAAGTCACCATTCGTGCAGCAGCCTCGGGGCTGGCGATGAGACAACACGGATGACAATACCATCCGCGTTATATTTAACCAACCGTGACACTGCCTCCGTTTTTTTTTTTTTTTTTTTTCAGTTCTACTAAAGTCGAACGCTGAATCCTCTACAGAAGCAAACACACGCAACTTGTGTTAATTTGTAAGCTGAGGTAACCATGGCCATGGCACGCTTTGTACTGTTGCAATGTTCTAATGCCAGCTTCAACCATGTATTCTGACATATATAAAAATCCTTCTTTCCAGGATAAGCTGTGCGGGTATCATCGTGGCTAGACCGATCACACAAGATGTCTGTGAAGCCGCCGGCTGCTGCTGGGTGGAAAACAGCACCAGCCAGGCATGCTACCACAAATTTCCAGCGGCACTGAAGTACCACCTGGATCATGCTACACACTCAAAGAATCTCTGGTTAAACCTACGCACCGAATCTGGTGTCAACAATTCTTTGCTTCGAGGTATTGCTAAAAATCTTGTCGTCACAACTCAAACGATGTCCAACTATCACGTTCAGGTATGCATTGCCGATGCAAGTGCCAAAAGCCAGAGGACTACGTGCAAACCGACAGGTGAAGTGGGTGGAAACAAGAGTGCATCTTTAAGTCCAGAGTATTACGTCAAATTTGGTGACTCGACAGACATGCCCGAATACGAAGAGCCTTTCTACCTCAAGATTCAACGCAAAAGCTCAAACAACAGGACTCTTTTCAACACGAAACTGGGAGCCCTGTTAATCACGGAAGATGTCCTTGAATTGACGGCAATCCTACCGTCCCGTAACCTCTACGGGTTAGGGCTAACTTCCTCGACTTCGTTGAGGCACACAATGTCGTCCAAGTGGACCTTGCTCAATCGAATCTCGTTTGGTGATGACGGCAATGGTTGGCCCGGTGTCCATCCTTTCTACCTTTGTGTCGAAAATGATGGCAAAGCTCACGGAGTACTTCTGGACACAAGGAGCATCATCCGCGTCGAAACAACCAGATACCCCACGGTCACATTCCGCATCTTGAACACCAGCAGTGTGAGCATACACGTCTTCTTAGGTCCCACGCCTGCAGACGTCATCAAGCAAATGACTGCTTTTGTAGGAAGACCAAAGCTTCCACCAATCTGGGCACTGGGCTTTCATGTCTGCAGGTACGACCTAAAGAATGCGTATGAGGTCATCAGTGGACTTCGCGAGAAGGGCGTGCCCCAAGAGTCGGACTGCATCAGTTCCAAATTCACATCTGAAATCCCCTTTGTGCTTCCCGCCTCCGACGATGAAAAGCAGTGGAAGAACCTGACTGCCCTCCTTAAGCTGCAAGGACAGAAACTACTCCTTGTTCACACTCCCCATGTGCCCATGAATGAAACTTACAACGATAAGCCGTATCACCCGTTTGTCAGTGCCAAACATGACAGGATACTGATGGGGGATGACGGGCATAGCGTGCGTGCCGTACCTCTAAGCTCTACGGCAGACCTCAGCTATGGGGTGGTGGACGTCTTCAGCAAAAACTACACAAGCTGGGTCAACGAAAATTACAAGAAGGCCTACGATGAGACCCCCTTTGACGGAATTCTTCTCGACCAAAATACGCCAGTGGACATGAGCCGTCCAGAACCCATCAACCAGTACAAAGATCCGCCTCCTTACAAAACGAGATGCAGCAATAACTCTGTGAATTTCCCGTTTGTGGACTTTGGTCCCGAGCTCCTCTTCAAGAACACCGTGTGCATGGACGTACCGCATCGGGACCCTGCAGCAATCCACTACGCCTTACACAACACGTACGGCCTGAAGAACACCCAAGTCGTGACAAAGAGCATGGCGAATGTCACCAAAAACAAATCCCGCCAAATGTTTTTCGCCAGCATGTCCACGCATACCGGAAGTGGAACCTACGGCGGCCATTTCGGAAGCGGCTACAAAGCAACGTGGACCATGCTCCAGTCATCTCTGGTACACATGCTGGAAATGTCGCTGTACGGCGTTCCCATGTACGGGTCGGCCGTGTGCGGATCCGAGGGGGACCCCAGCTACGACCTGTGCTCCCGGTGGTACCAGCTTTCAGCGCTGAGCTCGTTCATGTTCACGAGCCGGAGGGCCGGAGAGGCCCCGGTGGATCCGTACTCTTTGACATACATGCGAGACGTGGCGCGACACAACATCCAGATCCGCTACACCCTGCTGGACTACATGCACACGCAGCTGATGCTCTTCAGCGACGATGGAGAGCCCTTCTTGAGACCCGTCTTCTTCGAGTACCCAACCGACAGGACCGCCTGGGAGATCACTCGTCAGTTCTTCTTAGGCTCGGCGCTGATGGCGGCTCCGGTGATGACGGCAGACATGAGTCTGGTCAAGGTTTACTTCCCCAAGGACAGCTTCTACAACTTCTTCTCGCGACAGCAGATGTCTGTCGACAAGACGGACAGGTGGCTGGGAGTTCTGGCTTCGGAGTACCAGCCGGCCCTGTTCATCAGGGCCGGTCACATTGTGCCCGTGCGGAGACCAAACGTCACAGTGGCCTTGACGCAGAAGAACCCCTTCTCACTAATGGTCGCGACCAAGAAGGCCGACAGGGGAAAACCACTTGCACAAGGTAAGGCCGATGTGGTGGCATTCTGTAGACTTACGAAAATAAACGCGGAGTCACACATTTGCGTTCGAGTGTGACCCGGTGTGCGTAGCAACCACTTGCGATGACTCATGAGAGAATACACTGGCGCCATCTATCGGGTGGCTTTAAAACTGTGTACGTTTCCAATATATATATTTTTTTTTTTTTTGCGCGGGTGTTTTTACGTCAGATCGTGCAGTGATGGCCCGGGTAATATTTTTAATGCGAAAGCATTAACTATCTTATGGAGCGAAGCCGGCGGCGTTTGTAACTGCGAAAAAGACACTAAAGAACGCCCATTCTCTCATTGGCTGAGTGAAACGGCTCCAAGATAGCCATTGGCGGCCGCTTCAAGAAAGCGCTCGCTCGGCCGCCGCTCTCGTGTCAGGCGTTACCGGAGGAGGAGGGGGGGGGGGGGGGGGGGGGCTTTCGGTTGCTTAACCGGCTTGCTAGAACAGCGTCTCAGCTGAGACTCAGTGAAAGAAAGCACTGCCATAGCCTCCTCTATTGGCGGCGACGTGCGGGATCGAAAGCGTCGCTGTGGTCGGCCTGCCACCATTGGCCGAATACTGACTACGACGTCAGCAAAGTATTTCTCATCGACCGAAATAAGAGAAATGTGTGATTTCAAGCTTCCACCATGCTAATTAAAAGAACCATCGAGCTTGTTGTTCGCAAGATAATGACGTCACCAGTGGGGACCATAGGAGGGCGCCACCAAAACATCTCGCCGCTAATACTCACAAAGCCTGACAGTTTGATGACGGAGCCATAGAGTGCCCGGTCGCAGATTTGGAGCGCGAGGATCTGGTAGCACAGAGAATTTCTCGGAGAGTCTGGTATTCAGCCCACAGTTTTTGCAGCGGCGAGGACCCGAAACATGGTTTTCAAACCCGACGAGAAAAGAAGCGGTAGCCCGAGGAACGCGAGAAGCACGAGCGGACATTCCATCGGTCGGGACAAGTGCATTTCGGCGTCTCGCCACAGCGGTGCGCCCGTTACATGCCTCTTGTCTGCCACTTCGGCGGCCGCGTCTTGTGGAGATCTGCGAGGCTTCGTCAGTATAGAGGAGGCTATGGCACTGCAAAGGCTGGGGCGCGCGAGCGTCTTGAGACGCGGCAAGAGTCCCGTTCAGCTCGTGCGCTGGCTTTGGCAGTGCCATAGCCTCCTCTATAGACCCTTTTCTTGGCAAACGCCACCAGGAGTTGTTCTAGTCTTTGACGTCCCAGAGAACTTCCGGTTCATAAAAAGTATGAACAAAGCCCACCCTAACACAGCTGTTTGAAATGTTGATGAAACGTTTAACCACCAATTCTCCAGGTGAACGCCAAAAGAACGCAGAACCCCCAGATATGATAAATATTTTCGAATACTCTTGTAAACCAACTTGCCTCCTCCAAGACGTTAAATTGACCAGCCGAGGGCCCTCGTTAAATCTCCAACTTTGATGTGCGTGTAGCGTTTATGCTTTCTAGCACTGGCGACATAGGCAAGCTCGACATACTTTCAAAGACGGAGCGACCGGAAGTTGCTTGGGACGCAGGAGGCAGTTCTTGTTTGTAAACGGGCGCGGCCGCCGAAAGTGAAAAGGTAGAGCGGCAGACAAGTCATAACGGTAACGGCGCCCCGCTGCGGCGAGACGCCGAAACACACTTGTCCCGAGCGATAAAATGTCCGCTCGTCCTTCTCGCGTTCCTCGGGCTACCGCTTCTGTTCTCGCGTCGGGTTTGAAAACCATGCTTTGGGTCCCCGCCGCTGCAAAAGCTGTGAGCTGAATGCCAGACCCCCCAGAAATGCTCTGTCCTACCAGACCCTCGCGCTCCAAATCTGCGACCGGGTACTCTATGGCTCCGTCTTCGAACTGCCAGGCTTTGTAAGTATAGAGGAGGCTGTGGCAGCGCTTTCTTTCTCGCAGTCTCAGCTGAGACGCAGTTTCTAGCAAGTCGGCCCTGCTCCTCTCGGCGCCAAGGAACATGGCACCGCCTGAGGCATATATAAGGTGTCCCAAGTCACCAGGCTCGATCTAAAATGGACCGTAAAATCAACTCCTGCACGTAGCAATCTAAACTTTTTGTCAAATTTCACAGGTCGGTTTTTTCTTGTAAAATTACAAAGCGTAGCTCCCTTTCTGTAAAACCTAGCGCCAAAAACTCGCCAAGGTCAACGGCGGACGGCGACGCAGACGACCGAGTCGAGTTGCGGGATGCGTTTGGCGCGCGTAATGATAGATGGCGTCTGGAGCAGCGTCCTACGTAAGGTGTAGACGACCAGCGAAAGAAAGCAGGCGACACGTAGACGAAATCCGCCGGCGGCAAAAGCGCCGTCGTTATGCAAACGCGTTTTGTTTTGTTTTTTCTTTAAGTTTCGCTTTTATTGTTCGCATTTATCTTTTAACCAAAGGTACATTCCAAAAATATTATGTTCATTTTAATAAACCACGGTGGTCGCGAGTAGTTTCGATTATAGTTCCTGTATAGACTCCCTACGGGAGCCAGAGTTGCGCGTACACGTGATGAGCCGGATCAAGTGCCGTGCAGGAAAGTAGACGTTGCGCGCGCCCCGCCGAACGTTCCCCTGCTTTTGAGCGCGCCGCGCGCCTCGAACGCGCGGCGCTGCTATTCGCCGAATTCAGTCACGTGAGGAGCTGGATCAACGTGCCATGCAGGAAAGACGGCGCTACGGGGATGAACGCGCAACTCTAAGGGAGCCTACTACGGGAGCCAGAGTTGCGCGTTCAGCCATTTTGAACTCTGATGTTATGCAGGAAAAGCACTCCTCGCGCGTGTAGGAGCGTGCTGTGTGGATTGCGGCCGGCGTTGCCCAAGTTATTCGCTGCGTGAACCACGGTAGGAGGCGCCACTGAGCAGCACGTGAATCAGAGTTGCGCGTTTGATTCCACGTGCCGCGTGCCGCGCTCGCCGCTATTCGCCGAGATCCGATCACGTGAGGATTGGTATCAAGTGTCGTGCAGCAAAGTAGACGCTCGACGATCCGTTAGCCGCTACTTACCGCTACCCGCAAGCGAGCCGTTAGCCAGTCCGTTAGCGCGTTCTGTTGGTTCTGTCACGCTCATCGAGATCAGTGGTCACGCTCAACAGGACGAGTTGGTCACGCTGTACGCTGTTTGATCCTTCATCCTTCATCGAGCGTTTTGATTATGCGCCCAGGTAATTGAATGCATGAAATGTTTTTTTCTCTGGGCTTCAACAAAACAGCAGGGTGTCCCCTCCAGGTACCGTACGGTGACAGCACAAAAAACGAGAACAAAAGGAAGAAACATGGACAAACAAAAGCTCGTACTTGTGTTTCTCCCTGTTGTCCTCGTCTTTTGCGCTGTTACTATACGATATGAATCACCAACGCGCCTAAGCTTCCATCTTAACACTCCTTCTGTCTTTAAATAAATGTTCGACAGCAAAGCTTTGGGCAAAGGGCGAACTCTTAAATAAAAAATAATAATAATAATAATAAATCAGGATATCATTACGTCAAATTATCTTTATCGAGGAGTCATTTTACTAAGATCGTACATTTAAGCTGACAAACCGCATGATTGAAAACTAACGCTATAATGACCGTCATTTCAGACATTGCACAGATGTAGATGTAATGTGATAACCGTAATGATAATATACTTAAAAAGAAGATATGTGGGAATATTTTTATATCTGAACTGCGCGTGAAGAAAACACTTCTGTAGTCCCGTTATAATTACTGACAATTAAACACAACACACCCTAGGATCAAAGCCAGTATTTCAGGACGTTACCGAGTCCCGCCTGCGGAATTCGTACGGAGGGCGAAACAGACACTTGTAACGAAATTCAAAACACAATACAAAATACACGATCCGTCGCGAAAGCACCTGATAAGTGGTTCGAAAAGGCCACCGCGTTCGGCCACAGCTTTTTGCCCTGTTTTATTATAATCTTTACCTCCCCAGTTGCTTTCGTCTTGGATATGGATGGGTACTTACAGCTATTTTGGTCGCGTGAGTTGTGTCACCGGTGAAAGAACAATAAAGAACTACTGCGCCGCGTCTGACAGCAAGCGATCACGCTGCACCGCAATGGCGAGCGCGATGGAAATAAACCAGGCATCCACTCACATTCCGATATTCACGTGCTGCTCACTGGCGCCTCCTACCGTGGTTCACGCCGCGAATAACTTGGGCAACGCCGGCCGCAATCCACACAGCACGCTCCTACACGCGCGAGGAGTGCCTTTCCTGCATAACATCGGAGTTCAAAATGGCTGAACGCGCCGATAGGAAGGTAGCGCCATCTATGAATACGAGCGCCAAACCCGCCCCGCTACTCGACTGTGTCGTCTGCGTCGCCGCCCGCCGTTGACCCAGGCAAGTTTCTTGGCCTTATTTTTTACAGAGAGAGAGAGAGCTACGCTTTGTAATTTTACAAGAAAAAAACCGACCTGTGAAATACACCTTTGACGAAAAGTTTAGATTTCTACGGGCAGACGTCGATTTTTACGGTCCATTTTAGATCGAGCCTGGTGACTTGGGACACCCTATACATCATGGGCGGCCGCAACCTCGACAGTAGCGAAACGTGGCCGTCCACATGCTTTCGCATTCACAACTCATAAGAAGTTCTTAGGCGTTACGTACCCGAGGACGGAGGTGCGATGTGGTTAATACTCAGCCGTCGTGGTTTTCGTCACGGATGCCACCGACGCTGCCACCAGCGATCTGTGAAGTGGGTAAGCGCGGTGGAAGTTTCTAAAACCATCCAACGTTACGAGTAGGAACTGGATACTGCCAAAGTGGAATTTCGCATAACGCGAGTAATGTTTGAAAACAAGTCTTTCGGGCAGACGACACGACAATTCGACCTTCGTTGCGCAGTTCTTGGCGGGACGCCAGGGGGTCCAGGGCTGCCCTTCTCGCTTGTCCTCGCTCGCTTCGCGTGGCACGGCGAACGGAGTCCCGACTTCCCTCTGCTCGCGGAAAGAGGGAAAAAATGGTTTTCCAATTTTTTTTTTCGCACGCGGCGACGACGACGAGCGACGAGGACAAAATCTCTGCAAAGTGTCGTCCATAAAGCCATCACTTTAAAATATAGTATGTTAAAGCCATGTTCTCGGTAGGAACATTCAGCTATATATGAACGCCATAGGTAATTTTGTTCCGGGGACACAAAATTTCGAAGCTCGGGGTGTGGAGATTGCCAAGGTTTCGCTATGATACTTTGCACAGCCGTCAATTTCACACCGAAGGACGCACGTAGTTAGATTTTCAAATTTATTTTATGAAAGGTTTACAACGTGCAAACAGAATATTAAAAATTACATATTCAGAAATCATTTACCAACGAGCTGTTTTATATAAAACGACGTCAAATATATCAAAATGGTCATATTTATATGCATTTTACGAGCGCATAAAAATATGCTTAGCCATTATTGTAGTTATGTTATTAAGCATTAAAACAAAAACAGCTCATTCCTCTAAATGTGGCGAAATTGCGTGTGGATATTATAAAACACCACTATTTTATTTTATTTGAGCTCTCCTTAGCCGTTTACTACGACTCCGACTAACTTGTTATGGCGGCACATTAACGACAACACATTTTCACTCAAATCGAGCTAGCTTGTCTTCGTTATAGGTGCTTTGCCGCGCGACGTCGGTCCAAAGAGACGTGACGCCCAAAGCCCTCACACGAGGAAGGTCTATCGCCGCAAAAACAATACGAGGGAAGAGTATCTGGAGAGTCGCTCAGAGTCGGTATATTGGTGTTTGACATTGTGACGACAAACAAATTAGCTTACCCTTTCTAACTATATATACATAGGTACCATGCAATGGAATGCAGATAGAAGTTGATAATCACAAGGGTTTTGTGTTGGGTGTTTCCATGTCAGTTGGTACAATGATGGTCCGGGTCATATATTATGTACATTTCTGTCAAATATATACTATAAGAAAGTCATGTGCTTGGTACAAGTATTCAGCTATAGAAGGTCTCTCACGAAAATCTGGCCAAATCGTTCCCAAAAGTATGCATCGCACAAAAAAAGGTAGACGCACTCTCAGAAATAGGGGGGTGTAGTCAAACTAGAATTCGACGTTCGGTACACTGACGTTTAACTGATGATAAGAACTTTTACGAGTGGCTTGATAGCTGTGATAGCATAACTTTGTTTCCGTTCCTCCCCCGCTGGCCACTTAGCGGTACATTTGGGAGTTTTCGTAGATCGTTTTGGCCGTCCAGCAACGCCCTCCGCAACCCGCTACGATCCCCGCAACTCTACAGTCAAGGCTATCGGCGGGCAGGCGCAGTAGCAACTTCTTCGTTGCGGAGGGCCTAGCGGAGGGGGAAACGCGGTCTACGAAAACTCCCTATTGCCGTAGGTGCGGTGCGTGCCTTTACCTTTATTCAATGGCTTGACGATCCGGGAGCGTAACAAAAATAAGACCGCCAGAGATTGAAGGGGCCTTTTCCATTTTATCAAAAAGGGAAGGGGAATGTGTTAGCGCACCGTCGGTGCACTTAGAGGATGACGAAGTCCTTCTTATCAAGGACAGTTGCAGGCACGTGTGAAAGAGATATGACGCAGTAGAAGTCTCGTCTATCGGGTTGTATTTTTGTGTCTTGACTCTTGATTGGTTCTTTACTCTCTGCTTCCGGTGTTTATTTTCTGGTTCGCTTGAAAATTAAAACTTTTAGTTGATAATCAGCGCTGTGCCCGTGAACATCATTTACGCGTTCTTTGTCACATTTTTGCGCTGCTTCCACTTTTGAAGATGTTCAACCAACTCGCCCCACTTACCGCCGTGTTATCCTGCAATAGATCCGTTTGAAAGTGGAAAATTCAAAAGTGTTCTAAAAAGTCTACAAATCATCCTAGAGCTTTCATTTATGCCTTACTGGATTCCACGGACCTTCAGTTTACCGACATTATGTTTATTTTCTGATTTCAGTTTTCCAGTTTGTTTTAATTGTTCCCATAAAGTATAAAAATGAAATTTGTAATAGTAACAAAACTAATTAGGTTACATCGAAACAAAGTACATATTTGTAGTCAAATTGCAACGGCAGATAAACCATGTAAGTTTCATTTGAATTGAATCAAGTTATATAAAAGAAAGAGCTCTAGAAGCAGTGTTGCCCCTTAAAGGGATACCACAAAGAAATTCTAGCGCCTATTTGATTGTCCAAGTGTAAACCACGTTCTAGCCACACGACAGAGACACCAATATTTTGCTCGAAAAGACACCGAAACCTTATTTTAACAGGAATAAACCAAATGTCGTTCTTATATAGTTCTTATATGTACTCATATATCTTGTCTTATTCATACGTGTTTATTGGACACAAGGAATTTCTCATACAAATGGCTTTTTCACTAGGGTGGTCGTAACGCGTTGACGACACAAGTGGCGGAGCTCGTAACCACGTCAGCCCTCTCGCAGCTTTGCCCGCTCTGGTCCAAATGACGCCACGTCTCTCGCGATGCATCACGGATCGAGCGCTCGCTGGAATCGAAACCTTTGGAACGAAACATATAGCCATCCGTCCAAAGTACAAACATGCGATTGTCATTAGCAGATAGAGTTGATCATGTTTAACTTATTTCTGAACATGGCAGGAACATTTTAAGTTACGATTCAGTGCTCCATTTACACATACAAAGGAAAACCTTTTTTTAACAGCCTAGATGGAAAAAGAATGTCATAAAACAAATTTACAACGAAAAAAAAAATTAGACCTATATTTACGGCGCGAAACGAATTTGTAGTTGGCGCCCGCGGGAGCCCGCAGAAAAGTGGCCGCTATGGTCACGTGGCGCTTGCGCTCTTTCGAGGGCAATTCATATGGGCTCTGAAAGTTACTTATTAATCTACGTTTCAAGTGCAACCAAAAACACGGAGATTAATAAGTAACTTTTACAGCCCAAAGGAAGCTCCTGAAAGAGCGCAAGCACCACGTGATAGACCTGTGCGCCGGTCAGAAATTGACGGCGGCGGCGCGTCGGAGTTCCCTTTCCGGCGGCGGCGGCGGCGTGACTTTGCGGCCGCGGCGGCGCGCAGGTCTACCACATGGCCAGTGGCGGCTACCGCGGGCGCCAACTACAAATTAGTTTCGCGCCGTAAATATAACTCTAAATTTAGTTTTCCGTTGTAAATTCGTTTTGTCATTTTTTCCCCATCTAGGCTGTTAAGAAATGTTTTCTTCCTTTGCGTGTGTCCTCTGGCCGTTTTTAGAGCTACCCAAACTAACACATTTGAGGAATAGCCCTGCCTTACTTTTTCTAGTATGCTATTTATGCTCTCAAAATTCAAAATAGCTATAGAAAACATCGGAACGGAAAATTATGCCAATACCAACAATCAAATTTTCCCCGCACTTTCCAGTGGGAGTGATGTCCCATGTTGCAAAAACTTGCAGGTCGAGGTACGGAAACGAAAATTGGAATATTCAAATTTCGTTCGGAAATGAGTCAAGCACGACGGATAATAACCGTAAATGATAATCGCATGTTTGTATTTTGATCTACTGGCTATATTTTTTGTTCCAAACGGTGCACTCGAGCAAGCGCTCGAAGAAAAGCGAACGGAGAGCGCGATGCGTCATGGGATATCCGGCGCAAACAAAAACAGAAAAGAAAAAAAAAAAGATTCCCCGCATTCGTGACTTAGCAAGGCTGGCGTGGTTATGAACTTTGCCGTTGGTGGCGTTGTCAGCGTTTTGGTGAATAGAGAGTTTTAGTAGATCGTTTTGGCGACGACGCTACTGCGCATGCGCGCTGCTAGCGGAAACATTGCGGAACTGCGGAGGCTAGCGAAGGCGCACTTTCGGACAAAAATAGCGAGGTGCGTAGCGCGGCGTGCTAGCTTGGGTCTCGCGAGAACGAGTCTTGGCGAGATAAGGGAGAGCCAGCGAGGGACGCAATTCAAGATGGCCGCCACGCCGCGCCCGTCCGGTCTGTGCGCTACGCGATCGTGGTTGTGAAGGGTGGATTATATCTTGCTGCTGCAAGAAGCAGCCGTAACAAAGTCGTGCCACGACTGCAACACGTAGCGATTTATGGCGAAGATGATAAATACGGCCGCGAAAAAAAAAAAGAAGATTGAGGTACACCTAAGCATTCCTTACGAGTTGTGAATGCGACAGCATGCAAGCCGCTCGTCCGCTCCCTTTTTCGTCTGCTGCGTATTTTTCGTCGCCGGTCGGCGCGTGTGCTCCCCTGGTGACCTTGGACGCTCCGCGCTGATGGACACGCAGCGCCATGGGGTGAGCGGTCGTGGAAACTGACGAGCGCAGCGCCCAATGGGAGCCCCGTCGACGCGCGCCAGCCAATGGAACCAAAGGAAACTATCTGCCGTTTTCGCGCTTCAGACTGATGACGTCAGCTCGCTCCGTGAGACAGTTAATGCTTTCGCATTAAAAAAAAAAGGCTTCGCAGTCCGTGGTGTTGTGAGCAAAGGGTGCGGGCACCAGCTCGGCTGCTTTGTTGTGAGTACAAAACCGATCAAGGAAGCGAGCGAGCAGGCGGATATGAGGGATTTCCGTGGCGTTTCATTTTCGGTGAACAACGACACAACAGAAAAGCTACGGTTGTCATTTATTTTTGAAGATTTTTCTTGGTGGCTTTGGCGCTTGACTCATACGGATTGGCTTGGCCGTCAGTTGTATTCAATTACAAACATAATAGTCATTTATTTTAGAAAAGAAGCAACAATCACGTCATTCAATAAAGAACAAAATATTATATTAAGATACCGACGTTCACAAAAAAATTGCGAAGAATTGCTTTACAAATCTATTTTACACAAGCCTTAGTGTCCGAAAGAGCTGCTAATGGCGCTGCGTTAGCTCTCGTAACGCTCTAATCCGTAGCGGGTTGCGAACATTCTACTAAAACTTAAGATGGTGGTTCCACTACGTTACATATAGCGGAGGTTGTAGCGGCTAGCGGATAGCGCAGCGGGAGTGACTGAACAATCTACTAAACACTCTACCGAGCCGTTCAAAGTACCCGTGGGGTGACGAGCGTGTAGCTGACCCAAGGAGCACGTAGCCTCCACAGCACTGTCAGCTTAGGGGTGAACGGGGTGGGAAAAGCAACTTTTGTCCAAATTTTGAGCGACGGGCTAACCTTCTAGGGGGAGAATGGCTGTGTCCGGGCACACAAACGAGGGTCCGAGCAAGAGGGGAGTCCCTCCTTTCCGTCTTCTTGAACTGTTTGGTACAATGCGCGATTTGCGAGTTGAGGAAAGCTAAGAAGGAAAATGTGGAATTCCAAAGAGCGGCGCTGCTCCATAAAACTTGCTATGTCTACGTAGAAAGTTCCCCAACGTTGCAAGATTACCTCCAAAATAGGCTCCACATGCATCCACCAGGTGCACATTGAAAGATTGTTTAATTAGCTTTAAATTTAGTTTTCTTGTGCCTTTCAACGAAAACTGGTATTTTTGATGTTATGCTGCAGCATGCAGCACGTTAAAGCTAAACAATAAGCGCTGGATTTCGTTTCCGTACCCGTATGTCGCACATTCTATTTTGTTCAGCTGGAGCGAGCTTCCCCAGCATTCATTCCATGCCATCAACCTTCTTGTACCCCTTCAGAAACCCGCTTCACTGCTCAAATTGGGCACAAAATTACATGGATGGATGGATGGATGCTAATGACTGTATCCTTTGTGACGGGCGTAGCTTGCACTACCTAGCCTGGAAACCAAGAGTATGCTTTATCCCCTCACCCTTCTACCGTAGAATACCGTGTATTCGCCCATTCCACACTAAGCGCCCATTGCGAAATTTGTAAGATCGGAGAAAATATGCTCAGAACATTGATATGCACAATTGACGACCGGACAAGCGCCCATTCCCCATTTTTTCGCTATTATCTCTAAATTTTGAGTGGGGCGCCTGCCCGGTATTTTACGTAAGCCAATTCGCTCCCCGTCTGCATTTTTCTATCACCAGGCAGTCGTGGTTATATCATCAGGCAGCCCTGCTTCTAACTATCACCAGGCAGTCATGTTTTCAATGTTGCCAGTCAGGGCCGGCCCTAAGGTTTTGTTTATTTGAACTAGGCGCCCGTGTTCATAGAAGCGAGAAGCACGAACATCATAAGTCCTGTCGTTCTCACTGGCGAAGTAAGAACGGCAAGGCGTGGTTTATTATGTTCATTTCTCGCTGCCTGATTCGTCCTTCGGCGTTCGCAATGAGTAACGCCGCAATCTGATTGGCTGCAGTGATAATGGGAAGCATGCGACAAGACAGCGGTGCCGCGCTGCGGCTCCCAGCAATCATTTGGCGGGAACATCGGTTCTCATCTGACAGAACGCTCGTGTTGGACGTGATGTTAAATGGGGCCGTATAATAAACGGGGGGGGGGGGGGGGGGGGGGGGGGGGTGCACGGCCGGTTTTATCTTTTCCCCCACCGGTTTGATCAAAACCTGGGAAATCAGAAAACCCTCAAATTGGTGATGTCCTTGAATAAGAGAAACCTTTGCTTCGCAGGGAAGAAAAGCCTGTATATAGAGTTTTATCTCATATTTACCCAGAAAACAGCCCCCAATGGACTGGCTGCAAGGCTTCTTTTTTTTCTTGCCGAATCACACATCTTATCTCGTTTTCTTATCTTGTTGGCAATTTTCTAAGTATGCGGGCTGTTGGTGACGAGATGTTTTGGAAGTGCCACCGCGCGTGAGCCTTCCTGTAACGGAGCCGATAGGATGCGAGCAGACGATGCGCTTTGTCAAAGCATGGAGTGGCTGCGTTAGTTCGCATTGATGCCGATTAAAAACTGTCTATTTATTAAAGAAACGTGTATGACGTTTTTGTGACTCATCTTTCTAATGAATAACAGCACCTCGAAGTTGCTTTTTATAGTAAAAAAAAATCTTTAAAATGTTCAAAAACAAGTTTGGAGTTTCAGATTACAGCTTGCGCGGCGTGCGTCAGGGCTATTCACAGCCTCTGATTCTTAGATAGAATTAGCAGAGCGTGATGGGTAAACACCTTGGTATGCGAACGTAAAAAGAGACAAGGGACACACAAAAACCTCGTCCGTGTCACATACCAAGATCTGATTCTTGTTTCTTCGAATCTGTGGAGGCTGCTGAAGAAAAAGGTTTTGCATTCACCAGAGTAAATGACGTGCTGTCTTAGCTGTGCACGTGCGCACAGTTGTGTTGCAATTAGCGCTGCACACTAGTTTTAGCTACATTGAACTTGCCGATACCGACATTTCTATCCCAGTGTGACTCGAGAGGTGCTGCCGAGCAAATGCTCATCAGCAACTGACGCTTAGCTGCTCCCGAATCGAATAAGTGGCAAATAAGTTTGTCACATTGCGACTTCCGCTAGAAAGAAAAGCAGAAATGTTCATAAATTGTTAAATTGTCGGGCATGGCCCGGCAAATTCAGGCGATTGATTAATTTGTTCTATCCATTTTTTACTAAGTGTTTACAAATTTGAAATCGCTCGCTGAGAAGCGCATCACGCATTATACGCATTTGGGTCCGCAAAATGAAACATACAATCGGTAGTAATTCATAGCAGGTCTACGTACACCTCATTTTTTTGGGACGCTGAAGTGTCACCGACTTACTAGATTGAAGGCTTCGATCGCGAGGATGTCTCGCACGTTTCACGTCGACTGGGTGAATAAAAAGGGATTTCGTTTAAACGACTCCGGAAGCCAGCCACCATTTCTTCCTGCCAGTTATTTTGAGATGTGTGGGTACCGGTTTACAAAATTCAAAAAGGAATCAACTTGGAACTAATAAGAGATTAGCACTCACAAAACACATTGGAACCAACAGGATACACGGAGTCGCTATCACTGGAGTGCTTACTACACATGCGACAGGTTCTCGAATTTCGCTTTCCTATTTTAAATTTGATGAAACATTCCTTTCTCAGATTTTGTCCGAATCGTAATAAAAGAAAAAAATATACCCTATTCGTCCTGGTAGGTGATGTAGCGGGGTAAAGCGCTGGATATTCTATTTTCATCATCCAGCTTTTTTGTACTGGGGTAGAGAACAGCACACCACGGTCCGAGCGCTTCGACACCTCAGCGCCAAAAGTGTTTCTTGGCACGACTACGCGTGCCACGGTTTCAAAGTTTGGTAAAATGTCCTACTACGAATATCACTTCCCCGAATAAACACTACGCGTGAAACAGGCTTCGCCGCGTGTTACCCAAATAGCGACGAAGCGAGCTGACGAGCAGAGGGATCGAAGATCTGCGCGTTCTGTCCCAGTCTGTCCTACCCGTGACATCACAAACAATGACGATGGATGGATGGATAAATCCGCCTGAGCCCTTTGGATAGGGTGGTAGCTTACGCCACCTAGCCATGATGATGATGACAGCTAGAGAAGCGCCCCCTGTAGTTCGAGCAGGCCGCCAATACACTTGGAGCATGGCCTCCGAGATTCCTAAGCGCGCGAACGCTCGCGCGCGCGCTTCGGGATTTCGGATGCCATGCTTGGAGGTAGGGGATTCAATGCCCGCTTTGTTTTTCTTCAATTTAAGCTTCGATAACCCCCCTTGGGAATCACTAAATCCCCCCAAAACACACCCCATATTGGAAGAAAAACAAATCCCCAAAATGCAGAACCCTCAGCGCGTAACTATAGTAAGTTACAGGTCAAGAAGGTAGCGGAAAATGCCCCTCAAAGAGATTCATATATCCCTCCGCCACCTCCACATCCAACGCTGGAGAGGGTTTTGTTTTCCTGTGAATATTTGCTTTATCTTTCGACTTTTACTTACGTTGTGGAAGCCACGAGAGGGAGATTAGAATTTTCCCCCTCCGATGGAAACAATTAAATACGACTTTGGGGGGCTAGGTTCCCCTTCCAAAGCATACAAAGCTAGGCCACTATTCAGGGGCTCGGTTCCCTCTCCGATGAATACAAAGGTCGCTTTCTTATAAGATGGAGGTCGGAGACAAGTTGGCATCACTCCCATTATCTATTCATTGAAGCGGAACAAGGGGCGTTTCCAGGGAACTATTCTTTCGACTGCGGATGGATTGGAAACGGGCGCATCACGCTTCTGGGGAGGAGCTTCTCCTACCTTCTTGACTTGTATCAGACTATAGAGTTTAATATTTTCTGCGATTATTTCCCTTCGAATTTGGGGGCATTTATTTCGGGGTTTATTTTCGCTCGCAGATTCGGTGTTAGTTATTTTCGGTGTCAAACATAAAATTGGTACCTCAATAAATTTTTTTTTTTTTGCACCTTGTTTATACGCCGCGCGATGTAGTTCTTGCAGGATTTGGTTATAGGAGGAAGAAACGATGGTTTCGGTGTTTGATCACTACAAGGCACCTACCACCAGGGGAGCACCCATCCCCCTTTCACTGAAAACTGGGTTAATCTAGACATGGGCGCTTGTCCGGTCAAATCGAGCGCTTAACATAGTTTGCTGAATTCCCAAGTTTGGGAAATATTAATAGTGGGCGCTTGAACGAGGCAGGCATTTCCACATTATTTTACGGTACACATATATTAAATATCTACATAAAGGAAGAGATTAGTAATGCTCCAGGAGGAACCGGACTTATTTTACTGCGGTTCTTGAGGCGGGTACCGACAAGTGAAGGATACCAGATAAGAGGTGTGGTTCTGAAGAGAAAGGCATCCCTGTGGACAGTTTAGTGGGGGCTGTATTCCTGGTCACCAGAAAATAAAGCTGTAGATAGACTTCCTTCCCGCGAGGCTTGGGCTTTTCTAAATCAGGGGCAGCTGCAATTCGGGTGTTTTTTTTTTCGCTTTTCCCCCAATTTCGATAAAACCAGTTTGGGGTTTATTGGTGTACCGGGTCTTTCTGCAAAGTCTTTCAAATGGAGTGGTTTTTTTTTTCAACCACCCCCCCCCCCCCAAAAAAAAAAAAAAAGGAACTCTTTTCGGGAACAAACTGCCTGCCAAAGTGGACGTCGGAGATTGCAGAAATAAACATACTAATTAGCTAAATAATTAACAAAACTTTACAAGTGTTCAATTAGAGAAAATACACACACGGTTCTGGTTAGAAAGTTGCTGAGCAGCATTGCAAACCCCTAAATCAGTCAATTTTAGGATCTAAAGCATGTGTGAAGCGCAGGGGGTGTGCTGAAGTTACCCGTCGTGCAGCAGGCACAAGGCTGGGGATGCAAAAACACGGATGATATATTCTTGTTATCCGCACTTTCGCATCACAAACCTTGTTCCTCCTGCAGCAAGTTTTTCTAAATGGAACCATATGTTCGTTTTCACTAATTAAAAATAACTAGTGAATTTGTGGTTATTATTTAGCTATGTAATTAATATGCTTTTCGCAATCTTTCACATCTACTGTGGATGGTAGTTTGTTCCCTAAAAGTTTCTTTTTTCCTCAATCAGCCTACTGGTAGAAATTTATGAAGGTCTTCGCTGAAACACCCGCTATGAAGGAGACACGGAACCGCACTTGTAACTGCCTCTTTGCTCTTCTCAGGCTTGGTCTACATCGACGACGGAGTCTCCATGAAAACAGGCTTCAAGGCAGAAATATTGTTCCGAAAAGAACCGTATACCACAAAAAATCCCGAGAAGACGTATGCCTTGGAAATTATTCCCAAGACGCAGTCCACACCAAATGCCGAAGTCAACGTCGGCGTGGAGAAACTGGTCATTCTCGGCCTCGGCATCCACAAGGCACCGACCAGTGTGCGAGCTAACAAGTGTTCCGTTAACAAGGACAGCTACGTCTACAAGTTCAAGACGGATACCCTCATAGTCACAAACTTGACAACGCAATGCAACGTCAGCTTAGGATCGAAGTACATGATAAAGATTGTGTTCTAATGCCTGTGTATATTTGTTAACGCAGGGTGTGTTATGGGACTGGGTTTCACAAAAACGACAGGTTACGCTAGGCTGACACACAGGCCAAGGTCATATAAGCTTGACATCAGGTTGTCACGTGACACTGACATCATGCGACGCCCTGATGTCATATGGCACCGTGACATCGCGTGACTTGGCGTCGAGTCTGGGCGACATGAAACATTACGACATCATGTGACACCATGATATCATGCAACATCATCATGTCGCATGACGTCATGGGGCCACATGAAACTGCGACATCACATGATGGTGAGGTCATGTGACATCGTGATGCCAGGTAGCATCTTGTGATATTTGACATAGTGATGACACAGTCACGTGACCTCATGATGTACAAACGTTGGGACACGTTTAAAATTACACTGAATAAAAAACATGTTCAAGGTTGCTCTCCAATCAAATGTAAAAAAAAAGAACATAGCGCTGCCCATTTCAGCCAAGCAATCTATTAAATTATGTTGTGTGAATGAATTAAAACAAGTCAAGTTTGTGAAAGAGCTAACGCATGAATGCTAAAAAAACTTTTGGCCAAACAGTGGGCAAAACAGAAGACCACAGCTGCAACCAATGGTGGGTGTCACAAGAGGGGGGGGGGGGGGGCTGTGGCGGGCCACCGTCCCGGGTGCCGCTGACCCTAGCGACACCACTGGTTGCAACCACACTAGCACTTTGATGACAAGGTAGTTCTAAAAGGATAATTTATTGAGCATGTAAGCAGTATTATAGTAGCACAATTACTCAGTTTGAGTTCAGCTCCATCTCTAAAGCTATCACTTGCCCACATCAGCAATAAAAAAGTAAAAAGTATCATATATACAGTCGAAATGCCATCAGGACACATGAGTTCGATGTCGGTTATATGTACACAGAGCGATGATAGTACAGTAAACTTTCGTTAATTCGACCTCGACGGGACCTTCAAATTTGGTCGAATTATCCGAATGATCGAATTAGAAAAAGGACAGAAAAACGGTTAAAATTAAACTTCCTCCTATTGTGCAAAGTACTCACGGATGGTCTGTGCCGTCTGCGCTTAAAACGCGTGTCCAAAAGCAGGCTTCGGAGAGCAGCGTAACTAAACATCAGTCCCAAAAAAATCGCGCACTACGAAAAAAAAAAAGAAAGAAACGAAAAAAGCAAGTTTTACGAGCTGACTTTGGCGCCGTGCCAAAGTCGGCTCGGCGACAAAACGAAAAGTAACAAAAAAAAAAAGAAAAAAATAATTCGCGTTTTCCGACGCGCAGATGGACCGCACACGATGCTACAGAGAAGCGGTTTGAGAGCGCTCGCTGAGAAAGCTTCGAGTAGACTTTGGCGCCGGGCGGCCAGACCGTCGGCGACAAAAAAAGAAAGAAAACAACAACAAAAAAGGGAAAAGATAACTTATGCTTCCGGTGCGCAAGATTGAGCGCACACGATGCTACAGAAAAAAAAAAAAACGCTTCGAGAGCGCGCGTTGGCTCGTGCGCGCCCGACCACGTGCTATGTTCTCCGCGCTACTCCACGCCGGATTGGTTGCACTGGCTCGTACGATTCGCTACGGTCCATCTGAATGGCCTAGAGGAGCAGGTGCATATTTGCGCACGTTCGGCTTCGCAGGAAAGGGCCCGTGTTTCGCCGCACGTTGGTGGTTTTTCTTCCGTGGTGCCTTGCAATGAGAGCACGCGCGCATTCGCTCGGGACGAATTATCCGATGCGCAGTCTTCCCGAGTTCGAACTATCGAACTTTTCCTCCCATTGAAATGTATGGGCGCTCGCCGGGACTTTTGAACACGATCAAATTAAACGAAAAGTCGAATTAACCGAGGTCAAACTAACGAAACTTTACTGTATACCGTAGGTATTATTTAAAAACATTTATGTACTGCATCAAATGCGGTGTAGTATAGCCAGAACCGGACTGTAAGGCACTCATCAGGACAATATGCAATGCTGCCCGACACACACAATCAAACTCATTACCCACATGGTTCTCGGCAATAAACTAGAAATACATTGCTCCAAAACACAATCGAGTTGTGTTCTTACATAGGAGAACAGAGACCACAGTAAGTGAAGTATTTTTAGTGAGAGGTAAGAACGTACGAAGGCAATATACAAAACTTGCATTCAATAAAGGCTCTGTTTCGAATGATGGACAGATGTATATAAATAAGAGCAGACTGACATGAATACTTGCAAAAACTGCTTTATATCACAACATGTATAGGTGAAGAAAGTTGGCTTCCCTTTAAAGGGACACTGACATCCCCAATACTTATTTTTTATTTTTTGCCAGGCGACTTGTTATGGTGTCAGAAGACTACCCAATCAATATTTTGCTGGAGCGTCACATATATTTTTAATAAAGTAAAAAAAAGAAAGCCGCTTACAACTTCCTGTAGTGCCGAATTAGAGCGCAGCTCTTGAGGAGGAGGAGGGAAGGGTGCTGAGGGGAAGGTATACCCCTCCTCTCTCCTCCTCACGTCCTCATCTGTCGCTACTCCTCCCTCCGAGCGGCGCCGCCGTCACCTCACGAAGGTCACGTGACCACACGGGGGTCATGTGGCGTCACCGGGGTCACGTGACTCCTAGAGGTCACTGATGACGATGATGATGCGAATGCCGATGACGTCATCAGTGACGTCACTGATGACGTCATCAGTGACAATGGCGATGACATCATCAGTGACGATGACGATGCGGATGCCGTGATCACTGACGATGTCCTCAGTGACGATGACGATGCAGATGCCGATGACGTCATCAGTGACGTCACTGATGATGTCCTCAGTGACGATGACGATGCAGATGACGTCATCAGTGACGTCACTAATGGCGTCATCGGTGACGTCACTGATGACGTCATCAGTGACGTCACGCGTCCCATAATGCACCGCGCGGTTACGGCGACGGCGACGCCGCTCAAGCCGGAAACGGGCGCCTAAGAGCTGCGCTCTAAAACGCAACTGCCAGAAACCGAAACTGGACTGGGGAGGAAGAAGAAATATGAAGGAGGAGTGAGTTGGCGGAAGTCATGTGGCCGTGATACTTTTTTTTCTCAAAATCAACATATATGTAGCTTTCTAGAAGCCACAAAATAAGGGTATCATATTCATTTTCTATTTTTAATATTGTATTTGTGCCTTCGATGAACCACAACTTTGATCATATTTGGTGGTTGTGTCTAAACCACAGAAAACTGCACGTGACCACGGAGAAAAGAGCGAGCGCGACTCAAACCGGCCAGTTCCCAATCGGCAGTTTTCAGGCAAAAGAAAACGAATTTCGAGCCGCGCATTCTTTTCTCGGTAGTTGGGCTCTCATATGTCATATAGAAATGAAAACTTTGGCGAGCATAAATACCCTGTCAGTGTCCCTTTAAGTGCAGTTTTAAGTCAGAGGATTCTTAAACAAATTGTTGAACATGGCACCAAATATACTTACTAAGTGTCGTAAATTTTACCACCCAAAACAATGTTGATCGGCAATTGAACTCTACAAAAAGAACTAGGTACATAATTGCAGCAAATGCTAAAATAATAAAAGAAATCTCTGCCTTGCAGCCATTACAACTGTTCAATGTCATTTGTTTAATGCATGTGTTAGCCTAGAAAGACCACCTTAATGATTTAGATAAATGATATTCACAATGACTCATACTTATCCAATCAAAATATATAATGCACACACACCACAGGTGCCTCCAACAACCCACTAGAAAGCAGGGAACACAAAAAAAAACGGAGGCCTTCTGCTTTTAGTATTGGGTTGAATCGCCTTTTGTTCTGAACTAAACTTGGATGGTCTTCGATGCTTGCAAACAAAGGCAACAAAGCTTGCCAAACAACCATTAGCACCTGAGAAGGCAAGCCCACAAACGCCATAAAAAGTATAGACTGTACAATACCGTCAAAAAGGTAAAACTTCAAAACTTTAAAAAACACAAAAAATATCCTAAAAGCTCCACAAACATTTCAACAAACGAGTGCACACGGCATGGAAGGCACTACCACGCCCAACATAAGCACGTCGCAGCGCAACAGACGCATGGCAGGAATCCAGGCAGGCTTCCAACAGACCTGTTCCACTACCCTATACCATTATATCATTAGTATCATTATCATCATTAAACCTGATGTGATGTGCTGGGACGTGCATGCACAGAATGTTTGCTGCACCGAGGCCTGGTCACACATTACCGTTTTCTTACACTGAGTTACGTTACGAAAGCTTACGCCGAGTTACGACCGCGAGTCACCGAGACATTCATGCTTTGTACGAAGCATGGCAACGCATAGACGCTTTCCGGAATTGTGAAATGATGCATAGATTACGTGCAGACGCCATTAGTTGGTCTCATCGCTTCCAACGTGAAGTGCCAGATTGGTTCTGAGTTTGTGTCGAGCACTTAGCGGCACTCGTGTGGAACGCGTTTCGATCCGAGTGCACTCCAAATGCTGACGAAGCACTCGTGTCTAATGCGCGCTTACGGGGCACGACCAACTAATGGCGGCCGCGCACAGTTTATGCATCATTTCGAAATTTTGAAAAGGGTCTATTAGGGGAGTAGGCTTGCACGTGATGTACAAAGCACCAATGTGACTGACGGTCAAATCATAACGTAACAGAACATAAAGGCTAGTATTGTGCATTCGCGTTTAACCGACCGAGCACATTACAATCCGTCGTAACCGCTTCGCACACTGGCACACCGGCGCCACACTTCCGACTCGCACGTGTAAATGTTCATAATTTTTTCCGCGCAATTCTTTCACCGTGGGCTCGAAAAAATGCTTACGACGCTACAGTCGACCATTTCTCGCGAACGGTGCGTGAACCTTGCCTCTCGAATGCCTGCAAAAGCTTCAGTCCGGTTATACGCAGGTCGGAAATGCTCCAGTTCTAGACGACGGGTGGCACCGACGTGCAGCGTGTTCAGCAGTCACGAGAGATTGCGATGCATGCGGTTGCTGTCCCACGCAAATGTGTGAACCGGCCTTAAGCATACGCTCCGGTGTGAATGAGCCCTCACCGTGTGGAGTCCAATCGATACCACCAAGAAGACAAGGGGTGCAACACTGACGCGGGGTAGGCGGCGCTGAGTGGATCCACTGGTGACAACGTTTGGTGGTGGGGGGGAGGGGGGGGGGGGATGGAAAGCACGCGTCTTGTCTTCTAGATGGTATCGGCCCAATACACTCATTGCAGTAGCACGCGTCTTTCGCGTCCTGCAGTTTCGTTCAAAGATGCTTGGCCATCGTGTCGGCGATGCGCCGGTTCAGCTCGACGATGATCCGGTCTTGGCTCGTGTAGACGTTTGACCGCAGCAGCATGTCTCGCTCGGACATGAGACGGCGGACGTGCTCGATCCATGACTCTTCAACCGACTGGTGGTTTGGCGACGTCGGCGTCGTCTCCATCGCCGGCGGCTGCGGTGGATCGGCCTCGGAAATGGCGTCTCCTCCATCGCCGAGGGAATTTGTGGGTGTGGTCGGAGATTCGAGGCCCTTTGGTGACGACGATGGTGCCACAACCGCCGGCGGTGACGATGCCCTGAAGCGACAGTCACTTCCGTTTTTGGCTCTGGCGACGCAATGACGAAACTAATAACGGTGACATAATTAGCCGCGTCACAAGCGGCCAAAAGTGTATTTTGAAGTGACATACCTTGTTACCGTTCGTTTCGCTGCGAACGAATAACCTCAAAGGGGAACTAAAGCGGATCTTGAGTTCATCTTAGTTTTTTATGGTGATACTGAATTGCTGTGATAACTCAATTTAAGTGCTCTAGAAAAACGAAAAATTACAATCGTGCACAACTTTTTTTCATGTTAAAAATGCAACCATAACGTAGCATGTCCTCCTTTTTCCGAGATGTATCCCAGAAAAGGGAAGCGTTGCGGCGTCTGGTTGTGTCTCTAATAGGCAGAAAAGCCACGCATGATAGTAGTAATGTTAGAATTTCTAGAATGCTTCGGGTACTTAGGCCGAGTTTCCGCCATAAAAAGACAATTTGAAAGGTCACTTCACTGCACCTTTAGCAAACTTATTTGTCTGCAAACGCCCGCAGGTCTAATAGAGATGACGAGTGGCTTACAAATTTCACATAGAAATTAAAGCTGGAGCGAAGCTAAACCCAAGTCGACGGCACTGAGAATTCCCTTCGACACAGAACTACCTCGTGTGACAAATGCTGTTCGTGCCTGGGCTGTCTCAACCGTGACAGGTGTCTCAGGTGCACAGTGAGCCTATCCAATTTTTAAAAAATCCAAGCTTACAGAGGCACTTAAAGGGGCCCTGCAATGACTTTTTTACTGGTTTTTAATTTGCACTGAACATAGTAACTTAATGAAACTTCTCTTTTCTCAAATTTCGTTTTATTTTAAAAGTTATAGGCAAATTCGAATTACAAAAACAAGCAAAAAATAACCTCCTTCATGACGTCGTAGGTCCTGGCTTGAGTGGCCGTGAACTAGAGGAAGGGTAGTGGGCTCATCGAGCGTTCACGGCTGCCGCACTCCGTGTCGACGGCTCGAGAGGGCGCCACTAAAGCATGTTTTGGATAGGCTGTATGAAGCGGGCGGCCAGGGCGGCTCGCATTGCATTTGCTGCGTGATTAAAGACTAATTCGGCATAACACTTCATTGGCCACAAACGACAGCAAACACGGGTTAAAGATCAGTTCAGAACGGGAGCCACTTCGCGCTGCCATACCGCCAAATGGCCAAATCGCCAACCAAGCCCGCGCCGAAGGCCTTCGGAACGCTCGGAAGCGGTCGGATGCTCGAGCCGGTATACGATCCCAGCGCCGCCGCGTACACCCGGGCTTTTTCTACGCTCGCCGTTCGTCGGGGCCTCATCCCACTAGCCCTTTCTAGTATGCGCCGTTTTTTCCGCCGCTTGGTGGCGGGTACGTCGACGGATCATTTCTTGTTTCCGTACTTTACAAACTGCATTTGTTTCTTTTCTGATCTAAAATACTAAACAAAAACTAGTTGCGATGCTTATATTTTGTATCTCGACTAAAAAAAAAGCTTTTAGCGGCTCTGACCAGTAGTAAGCCCAGGACCAAAGAGGTCACATTTCGCGCGCTTTCGGCAACGTGGGTCGCCCTCGTAGGCGGAGGAGGTTTTCGCATCGTCTGGTTAAAATATGACGCACTGATATTTAGTTACTCTCTCCATGCCCGCTGGCTTTCCCGAACCCCAAGAGACGTGGAAACCGCAAAAAAGGCAGAGGCTTAAATATGATTGCAGGGCCCCTTTAAGCTCCGAGGTCAGCCACCTGCCTCCTTCGGACGACGTAATGTACGCAAGCTACGTTTTTTAATGGAGTGTTTCTAACAATGTGGCTCCTCTAGATAATATATGGCATTTCACATCTAATCAAACAGAACTGCAGGGTACACAAAAGCACCGCCACCAGTTTTTCGTAAAACACCAATAGCGGTGTGTATCGCTAATATCACGCAATATGTTTTAGAGGTATAAAAATATCTTCATATATAAGAGCCTCTTTCGTGACAACCTCATTCCGAGAGAGCTTCCCGCTCGGTGCTGCACAGCAGCTGCGCGTGTGAAAGCTCGAGGAATGAAATTCTAAGGGGAAGTGCAACAATTTCAATGTTTTAAGAACCTGCAGCGTGTTACATTCAGGTTGGGCCCAACGGCGGAAACCCGAGTTGCCATCTTGCGAGGTACGCTAACCTCTCGCCATAAAAACAGCCGCACTCCAAATCTGAGCCTCGACGTAGTACCGCCTACGGCGATGCACGTCTAAAGCCTTTGGCAGAGTGAGAAACGCAGGGTGTTGCTTTCAGATACCCAGCCTCCAGCCCGCGCTCCGTGCCTTTCGCCGTGCAGTGGCTGCGCGCGCGTGCTCATAGTGCACGAGACGCTGAAGCCTTGTCGGAGGTAAGAAGCCCGCGCTGAAGGCCTGAAGCTTCCTCCTCTCTGCCGTCCTCACTCCGTCGACGACTAAAGGACGCGCCGACGACGCCGGGACTCACTCTGCGGCGGTGTCTGGACGAGAAGTGCCCTGGCCGGACGTCGCCGCCGTTGCCGCCGTTGCCGCCGGAGCAGACGGGGCCGCCGGCGCTTCGAGCCGCTGGAGCTCGAAGCGTGCCTTGGCCCTCCGGTAGAGCGCCTCGACTTCGTCGTGGTGTGCCTGCACGCCGTGCTGCCGCTCCGACCGCCTCAGCGCCTCCTCGCAGTCCGCCAAGCGGCTTCGTGTCTTTTGGAGCTCCTCGCTGAACTTGTGCTTCTGCTGCAGCGCTTCGTGGAGGTCCTTCAGCATCTCCACCTTCGGCCAACGGACAACGCGCTTGGTGACTTGCCGATGGCTAAGGTGCGACGCATCCCTAGCCCGTCCTTTGTCGGAAGCCTACGGCCTGTCGCAGGTTTAGAATGGCAGGATGAGCCCATCGCACAAAGCTCTCCGCTCATCATGACTGGTAGATTCCTCCTCCCTACTTGCCTCCCCACCAGCTGTTGTTGATTACGGGCTTTATGGCCCAATGCCTCCCCACCAGCGTTCGCTCTGCTAAACTGGAAAGAGTGGATGGCTTTGTGGGAGGATCTTGTCCCGCAATTCTTAACCCGCAACGGGCTATGGTAGGCCGTTGATGCCAGATTAATACAGGTTGCTGTGCTTTCTTCGACTACATTGAACAGGTTTACCTACTTATCTGGTTGTTCCCAGATACGTACCAGCAAAAGAATGCGTGGCCGAGCAATGTGTCTTCAGTTTCCCCAGAATTCAACTGCTTTTTGCCCGAATGATCGGACAACTCGAAATCTGTTTAGGAATTTCCCCGTTGCCGCATCTCGGAATACGCCACTTGGCTGCCTTAAATAATCCGGGGAATGGATTGTAGGTGCCATGATCCAAAGTAGTCGTGGGAATGTGGAGAATGTGCTGCCTTCTTTTCACCTTACATTGATCACATCGCACCTTGGAACGGGCAAGAATTAAAATGTAGCTGCAATTGATAATGCCATGCCAGGTTCGCTTGTGCAACCCTTCGCCAAGCGGGCGTAAACCACCCAAAGCCTGAAGCCGCCACGAGCCCCAAATTGGCGCACTTTCATGTACCGATAAATAAAACTGAACTGTAAGTTCCACGTGGCACCTGCAAACCTGACAGTGTTTTATACGTCGCTGGCTTCTTTTTGCAGGCCAACATCTACGAGTGGTAGGCATCGTACAAACTTGCACGATTTTTCTCTCGTAGCCAGTACAAGGTAAGCGAGCGACAACGACCACTGAAGAAAACGTGAAACCACAAGGAAGAGGCCGGTACCTTGTCGGAGAGGAGCTTTTCGTAGTCGCGCTGCAACTGTACCTCCTTGGTGAACCGGTCCCGCTGGCTGCTCTCGGCTGTCAAAAGTGCCTTTTCCAATTTGGACACCTGATGAGAAAGGTCGGGCAAAGAGCCGAGTTAGGCCGTGGCTGCATGAATGCGGATGCCTTTAAAGCCTGCATTGCACACAAAATGTTTCTTTATGGAAACACACCAAAAAGCTCTATTTAAAACAGGAGAAGCATGCAAAAGTCTAACAAAATACAGGCAATGCGACGGACTTCATCGCAACCGCACGTAATTAGTTACGATGCAAGAACACAAATTGTTACGTTACATTGTGCTATGTTACGGTTATGCCGGCAGAACACTTCCGATCTAAGTGCAAGCAAACTAAAGTTTTTACAGTATTTGTGAGATCAAATCTACGCACTATTCGTGAAAAAACGATCGCTTACAGCATTATCAAAATTATTTGTTGAGCACACTGTGAAAGAATGATACATAACGCATATGCAGATCGAAAATGTTCCCGGGCTACTCTATAGATTGCGCCAGTGCTTTCTCTCTAAGGTCCTTAGATAAAGTACTTACTGGTCTGTAAACTTCGGCGGTTTCAGCCCTAGTAAATTCTGTCGCCACGGTGGCACTGAACTATGTAAAAGTAAAACAAATGTTTAAATTTCTTTTTTTTTTTTCAATTAAAAATTTTTAATATTTTTTAAGCAGATGTAGCACCCTTCATGTGGCGTTTCAATTATTCCGAAATAAAGAATGCTAGGTATCGAGTAGAGCTGGCCTTCCCAGTCGTCCGTCTTCTCGACGGGTCCGTGGGGATATTTTTCAAAGAGAAGATACTACATTCGGCGATTTCTTCCACAGTAGCTTCACTGAACCCACATCCATTCGTTAGGTTCTCCAAGTGATCTGTTTGGTTCGCTCCTAATGCCGGCAGCGTGCCCCTGCTGCTTCGATTTGACCCTAGGGAAAACTTTCCCCATAGCGTGACTAAAAGATTCCAGACCAGGTAACCTAAGAACCATAGTGGTACCTGATCATACCGGTCCCTCTGACCACAAGACAGGTTCATTCGGTAGTCTCTTCCTGTCAGACAAGTTGAAAACACTAAGAAAAGCACAAAGCTGCCCTGAACCTCTTCCAATTTACATTTTGTCTAGCCCGATTTGCTGTGGGGTATGGAATATCATCGGCCACTTGCAGATAAAAACCTTTCCATGTATTCAACATCGAAAGCTGACTTCCGCTCTGTTTTCAGGCCGTTCCGAGCTTTGCCTGAACGCGTCTGCGCGTTTCTGTTCGCTTTTGTTTTTGTCATTTAGACGTTGACACAATCCAATCAATCTAGAAACACTTGTTGGACACAGATGGGCTCCAATTTTCGATACTTAACTATCTATAAACTAATAAAGAACTTCCTCTTGTAAACTGACATTACTATGGAAGGATTGGGGGTATAAGAATTGGAGGACGAAATCGCCGAGACCATACCTGGTTCCTAAGTCTTTGCTGCTCGGCTTCAAGATCAGCTACCTTCTTCCTACGGCGCGGAAGAAACAAACAAAAGGTGGCGGTCGTCGGCCCAGCACTTGTTTGTCAACCTATCGTGCTTGCATCGACCAGTTTCTGCCCGCCAACTCACTTTTCTAGGCCGAGGAGGTGCTCGTACTCCTGCAGAGAGCGCTTTATTGTGTCCTTGGTCTCCTTCTGAAGCCGTCCCTTCAGGAACTGGAAGTCGGACTTCTGCTGACCAAACTGCAAAAAAAAAAAAAAAACGGCATTGCCAGGGCCAGCTTTAAAGGGGCCCTCCAACAGTATTTGAGCGTCTACTTTTTTTTGCGGTTTCTCCACGCTAGTGGTCCCGGAAACCCAGTGGACAACGAAAGAGTTTAAAAATATTAGCGCATCATATTTTAATTTGACAACTCGGAAACACCTCCTCCGACGGTGGCGCCGCGAGGTGCCGAATGCGCGCGCACAACCGCGCTCCACATTCACTGGGTTTCGTGATTGGCGAGAGCCGTCCCAGAAATTTTGAAGCGGAATAAAGTATATCACACGTTAACCGGCATTATTTCTCTAAAAAGTCGTTTTTATAGAGCTAATAAAGTTGCAAATTAAAGTTCAAAAAGGGCGAAAACAACGCCTCGTCGCTCGTCGCTCATGCGCGCCTCCCAGCGGCGGAGTACCTCCTACTCGCCGAGGTGACTCCGGTGGCGGAGTTGCGGGAGACGAGCCTTCCGCGGCTGTCGAAGCGGACTGCGGCGCTTGCGTGGTGTGTCCTCGTACGGCGCGACGCCCAGCTCCGCACTCCTTTTCAAGAATTCGGCGCTCAAAATCCGATAAGCCCGGTAAATTCATCGATGATGGCAACCCGATTCCAAAGCTACGATGGTTGCAGCGAGGCCTAATGGCCGATCGGGCCGACGGGCTATCAACCAAACTCGCGTCCAATTGGCCAACCGCTTTGCTCCAATCGCTAAACTGTTTCATTTTACGTCATGAAGTGCAATGTTTTGCTTATTTAAAGTTGTTTTCTGCAATATTTAATTTGCTAATAACTCACAAAATATTGCGAATTTCTGTAATATTTGTTTTCCTCGGTGTTCCTGCTTTCATAGAGCTCCGTTTCAGCGCGAAATTCAAACCAGTCGAAAAATTGTTGGTGGGCCCCTTTAACAACATGTATGAGGTGTCTGCAAGAAAAGAAATTATGTTTTCTTTCTAGTAAAAATAAACCACGCACAGCCAAACGTTCTATCTCTGCACAAATGCAGCTCTAGAGGTTCGAACTAAAGTCATTGCATGTTCCCAGAGTACCGAAACTCCCAGGTTCGATGGCGCCAAGATGGCGGCTGAATCTTTTTTTAGAGAGCAGCTCTTAGGCGCCCATTTCTGGCTTGAGCGGCGTCGCTGTAGACGTAACCACACGTTGAATTATGGCAAATATCCCATAATGCAATGCTTGGGTCACAAGTGAGACCCGCGCGTTGCATTATGGGACATTTTCCATATTGACGTCACGAGGGCCCCGCGCGTTGCATTAGGGAAAACGTCCCATGATGCAACGCACTGGTCACTCGTGACCCGCGTGTTGCATCATGAGACGTTTCCCATAATGATGTCACACGTGACGTCACGCATGACGTCACAAGGGTCACAAGTGACGTCATGAGGGTCGCAAGTGATGTCACGATGGTCACGAGTGACATCACGAAGGTCATGACAAAGGTCACAATCTTCATGAGTGACGTCACAAGGGTCACGAGTGACATCATGAGGTGGGAGGATGAGGGGAAGAGGAGAGGGTACAGAGGAGGAGGAGGGGCATACCCTCCTCTTTGTATCCTCCTGTCCTCCTCCTCAAGAGCTGCGCTCTGATTCGGTATTACAGGAAGTTGTAAACGTCCTTGATTTCTTACCGTGGTCACCATGAGCATTTAGAAAGCATGGTTTTGCATAAAAAAAAACTGAAAAAGCTCTTTTTGTAGGTACTTTTATTGAAAATTAGTACAGAATGACAGGAGCATGATGTTTTTATAAAGTTTTACTTTATACGGCTTTGCAGCACAATAAGAATTGTTTTTGCACAACCATGTCTCACCGGTGATTTCAGATAGCGCATCACAACCTGGGCGCGTCCTAACTTCAGTGGTAATTCGCGGCGCATCCGCTTGGGAGAAGGGGGTCGGCATCCCTGAAACCCCTTCCACCGTTTATGTTTTAGCACCAAAATGGCTGGTCAAAGCTAAACTAAAACAGTCGCAGCGGACGCCACCAAATGCGATACTCTGGAAACACTCGCAGACTCTAGTTTGAACCAGGTGCCAAAGTTTCAGAGGTTGCCATTATTTAGTAAAAAAGTTACGTGCGATTTTGAAGAATTTTCAATGAGGAAATGGAGACCGCAAAGCCCACGAGTTTGTAGAGACGAACGGTGTGGGATTCCGGGAATGGGCCCCATTCAGTGATGCTACTCCAATATTGTAAGTTGGACAAATTTTTGGAACACCTAAAAATGGATTTGGAGCACTTTGGAGCACCTAAAAAGGAATCTTGGATCACTTCCAAGCACCTAAGAATTAATTCAGAGCACTCTGGAGCACCTTAGAACCAGTTTGTAGAGCCCCTATCAGCATACGATTATCAAATATATAGAGCTATTCAGAGCACCTAAACTTAGCTTGGAGAATTTCAAAGTTGGCAAATCTTGTACCAAGATGTTGTTTGCTAAGGTTTGAATATATGAGCAGAACGTAAGGGCGCAAGTGAGCTGGTGTATATTAAACATTTGAGTGAAAAACTCGAGACTGCAGTAATGACAGAGGACGACAAGGAAGAGAAGGAGAACGTCTCAAACACAGCTAAACCTTCATTGAGGTAAGAACCCTTTATATAGGGTTGAAAAAAGAAGGAAGGAAAGGGAACCCTTCTTCACATCACCTCTCTCCACAAAAGACACGACACCACCTCTCTCCACAAAAGACACGACACCGGACCTCTAACAATGGGGTCAAACTAATAAAAGAACTGACAGCACCAAAGATGACACATCATTAAAAAAAAAAAAAACACGCTGGGACAAATATAGATTGCACTGGACCTTTCACTGAGAAGGTCAGCTATAAGACTACACACACAAAAAAAAAGGAAATAATGTTAACAATACTATTAGAGATTTAGAAATCGCTTCCATTCCGCATCTAAAGACAAAGAGGGCTTGTTCACTGCATTTCTATGCTTCGTTATTGCGATTGACTCTTTCAGCAGGCGCTTGTGGTCGTTTTTTTCTGTTACAATTGTGGTTGTCGAGTTCCATAAAGGCATGCAATTCCTACACTCCTGAATATGCTTGGATACCTCGGAATATGAATCCTTGTTTTTGACACATCGTTTATGTTTGGCTAGTCTATCATTAAGACAACGCTTCGTTTGACCTATATAGCACGAACCACAATCAAAAGGGATCTTGTAGACTATACCTGAAATACATGTAACACACTTTTCCCTGTGTTTTTTTAAACAACCTTTTCCCTGTGTTTTTTTAGACAACCTTATCCCTGTGTTTAAAAAAACACAGGGAAAAGTGTGTTACATGTACTATTAGTGGTTTCTTTTTTGTTGCTTAACTTTATTCTATACATCAAGAGTTTTTTTTTCTTTTTTTTTGCAACTCGCTTTTAGCGTTTTTTTTAATTTTTTAAAAATTATTTTTGTGTTTTCTTGCTGGCGCTGTGTGGAGGTCGTGGCCTGGTGTAAACGATTGCAAACACCGTTGCGTACCGTATTTACTCGCACAATGAACGCACTCGCGTAATAAACGCACCCCCCAAGTCGGCCCTCAAAATTTGGACTTTTTTTTTACTCGCGTATTAAACGCACCCCCAACTCGGACGGCAAAATTTTGACCCCCTCCCCACACGCGCGCGAAATGAAGGCACTTTTCTGTCCTGGTGCAGCGAGGTCGCGAATGCATGGGCGAACAAAGCGCCTTGCAAAAGGCGTTAAAAAAATAAAAAAAAAGATCCAACGGAAGCAAGAGAAAAAACATGGAGAGGAGCTTTTTTTTTTTTTTTGCACAGCGCAGTTTGGACTTTGGGTCACGCGCCTTTGGAAAGAGAAGCGAGAAGCCCTCGAAGTGAACGCACTTTTCTATCCTGGTGAGTGAGGTCGCGAATGCATGGGCGTGGGCAAACGAAAGAGCTCGCGAAAAGCGGCAAGAAGAAAAAAAAAAAACAACAACCCACGGAACCAAGAGAAAAAGAAAAAACATAACGAAAAGCCTTTTTTTTCCTTTCTTTTTTTTTTTTTTTTTGCACAGCGCAGTTTGGTTTCGGGGTCGCGCGCCGCGCGCAAGGAGATAAGAAAGAAAAGCGGAGAAGCGTAGGCAAACCAAACAACTTGTGAAAGGCGGGGAGGGGGGGGGGGGAACAAACACGGAAGCAAGAAAAGAACAACAGAGAGGAGCATTGTTTTATTTTTTTTTGCGCATCGCAGTTTGGTTTTGGAGTCGCGAGCTGCGCGCAAAGAATAAGAAGTTACGTCGATTTTTCGGGATAAAAGGTCCGTTCATTATGCGAGTAAATACGGACGCAAAATTTTACTTCGCGTAATGAACGCCCCCCCCCCAACTTTGCATCGATTTTTCGGGAAAAAAAGTGCGTTCATTCTGCGAGTAAATACGGTAAACGCCGCGGTGTTTTGCGATCTTTGCCAACTAAGCTCTACTGTATTTAGCGGCTCTTAGAGGCTCTATTTGGTAAGGTCCCGTTTGTCACGGCCTCTGGTATTAGCAGAGACGCGCAGAAATTTCAACTGGAGCTTAAGTTAACATATTTTTGTAATATCAAGTTATCAATATATCAAACTATTTTAGGATCCCTTTTGAATTCGATATAGCCGGGTTCGACTGTATGGCTTTTTTCGGCGGAGGGAGCAAGCCTGCCACTTTAACCAGAGAAAACGGGTAGAAATAAGCAACAAAAGGAATACTGGAAAACTGATGAACCGGAAAATCAAGCGGAAAATAACATGAGCCACATATCGTTGATAGCCGAAGTCAACAGTAAATCCATATCCGAATCCATAGCACCTTGGCTACTGTAGTGACTGTAGGAGGGACTGTAGTGTGTGTAGTTCATGGCGTTAGTGCTCACGGCGATGCATGTGCCATTGCAAATCATAGCCCTTCATCAAATCTATCGCAGTGAAAGCTCCTGTCATGTTTGGGCTACAACCACTTTGCCGATTCCACAATCCAGAGATCACAGCAAGCGAAGGACAGATCGCGTTGCAGTGTGCAAATAACTTTTCAGTGCTTCATACTGAAACAAAAGGCACTTAGGTCGGCTTTTTGGGTTTGCGAAGCTCGAAACCATACTGGGCAGTCCACAAACAAAACAGGGAACTCGACCGCGAGTTGACACTTATCAGCGAGCTCCGCGTTATTCATAGTTTTCGAATACTTTGAAGAGCTCGAATAGTTCGAGCAGTGAAAGTGCGAAGCGAATCAAATAGGATAGCAAGCGCTATTTGCGAAGTATTCGAGGTTTCGAATACCGTATTTATTCGAATATAAGTCAACCTTTTTTTTTCGGAAATGTTGTCAAAAATTAAAGGTCGACCTATAATCGTGACCAAAAAATTTCGACCTACATTCGCGACCAATTTTTGCGACCCTACCGAGGGCATAGAGCTATCGAATCACGGAGCCTGCGTTGCCGTAGAGCCGCGCGGCTTCTTGTTTCAAAAAGCTTTTGGTGCATGAAAGCAACCGCAACAGCAACAAACGACAGCCCCCCTCCCCCCCCCCCCCCCTCGTGGCCGCCGCTCCGCACATCCCTCGGGCGTCGGGTTTCGAAATCGCGCCTGTAGCGTTCCCCTCACTGGGCAAGGGGAGGGAGAGGAACGCGATGCGCCATGCACTTTGCCCTCCATCCCTCTCCCTTGCAAATGCCCGCAAAGAAAAAGAAAAAGAAACAACGGAAGTTACTTTAGCTCGTTGCTTGCGGCGGCTCGTTTGTTGCTCACGGCGAATCCGGCGTTGCTCGCGTATATGTATTTGGACTTATCGTCGCTTCGCCCGTCTCCACCTTCTTCGTGCCGTCATTTTACAAGTCATTTTACAACGGACGGTGTCAGTGAGGTATTGTTGCGAATTTGCGAGGATATCTGCCAAGCTGACGAAGCTTCGGACGACGATGACATGTCCGAAAGTTCTGACGATGATTAAGTTTTTGGCATCACCCTGCGATTTAGCCCAGAGTGCTGTAAATAAAGGTTTGTTCCTTTCTTTTGTCCCAACTTTCCCCTGTTCCTAAAAAAAAAAAAAAAAAAAAGAAAGGTCGACCTATATTCGAATTATTTTTTTTTTTTATTCTCGGTGGGTTCAATAAATAGGGGTCGACCTATTTTCGGGTAAATACGGTATTTGCACACCCTTAACTATTACTGACTGTCGCCTCGCTTGCAACTTCAACTTGTAACTTTCAACGTGTTTTATGACATCCCGATGCTCGGAGCCCAGTAACCCCAAACTAGTCTAAAATTTTAACTAAACTTTAACTAAAACTAAAACTTTACCAAGTTTTTTCCACAGAAGCCGAACGCTCAGTGTCCATAATGCAGCTCCACACATACTCGTATTCACCTCGAGAACTGCAGTTTAAAACAGTCTAACTCCTCGTGGAACGTTACCGATTCCCCCTACATGCGTTGAATTAAGATATATGTGATTAGATTTACGTTGTTTTATCAAGATGTCCATATTTCAAATGCTGAAAGCGTCGTATCTTTCTCCACCAAACAAATTTTATAAGAACTGCTTCGCGAAGCGCACGAATAATGTGCAAAACATTTTTTTTCTTCTGGACGCGACAAGGAGTATAGTGGTCTGGGCCGGAAGCAAAAGTTTCAGAACTATATATGTACCCTTAAAAAGCAACTCCGCTTCAATTTTGGTTTTGAAAGAAACAGCGCAGTCCCCTTCAGTATCGCCTAGCAAGACCACACGTCGAATATTACGACGCAGTTCTGTCTAAATGCAAACTTTGCAAGTCGCCAAGTTGCCGAAATCGGCTGACTCGAGCGGGCGAATTCAGGCGCAACCAAAAGCGCAGTCAAGACTACAGTGTGGGTGTAGCCAACATTGAGCTAAACATCATCACCATTGCCCCCTTTTGCTTGTTTTTACTTCTCTGTGCGAGCGTAGCGGATTACGTCAGCAACGTTTCCTCTCGGCGCTCAGTGGTGTTCACGGGATTGGCGTAACGCGCCTGCGCGGCGCGCCTCTTGGGAGCCGTATGGCCGACTCGCCGTGGTTCCGCCGTTACCGCCGTCTCCCGCGTCACAACCGCCGTCGTCGTCTCACTGTTTATGTTTATTGTCTCTCAGAGTTTCGTCCACACTACGGACACTATGTGCGCAGACATATGCCGCAGTTGTGCAGATGTCGTCGAATGTCGTAGACACCAAAACGTGGCGAAGGGTGCAGACGACACTTGCAGCGCACGCCCACCCATATCCCGCCCGTCGTTCCGTAGATGATCACGTGACATCTAGTACCACGTGATGGCCATGTTCTTGGCGGCCCGAGGCCAATGTTGCCGGACGGAGCCGAAGTTTTAGTTTCGATTTCCGCTCGTGTTTAAAATTAGATTTAAAAATGTATATCCCATTTTTCGCGAAGCAACCGACGTGGTGTCTTTTACTAGGGCTTTTTAATGCAAAATCACTCATTATCTCGAAATCTTCTAGAAAAAACGGGCAAAGCAATAACGGGGAAAGAAAAAGGTAAACAAAGATAAGGCGTTCAAAGTGTGATTGCTCAACCATTGTTGTCAACTAGACAAAGATTTTTTTTTTTTCTTTTTTTTTAGCAGCTACAGCAAAAGAGCGCACGCTACTGTTCCAACAACGGGCACTCTCTGCCCTCCCTACATGCGTGCGTCCCTTCCCCTCGCTTTTTGCCCTCCTCGACTTGTTTATAAAAGTTTTTATGGTTGCCTTTTTTTTTTTTTTTACAGCTGGCAATGCGAGTTATGTGCTTGCCGCCGGCGCAATCTGACCGCGGGAGAAGTGAGGGGCAACCGTGCTTCGTTCGTTCGCTATATCGATTGTCCCCGCCATGGGAGTTCGATACTGAAAAACAACGCTCCCATACTATTACATGTGAATTATAAGGGGACGTTCAGACTGTTCGATATAAACAATAATTGAAATACCCGGGTGTGATATAATCGGGCTCGACTGTATTTTAATTTATAGCTTTTTTGTGGCGGCCTTACTCGGCAGTGCAGTCGCACACGGAAAGAAATTGCGCAAAATCGGTGCGGCTCTGTGGCGCAATCGCGCGACCTCAGACTTTGTCGTGGCCTGCCAACGCGCCTCCGCTTGTGTACTTTCATTTGCGTTTTGTTCCTTCACTCCTTAAATGGTGTTGACCCTTTCATCATTGTTTGTTGAAAAAAAAGATCCAGTTGTGATTAACTGAGTACTGTTTAGTTCGTATCAAATAGAAAATGCAGTCGAGCCCGGTTATATCACACCTAAGTATTTTAAATTATTGTTTATATCGAACAGTCCAAACATCCCCTTGAAAATCACATGTAATATTACACGGGCGTTGTCTTTTTGTATCCAACTCCCATGGACTCCCATGGCGGGGACGCTCAATACAGTAGACTCCTGTTAAGGCAAACTCGCTTAAGCGGAATTCTTGGATATGCCGAACAAAGTAAGAACATTTGGTTGGTTTCTCATAATAGACGCAATGCAAAAAAAAAAAATTGTTTAACACGAACCAGCTTTGCGCGCGCATTTCGGTTAACTCAAACTTCCCAACGTCCCCTTCACGATGGCACTGCACTGACGGCGACGCCGCACATTGCGCCGGCCGAGGTGCATATCAGATGTACCGTAAAAACCCGCATATAATACGAGGTTTTTTTTCAAATTTTCAGCTTCGATGAGGCGCGATCTAACGCTGTTTGACGTAGTTTCGGTTTCGAAGCAATATGGCGCTCAAAACAGCTATCATCATCATTAAAATCACAATGTCCGAGGCGCCACCATTTGTACACAGTCAGGCTCGGCAATGGCGTCGGCGCGAAAACAATCATCGGCCGCCTACAAAATAAAATTTCTTTTGGTTGCGGAAGACATCGGTAACAGCGCTGCCAGATGACAATTCGCCGTAAATGAGGGCAGCATCCGCGAATGGAGACAACAAACGCAAGGTCTGTTTGCGTGCAACGGAACGAGAAGAAACTTTAGGAGCCCAAAGAATGGCGTGTTCGCCGACGTTGAGGCAAGTCTCACCGACTTTGTAAACGAGCAACGTGCACGGCACCTCGCCGTAACTTTGTAAAAGAGCAGCGTGAACGGCACCTCGCCGTAAACATCGAGCTTCTGCATGAGAACTTTGGTGAGCCGACATTGGGTTACTCGATTTATGCACCGTGCCGGGTTTTCACTGCGTCGGCGCATGCTCGTCGCTCGCTCTTTCAAGAACTGCGGGATTTCAAATGCGCTCGACGGCACTGAAGACTACTGCCTTTGGGAGGAAACGTCGGACAAGGAGTCTGATGGACGTGATGACAGTGATTAAGGTTCAATTATGACATGTAGCCCATGTTTTCTCAGGAACATGGGCCACATGTCGTCTTTCATCGCTAGACACCAATTTGCACAGAGGAGGAGGCAGTCAAAAATCACTGAATGGATCGGTTCCCCCACCAGTGGGGTGTGAAACATTTTTTTTTCTTCTTTTGGCATGGTAAGCCAAAAAGAAATGTCCCTTTTTAAGTATCTCTTCATTGTAGGCCTTTTCATTCTGTGTTTATTGGTCGACAGCAATTTAGACATGCCCAGCATGATAATTAGGGCACTTCTGTTAAGGCGAACATCTGATAAGTCGAACAAATTTTCAGGGTCCCTTCGTGTTCATCTTAAAGGAAGTCTACTGTATAGCGAACGAAGCACGGCGGCCCTTTACTTCTCCTGGGGTCAGATTGCGCCCGCAGCGAGCGCATAGCTCGTGTTGAGGGGCTGGCAGACCGCCAAGCCAGCATACGTGCACCACGGGGATACTCAACAAAAGAGCAGTTGTAAAAAAAATAATAAAAAAAATAAAAAAAAGGTGGAGGATGGCAAAAGCAAAGGGAAGGGCATGCGCGTGCATAGGGAGGGCAGGGAGTGCCCGCTGTTGGAACGGTGGCGTACGCTTTTTCCCCGAACACTGCTGTCGCTGCACGACTCCTTAGCCCCAAAATAAAATAAGCAAAAAAAGTCTTCGTCAAGTTGAGTGTGTTGACAACAAACGTTGAGCAATCGCACTTTGAACACCTTATCTTTGTTTACTTTTTTCTTTCGCCTTTTTTGCTTTGTGCGTTTTTTTTTTCCCTTTCTTTTTTTGTTGCTTGAATTTAGCGAGGTTTCTTTTTTCTTGCTCGCTTAACTTTATTCTATGGATCAAGCGTTTTTTTTTATGCAACTTGGTTTTCTTGTTTTTTCTTTTTTTTTTTATTATTTTCGTGTTTTGTTGTTGGTGCAGTGCGGAGGTCGCGCACGTAAACGATCGCAAATAAGGGTCGCGTATTTAGCGGCTCTTAGGCCCGCTTCAGACAGGGAAACTTTCTCAGCAATTTTGGGGTTGCTGGCGGGTTATTCCCTAGCTTTCCCTAGATCGACACAAATTGTTCAGATGGGGTCCGGCTCGAAACGGGCGAGCAACTCGAACAACTCGGAGACGTTTGAAGCGGCAGCAGCCAATCAGGGACGCAATATTTTCACGTGACACCCCTGTGGTGGTGATGATGACAGCTAAAGACTTAGTTCTGGTTTGAAATAGATTGTTTTTGGAAATAACCCTTTTCAGAAAGATGAGTTAGTATTCTCAACGCCATTCAAAGATATAAAAACAAGTTTCTAGTGCGTAGCTGTACGTCTAAATAGTGCAAGAAAAATAAAATTGAATGATGATGATGGCAAGTCGTAGCAATTCGGTTGCTGCGTGTGAACGCGGGCGGCCCATGTTGCTGATGTTGCGACGTCAAGTTGCTGGGCGAAATTGCCCCGTCTGAAGCGAGCCTCAGAGGCTCCATTTGGTAAGGTCCAGTTTGTCGCAGCCTTCAGTATTAGCAGAGACGCGCGGAAATTTCAACTGGAGCCGAGCTTCTTCTTGTCGGTTGTCGTGAGTCGCGTTAACATAATTTTGTATATCAAATTATCGATATATCAAACTATTTTACGATCCCCCTTGAATTCGATATATCAGAGTTTGACTGTATTTGCTTTGAAAAATTTTCATATTCAAGACTATTCATATTCGAAAATATTCTATTCAATTCAATTCATAATCTTTATTATTCAATTCGATTCGCTTCGAAACATTTTGATATTTGCACACCTCTAGTGATAGTCATAGAATACTACTACTTGTTTTAATGTATTTCTACATCAAAACAAGCGGTAGTATTTTTACGTGAAAACAAAATACCTGTGGCAGAATACTACCCATCACATGTATTTTTGACGTTCAACAAAAAAATTATCATTTTTTAAAAAACAAAAAACAATGCGACAGCGCTGTTGACGTTGAACGCACATACCTCAGCTTCCCGCAGGGAAAGGTCGCGTTCCCTCGCTTCGATGCTGCTCAACGAAGACTTCAGCTTGTCTTCGAGGTCCTTGCATTCCTTGACCTAGAAGAATGAAGTGAAAAACTTACACGGTGCCACACTACGCGGATCACTGTTCCGCACGTTATCGTCGCACGAATAACCAGCAACCGAAAGCTAGTGGTATCGTTACTACTAACGGGCTAGTAGTAACGTCAGGCGTCCTCCTTGCCGCACGTAAGAGGACATTCGGCGCCAAGGCGTCCTTTTATAACCATTTTAACCACGTAAGCTGTGTGCAAAAGTTACAGTTTTGAATGTTCGCACTGTCTTTTGTGTAATTGTTTTATGGCAGCAGAGAGCTTTCAACTGTCGAATTTAAGGGGGGACACTACCCAGAAAAAACAATTTCTGCAAGAAAAGTTGATTTTGAAAAATGTCATATTTACATCCACCAACATCTAGAGAGTATTCCCAGAAACTTTTCATTCGTTTACACTGCATAGTTATTTTTATAAATTATTTTCGGTCCATTGATGCTGAAGAAAAGGTAGAGGTTGGAGCACTTTGAACACATTTTTCTCCATTCCACTTTTTGGCATGAATTTCACTTTAGGAAAACTATCGTTTTGTTAATACGTAACTTGGATTAATTTTTATGAGTTTTTCTGGGTTGAAATTTTAAGGGGAAGATAGCTATGAGCTCGTATTTTTTATTTTTGTCATTTTTCATGCTTAAGAACTAAAATTTTGGACAAAGGATGGAGATCTAAAAGAGTGTATTTGTTTATGTGGCTTTTTTGTCATGAAAGATGGTACAGTCGACTCTCGTTAATTCAAAATCTCTTAATTCAAACTTTCGGATAATTCAAACTAACGTGCAGGTCCCATCCTATGCGTCTCTATGGGAAGAAACTCCTGATAATTCAAACTTTGCTTTATTCAAACAAATTTTCGGCCCCCCTCGAGTTTGAATTAATGAGAGTCGACTGTATAATATAGAAATATAGCTCCAGAGCTATCTGCTCTGAACTGTCCTAAAGCAAACAAATTTATAAGTAATTTCAAAACAATAGTTTTCCTCCGCAGACACGGCCACTTTCATCTTTGAATATTTGCAATTTTGTTTTGTACTTCACCGGGGTTAACAAAATTTGGCCGAAATGTTCTCAACATCAACAGAAACAAGCCCTGTCAATATCATTTAAATCAGACAAGTGGCTCAAACATTCACTTTTTTGGGTAGTGTACCCCCTTAAGTCCCATAACTCTTTGCCCTCAACAAAAACAAAAAACAATGCGACAGCGCTGTTGACGTTGAACGCACATACCTCAGCTTCCCGCAGGGAAAGGTCGCGTTCCCTCGCTTCGATGCTGCTCAACGAAGACTTCAGCTTGTCTTCGAGGTCCTTGCATTCCTTGACCTAGAAGAATGAAGTGAAAAACTTACACGTACACGGTGCCACACTACGCGGATCACTGTTCCGCACGTTATCGTCGCACGAATAACCAGCAACCGAAAGCTAGTGGTATCGTTACTACTAGCGGGCTAGTAGTAACGTCAGGCGTCCTCCTTGCCGCACGTAAGAGGACATTCGGCACCAAGGCGTCCTTTTATAACCATTTTAACCACGTAAGCTGTGTGCAAAAGTTACAGTTTTGAATGTTCGCACTGTCTTTTGTGTAATTGTTTTATGGCAGCAGAGAGCTTTCAACTGTCGAATTTAAGGGGGGACACTACCCAGAAAAAACAATTTCTGCAAGAAAAGTTGATTTTGAAAAATGTCATATTTACATCCACCAACATCTAGAGAGTATTCCCAGAAACTTTTCATTCGTTTACACTGCATAGTTATTTTTATAAATTATTTTCGGTCCATTGATGCTGAAGAAAAGGTAGAGGTTGGAGCACTTTGAACACATTTTTCTCCATTCCACTTTTTGGCATGAATTTCACTTTAGGAAAACTATCGTTTTGTTAATACGTAACTTGGATTAATTTTTATGAGTTTTTCTGGGTTGAAATTTTAAGGGGAAGATAGCTATGAGCTCGTATTTTTTATTTTTGTCATTTTTCATGCTTAAGAACTAAAATTTTGGACAAAGGATGGAGATCTAAAAGAGTGTATTTGTTTATGTGGCTTTTTTGTCATGAAAGATGGTACAGTCGACTCTCGTTAATTCAAAATCTCTTAATTCAAACTTTCGGATAATTCAAACTAACGTGCAGGATATATATATAGAAATATAGCTCTAGAGCTATCTGCTCTGAACTGTCCTAAAGCAAACAAATTTATAAGTAATTTCAAAACAATAGTTTTCCTCCGCAGACACGGCCCCTTTCATCTTGAATATTTGGAATTTTTTTTTGTACTTCACTGAGGTTACCAAACTTTGGCAGAAATGCTCTCAACATCAACAGAAACAAGCCCTGTCAGTGTCATTTAAATCAGACAAGTGGCTCAAACATTCACTTTTTTGGGTAGTGTACCCCCTTAAGTCCCATAACTCTCTGCCCTCAACAAAAACAAAAAAACAAGAAGTCTTTGACATCATCTGTGATCGGTTACAAGACGAAACTGGCAGGGAGGAGCTTTTGTCGTCCTGCATCCAGTGCAAGTTTCCTACCTCCGACGGCGCTTGGGTGTCCCGTGCACCTCTAGCGCCTGCGCGCAGCTAGAGCGCGGCGAAAGGCACGGAGTGCGTGCTTGAGGTTGGGCGTTCGGAAGATACACCCTCCTGTTCTCATTCTGTCGGTGACCACAACAACTGGCATCAACGTTCATCATCCACCCCCCGGGTCCTCAACGGTAGACGCTCCAAGGTGCCGATCGAGGGCTGGAAAAACTACCTATGCCGTCCTTATTCCGTGTTTTTAATCTATGCTGCTCCCTAGTCAGTCGGACATTTCAGACTTCAATATCTGTGCACATTGAGGCTGGCTCACACACATACAACTGCTTACGCCCGGGTGCCTCACAAACTCTTGTGATCTCTTACGACGGAGAACGGACTGGTGCTGTCTATTGGGTAGCCTCGGAACACTTGCAGTTTGCATACATTTCCTTTTTTTGTTTGCGCATCATTCTTTCTTTATTGGCTCGAAAAACATTCAACACCGTAATAAAGGACCTCTTCTGGTAGCTAATACATACATTTCATCTCGAAAATATACTGCAAAACTTTCGCTCAAGTGAAACACAGTTCCAGCGTCACCTCATCAACGGTGCCAGCCAGGCGCATAGCCAGGGGGGATGTTCAGGTGTCAGAACACCCCCTGAAATTTTGCTTTATGTATGTGTGTGTGTGTGTGTGTGTGTCTATATATATATATATATATATATATATATATACCGTAATATCCCGAGTCATCGCCCACCCCCCTGCCGCCTGAAATTCATAAAAAAGTGGGGTGGGCCATGTCTCGGTGGGTGAGCACAAAAAGTTGAAAAAAGCAGAAGAAACCGCCCATTTTTCTTTGCATATCTAGCGCTGCTGCACAAGAGATACATTAAACTCAAAACTAGATTTAATTTTATTGTTTTAAAGAAAAAATGGTCACGAAAGAATGTTTTACTACCGCGAAGTTCCTTGCTTGCATACGCGCTAGGAACACCGCCGATCTGCATACGGCGCAAACGTTTGTTCCGTGAAACCACGTCACCACTATGTTCTCCTAGTTAGTAAAAAAAAAAAAAAGGAAAAAAAAGAAAGAAATATCTACAAGAAAATAGAAAAAGCCACCAGGCGCAACGAGCGAACCAGCGAGCAGACCAAAGAGGCGACGAAGAGCGATGCTGGGAAAGCGGAAAAGCCGGCGATCGCGTTGGCAAGTACTTTGGCGTCGGGCCAAGTCGGGCGCCTTGTCAATCACAAGCTCTTGCGCAACTTTCTTGTTTGGTGCGTACATGCGTGTGTCACGTGCTATCAATGGGGGTTTGGGACGCTACAAACGTCTGTGTAGGGCGTTCCAGCAAAGCTTTATTTACCTCTTGGCTTTGTTTGAAACATTGCACAAACGCGGTCGCGATGTGCAGGCAGAGGAAACGGGTTCACGGCGACCTTACTTCGGCGGAGACAGACTGTGACCTTAACCTCCGCGGTTATTCCAGGATATGGGGCGTTCGCTTACCTCGCGATCCCTGTCTAAGTTACTGCTTGTGTTATCTTTCCATGTTTTTTTTGTCGGGTCAATTTTTTTGTAAGCAAAGCAAACTTTTATTTTGTTATCTCTATCGTTTTCTTTTTGCACGGATACACTACCACTTCGGGGTCGCTCACGGAGGAAATCCGTGAACAAAGAGAAGTGTCTTTCCCTCCTTCGTTTTACTTTGTCACGGACGTCCTCCAACTGTAAGGTCCGCGGCCACGTCATTCAGGTAGGATGAGTGTTCGCGGATCGCGGAGTCCGCGTTGGGGTATTTGAAGGGGTGGACGATGACTCAGTGTTTTTTGGGAAATCGATATTGGCCCAAAAAATGGGGTGGGCAATGACTCAGGATATTACGGTATAGGGTTGTGCGAATATTCGAAATTTCGAATAGTAGTTCCGAATAATACACTATTCGATATTCGCTTCGAAAAGAACTGCACTATTCGCGTTTTTCGAAGTGTTGATTACGGCGGGTTAGCCCCGTTGAGTGCGCTTCTTACCAAGCACTGGTGCGCTGCAGAGAAGCAAAACCCGCGGAAGTGAGCTCTGCGGGTGTTGCTTCTCCGCATTACATCGGTGCTCGGTAAGAAGCGCACTTAACGGGGTAACCTGCCGCGATAAACAATATCGTAATTGCGTGCTCGGAAGAAAAGCATACATTCAAAGCGGGATGGTGCACCCGTGCCGACTGTATTTGAAAATAAATGGAAACTTTGTGAATGTGTATATCTACATTGTAGTAAAAGTTTCAAAATTAAACTTTTATGGAAGAGTATACTATGTTAGGCTGAGATGCTTTTACAACCTGTGTTCATCATGCGTGACTCATTCTTTTTTAACTTGAGATTGAAGAATGAATATTTTATATATCAAGATTTGTAAATTCACTCAATTGGTATAGTTGGCCATCTATATAGGATTCATTTTATGTCATATCCGTCGTTTACTTGCCATCCCAAGACACCAGACCTTCTGAGATCACAGTTCATAAATATAAATAAAGCTTAGCTTATGAATGAAAAGTGGAATAACCTTTAAAGGTTTAGCTGGGTTTTCGTCTAAGCATTATGCAATGGTAGTGAAAGGCGTGGAAAAACTATTCGATATTTGAGTCGAAAATATTCGGCCAAAAACACTATTCGCTTCGAATTTGCTTCGGACTCAAAATCCACTATTCGCACAAGACTATTACGGTATATATATATATACTTCTTTTTTTATTGTGTGTGTGATTGCACCAGCACCTTGAAACACCCCCGAAAATATTTTCTGGCTACGCCACTGGTGCCAGCGTGCCGGCGTGTTCTCCCGCCGTAAGAGATCGCAAGAGCTTGGTCGTAAGCAAACAAAAGTACTGTAAACGACTTAATTTTTGCGGGCTCAAATTTTCGCGAATTGGGCCAAAGCTGAAAATTTGAACTTATTCGCGGGTTCTAATTTTCGCGAATCGAGTGTAGCTTCCGTAGCGTTCACATATAGCCCGAATTGTTCGCGGGACGTATTTTTCGCGAATTGTAGGTGATTCGCGAAATTCGCGAAAATTAGGTTCCCGCGAAAAATTTAGTCGTTTACAGTATATGCGAACGATCATTTACAATGACATAGCTACGAGACGTAAACTGAACGCAAGTCCCCACATTTACTAACACAGTTCATTTGAGAAAAAAAAAAGAAAGAGTAGGGTTGGTTACCCGCTTCTTGAGCGCAGCCTCACGTTCCAAGTCGTGCTGCTTCCACTCCTCAGAGATTGCCTTCAGATGGGCGTCCTCTTTCTCTTTTAACTGAAAAACAAAAATTACGCTTCGCATTTATGATTACGAAGCTGTAGTCCCTCACGTCTTAAAGGAGCTGTGCAACAATTTGAGTGCTTTGCTTAAATAATTTGGGAATTGGTGTCTCGACCTTTCTGAAGTAAAGACAAAAAACCGCTTTTGCCTGCATGTCTTAGTTTTTATTTTAAAAATGGACAAAGATTGATGTTTTCGACACCTCTCAACTCCTCTACCATCTTTTGAGTCACGTGCGCTGTGACGTCAATGGGGGACGTGCGGGGTTCCGGAGAGGCTCTCTCTCTAGAGCCATCAGTGAGCAGCGAGAACTCATCCGCTCGCGACTGCGTGACCACGTGTGGGTGCAGCGCGAACAATATGGTGAAAGGAGGAAAGTCTCATCCGGGTCCGGCCATTCCCGTCCGGCTCTGCCCCTGTCCCTCTCCGGCTTCTGGCGGCTGTTCACGGTAGCAGATAGAGCTGACGGTTTTGTTGACTTCGGATAGATGGCGCCACTAAAACTCCGTATAAATAAAGTTTTGTCGATGATACCACGTTTTTGACGCATTTATATTTATGTTGGAATGACAAGATTTATAGAAAAGTTACCTTTTATTGAGCAGGTACTTGCACAACTTCCTATCTTTTTACAAGCCCCCATTGACGTCATGCCGCGTGGTTTGCATGGTCGTCGCTCGCGGCTGCAGGTCGGGGAATATTCTAACTTTTGCCTCGCGATTACGCGGAGGAATTGCAACATTTCGAAGGAAGGAGATATGTTTTCTGTCCTTTGTGACAAAATGACAATGTCAAAAGTAGAAGATGCCAATTCTTTCAGCGTTAAAATCGTTGCACAGCTTCTTTAAAAATGCAGAGCATAAGCTATAATTAGAGTTCCGTAATTTTTTCTTTCAAACTTTTTTTCTTTTTTTTTTGTCAAATTTGGAGGGTCCCACCAACCGCGCGATCTTCGGTACCGGTACGCCTGACAAGCGAGTTCATAGCGGATTCCCGCGTTTTTGTCCGCAATCTGTGCGCGTTATATCAATTCCCGTAACACAAGATTTGTTCCCGCAGGTATATTGCATCGAAAAATGTGCTTCAGCTGCGTCTGCTGTCTGTGGTATTCGTTCCCGTGACATGCCAGTTTGTAGCGGATTTCCGCTTTTTTGTTCGCAATCTGCGCACGCGTTATCAGTTCCCATGACAGGCAAGTTTGTAGCGGGTTCCCACGTGTTTATTGCACCATGAAACTTGAATCGGCTGTGTCTGCTATCTGCAGTATGCGTTCCCGTGAGATGAACGTTCTCTCACCGTGAAACGCGAATCTGCTGCATCCGCAACCTGCAGTATCCCTTGCCGTAACACAGGAGTTCGTAGCGAATTCCCGTGTGTTTATCACATTGTGAAACGCGAATTAGCCGTGTCCGCGCTCAGCGGTATCAGTTCCCGCGTCATGTGGTTTGTAGAGGTTGCTCTGGCGTTCATCATTAATTTTTTATAAAGTTTTGTTGTCACATCTCCTTTAAGATAGCCCACCACATGTTTTTCACCATTTATCTCTTCATTTTGGGTGGGCGTGCTTACGGAATTTTACGGTATGCTTTTTCTTCATTAACGTGTGTTACAATGGCCAGAAAGCTCAGGAAAGTAAGGTCTTTCTTAGAATCTTTAAAAGAATTTTTCTTTTTATGAAAGGAAGGGAGGGTGGCATATCCCAAAGCAACAGCCAGTTCAAATGCGCTCACGAGGTTTCATTCCTGTCGGTCGTCGACGCAAAGATGCAGCCAATGGGAATCCGAAAAATGAAGGGTGCGCTGAAACTGGGCGCCCCTTCTATGTTTCTAGAAGCAACTCATTTAACGGTTTTCGATGACATCAAGCAAGCTTACAACAAACTGTTCTTCTATTCGTAAGCAAAAGTCATCTGATCACTTGACCACAAGAGGCGTCACATTGTCCATTATAGTTAGGTGATCACGTTACATACCAATTAATAAAAGTGATGCATCACGTTACTACTACGTTTTGGTGTCGCAAAACACTGTCACTTGACACGCTGATGATGTCACGAGACCACTGTCTGCTAAACACAGCCAGTCTCCCGTTAAATCTAATGGGAAACTGGCCGTGTTACGTTTTTATTACAACTTTAGGCGATGCCGTAGACCAAGAAACCAACCCGTAAAAGCATTCTGCTTAAAAAAAAAAAAAGAATTATTAATGCATACCCGGCTCCTGAAGAGGATCTCCTGCTGCTCTTTCCACAGCTCGAGTTCCGTCATGATCTTGAAAATTTCCCTCTCATAGGCTGCGGTTCCTTCTGCCCCCGGCGTTGCGGGAACCTGGGGAAGTTTGGTTCTGTCGCCCTGCAGCTGCCCGAAAAGATGACAGCGCCGACAGTCAACGCTTGTCCCCGAGTGTTTTTCTTATTTTTTTTATTCTTGTATTTTCACCAACCCGCTCTTTGTTCTTTGCTGTTACATGGCTGGCACCTAACTGTCTCTGGTTTTGCACCCCCGTTACGGAACAAGAAAACGCGAGTGCCAGCCAAACGCTGACGCGGCACTTGTCTCCTCACTGAGTGAACATGAGCGCCGGCGAAGAGTAGATTAGAGCTACTCCCGCGGGTCGCATCACCTTATCGAACATGGAGCAATGCCAGCGACGCGCTAAATGAGCAAGTTCTGGGCTTTCGGCATTTCTGCCAAGTTTGTGCTCCCTCAGTTTTTCCTTCGCTGCGCGTTCACGAGGAAGCCCCAGCGCAGCATGACTCTTTCGTCTTCTCCGTTCCGGTGCACCTCGTTCCGGGAGTTACAGTGGCGCAGTAGTCGCGGGGCCAGAACTCAAACTCGAGCACCGACCGAAGACCTCGAGTTTTGAACGCTGACGCACAGTCATTTTCTGCCCGGCTGAAAACTGGTCCCCTTTTTTCTCGCTCCAATCCAGCCAGTCCACGAGCCAATCCCAAACAGAAAGAGGATGGATCTCCTCCTTCCGGGCGGTACGTCCACCTTAAGGACATAGTTTCATAAAAATCCCGGGCACGATACGAAGCTAGACTGTCCCTAATAAAGTATCGTATGACCTACGTTACGAGACATATGCCATACACTACTGCGCACCCAAAAAAAAAAGTGCCGATTTATAACAACACTTTTGACCGGATGACTTAGTGAAAGCATGTTGACATAGTAACTGACAGGGCTGGCAGTAGTGATGTTAACTTAGCGAGGAAGTCGCTAAATTTAGAGTGTTTTTAGTCGTCGTAACGACAATTTTGTGTTTTTGGAGTCTTAGTGACTTTTTTGGGGACTTTTTTTTTTTCAGTTATGTAAATTGCTGTTACTAAAGCTACGTGGACGGGGGGGGGGGCGGGAATGAATATGTCAGTCAGATAGCTCTCCGATGGCTTCCAGAGGACAGCTCTGGATGTCACTCATTTTTATCCATCCTGTTGTGGGTGAGGTGACGTTCTCCAACCCCAAAGCACTTTAGAACCACTCCATTTTTCAGGGATTATCAGGTGTTTAAAAAAAATCCTTTTGTAACCGTCGAAAAAAAAAAGAAGAAAAACTCCGCGTGTTAAAGCGAGGGTTTTGTTCGATAAGGATGAAGCAGAACAGCCTTCCGCTGTTTTGTTCATGGACCAGGATCTTCTTGCCAACGCCTTGAGTCACTCAAGGTGTTGGCGAGTCCCTTGGGAATGGGACGGCAGACTCCGACTACTCACATGTCTCGTCACAAAAACAAAAAAAAAATAATAATGATAATGTTTGGAAAAGAAAAACCTTTACGTCCTATACAATAAAAAAATCCAAAAAAGGTTATCCTCATCATCACCACTCAGCGACTTTTTGCTAAAACTGGCGACTTTTAGGCCGCATCCTGGCGACTTCGCCCCCAAAAATTTAACAGCACTGGCTGGCAGGATCAGAACGTCGGGGCAGCACCACTGAAAGACCTCCCTACCGTTCTGGTTCTGTCGGTACTATGGCACACTTCATTGGCAAAACAAACTGGCCAGTGGAAAGGCACGCCGCAGGACTGCTTACCGGAGTTGCTGGAGGCACGACCGTCACACCGAGGTCGTCGAGACAAACGACGGCTTCGAGCTCTCCGACAAGAGACCTGTGTGAATGACACCTTGTTAGCCATTTTGTTAGTCATGCCCTATTAGCGATTTTATCGGTTAATATGACACCTTCTCGATGTCCTACCGTTTATCTAACAAGGACCCATTAAAGCCACCTTCTCGATGAAATTGCCAACATAACCAACATAATTTTGCTTACAGAATTCCGGCTTCAATCCTTGCCCCCAGCCTTCGTTCCATTTGGACGAGCGTCGTACTGGCACGCGTACGTGTAGACGCTATCGCGTGTCGCACGTCGAAGACCTTGGGTTAGCAGTCGTAATGCACGGGCCGAATTTCCTCTCTAAAGGAGAGGCAACAGATGCCCCTCAAGGCTGACTCACTTCCCGCCATCTGAACGACTGCGCAGGGCATTTGATTCAACCTCGACTCTCGCTAATGTGTTTTCTCAAACCTCCGCTTAATGTGTTCACCTGGTCCAGGACAAATAAATAAATAAATGTGGGTATGCACTACACGAACAAAGTTCTCGGGGACCAACTCACACCCGTGCAACTCTCCCCCACCGATACGGGGAACCAAAGCCTGGACCGTGGCTCAACAAGCGCACATTTCGTCATAATTTTGTGGGAGTAGGTTTAGTAGACGAGGCCGACGGGCACAAAAACAAAGAGAATGGCAAAGCCCCCAGGACTGCGGGGAGCACTAAAAACTGAACTTTTGGGCCAAACTGGTCACTTGCCCCCCTGCTTCTGTCTACAGTGGTGCATGGGTTCCCAAATTGGGTTCCCAGAAACACAGGAGTTCCCCAAACACCCTCACGGGTTCCCCAAACTCCCAAATTTCCTCTATTGTCCCTGCTTCTAAGTAAGCTGTTTCCTAAGTTTAAGTACTACTTTAGCAGATAAAAGCCACCCATTAACAAGTAACTATGAGCCAAACACTTGCTAGTAACGTGCACTATTGTTTACAAAGTCTGTAGGATCCTGCCCTCTTCCAGTGCATCAATGTCAAGACTGGGACGGATTCCTCGGCTATCAATCAAGGCTGGTGGCAGTTCCTCAAAATGGGGAGGGGAAACTTTTCTGCCCCTTGAACCTTGCCATTCCTGTTCCGACACTACTGAATGGAAAGTTTCAGAAACCCCGTGGATGACTGATCGGTAAACGCTCCATTGACAGTACGGACTTCCCTGCACGAGACGCAAGGCAGGGCATCTGCATCCGCTGTCACAATGAAGCTCCTCGGCGAAACACTAGTCAAGACCGCAAACTCGATGGAAACCGACGGAAGTGGTCAGCAAAGATGAAGGGAAGATAGGCCAGTCGGTGCTCAACGCACAATGTGCTACAGCTTGAAGTTTGTGCACACTGTTCCCTTTTAGTTTGTGTCCTTGTCCTTCCTTGAGCAGGAAGGACAAGGAATATGTCCATTGAGTAGCAGACTTGATTAGATCCGCTTCAGACGGGGCAATTTTTCCCAGTGTCGACGTCGCAATACCACCGCACTTACACGCAGCAACAGCAAAAACAAGCATTTTGCCATCATCATCACTAAAATTGTAATTTTCTTGCACTATTGAGACACACAGCTGTGCATTAAAAATGTGTTTTTATATCTTTAAATAGCATTGAGAATGCTAACTAATCTCTCTGAAACTATTTAGTTGCAAAAACTGTCCATTTCAAACCAAAACTATTATAAAATAGGAGGGTAGATTGAAAAGTTTCCGGAATGAAAGATAAAACAATGTAAATCGGATTCAAGTTATACCTTATTTTTCGACATAATCCCCCCAAAGCTGGACACACTTGGTCCGTTTCTCCAGCTTTTCGATTCCCTCACAGAAGTGATTTTCTTCACAATCTCCAAAATAACTGTTCACAGCCTCCATCATCTCTTCATTCGACAGAAATCTCTTTCCAGCCAGGAAGGTTTTGAGCTTCGGGAATCGGTGCAACTCCAAGGGAGCCGAATCGGGTGAACACGGTGGATGCGGAAGGATTTTGAACTTCAGTTCTGTCAGTTTTTGCTGAGCGACCGCACTTATGAGCTGGTGCATTGTCGTCGTGAAACAACACCTGTTTTTTTGACCATTCCCGGGTGTTTTTCTTCAATTACTTATTTCAGCTTGTCCACAATTGTTATGCAGTATTGACTAGTAACATTGTTTCCCTTTTGAGGATAATCAATGAGCAAAATTCTTTTGCCGTCCCCAAAAACTTCTTTGGAGCTGATTCACCGGGTCCAGTCTATTGCATCAATTGACTCTTTGTTCTTGGTGTGTAAGGGTAGACCCAGTGTAAGGGTGGACCCAGGTCTCGTCCACAGTTACAAATCGTCGCTTGAAAGCCATTGGACTTGCCTGAAACACGCGCAAACTGTTGGCTGCCATTTAGGCTCGAATGCGATCTTTGCTCTGGATTGAGCAAATGTGGCACCCATCTTGCATCGTGTTGCAGAGCGAGGATCTAGGGAATTATAGAGAACAACACACCAGCAACACCTAAATTGCTGCGAAAATTGCCTCGTTTGAGGCGGGCCTTAGGCCCGCTTCAGACGGAGCAATTTCGCCCAGCAACTTGACGTCGCAACACCAGCAACACGGGCCGTCCGCGTTCACACGCAGCAACCGAATTGCTCCGACTTGCTATCATCATCATTCACTTTGAATTTTCTTGCACTAATTAGACACCCAGCTACGCGCTAAAAACGTCTTTTTATATCTTTAAATGGCGTAAAGAATACTAACTCATCTTTCTGAAAAAGTTTATTTCCAAAAACAATCGATTTCAAACCAGAACCCGGGAGTGTCACGTGAAAATATCGCGTCCCTGATTGGCTGCTGCCGCTTCAAACGGCTCCGAGCTGTTCGAGTTGCTCGTCCGTTTCGAGCCGGACCCGATCTCAGCAATTCGTGTCGATCTAGGGAAAGCTAGGGAACAACCCGCCAGCAACCTCAAAATTGCTGGAAAAGTTGCCCCGTCTGAAGCGGGCCTTAGGAAAGAACATGAAATTGAAATACTAAAAGTAAAAATCCTCGCTCTGTCTTTTGTTTACTAATCATTCTTTCCTAATCAAGTTAATTTATCCAACATGTTGGTTTCCTCAGTAGGTATCAGATGCATTATATACTTTCTGGACAAGGAAGTAGGTGCCAAAAAGTTTGCATAAGTTCAAATTTCATCACCCTGTGAGTGAATAAACAGCGTCTTCTGTAGCCACATCCGTATACTAATGCATTTTAGACTTTGCTCTGTTATTACGAACAACTCAAATTATAAACAATTCTTGTGGGGAATGACGGCGTCCATGTTAGTGAGCCAAGGCAGCATTTTACCGGCACCTTTACTCTCACTTATCGGTGAAAGGCGAAAGAGGGAACTGACCTCCTTGTGTCCAGCAAAGAGGCCTTGCTGGTCCTTACCCTTCGACTGCCCAGCTTGCGGCTCCCGTCCTGCTGCTCAAAAAGAATGCAGCGGGTTTACTATAGTGTTTGAAATGTGCCCTTCAAAATACCGTTTCTACGAGAAAAGCTGCCCTAAAAAGAGTAATTGTCCTAGCAGGCACCAAAAAAAAATAGAGCCTGCTAAGCATGCATAGTAATCTGTAGACCACTAAATTTCTACGTCCGATTTTTTTACAGCAGAGCTGTTAAGGGCTAGTTTCCCCAGGATCGTGTCCATCCTCAAATGACCCGATGACACAGAACTCTGGACAGCTACCGCCATCTATGAGCGACGGCGGCAACCAGAAAACCGGCTTGCCGGTTGTCTGGTTGCAGCTGTTGCTCATGGATGGCGGCAACCTTTCGAGCCTCTCCACTATGGTTGGCCGACTTGCAGCCAGCCATTACTTCATTCCCACCATAATACAGCTTCGCTGGTCTTCCTTCTTCACCAGAGTGGAAAGGCTGAAGGTTTTTTGTTTTTTTTACAGCATGATATGCTCTCGTGTGCCTTATTTGCCTAAATACTATGGAGCAAGTTGGTATGTGGAATGTGTCGATTCTGCTCGGTCTGCTTGGAATCTGTGGCGCTCTGTGCAGCTTTTCTTAATCTTTCCAAGACGTGAAATCATGTGACACAGTCTCTCGCTTTTATTTTGAATCTTTCCGTGACGCCAAGTCACGTGATACGGTCATACGACAACGTAATGCAGCTACCCACGTGCTTTCCACCCTTGGCACAGCAAATCAGCAAGCAAAGCAAAGCAAAGAACCAAAAAAACTGTCCTAGCCCATCTCTTTAGTATACCCCTAAGACAGACTAAATGCAACGCATTTGTAGGTCTATGTAGTGTCACAATGTCACCTGAAAACATTATGCCACGTGACATTCCTCACAACACTACATCCACCGCCGTTAATATTGATATGGATATTTATTTGAGCTCAGAAGAGCCATTTTTGGCCTTTGTTTCCCAATTCCAGCTACGGCTCACCACAAAGGTAGAAGTTGGACAACTAAGAACGGGGCTCAGGCTGAAGTCGGCCGTCCCAAGCAGACGCTCCATGTGTCCATCGATGCTAATGACGTCGACCGAGAGCGGAACCCTGAAAAACAAGACAGAGTTAACCCCTTGACCGTTTTGGACGACCCTAGTTCGTCAACGGGGAACCGACCCCAAACCATCCAGGAAGAGTGTAGCTCATCTGCTGTCCCCAGTTCACGCACTCAACCATTTTGGACGAACCAAGCTCGCTCATGGCTTAGTTTGCAGTGATGTGTTTGGCCTAAGCCGTTTTGGAGCACCTTTCGGAGCAGCCAAAACAGTGTTTTGGAGCAGAAAAAGTGTCCTTTAGAGAAGCCGAAACAGTGTTTTGGAGCAGTAAACGTGGCTTTTGGAGCAGCCAAAAAAGTGTTTCAGAGCAGCAAAAGTGGCTTTTGGAGCCGATATTCTTCGAAAAATAAAAATATTTGTTTTAAGTCCTAGACAAATGAAGGACACTTTGCTCGCCACAATAAACAAATTATGGTCAAGTTGACCAACTGGGAGTCTTTCAACATGTAACTTAAATGCCAATAACATGACACATTTTGCAACGCTTCAGTTAAATGATACAGATATATGTACATACCTGCCAACCTAGCAACATAAAAATTCGGGAGACCGCAGCGGGGGGGGGGGGGGGTAAAAGTTGAAACATTATTATTTATTTATTTTTTTATTTTTTTTCGTTTGACAAGAAACCCCGTGAAAAGGCACTCTGCGCGAATCACACAGTCTTCGCAGTTGTTTCTGAGTAAACTGCCTGTGGTGCCCTGCCCTTCTACGGCACGAGCATGGTTCTGATGCTTTCGTGAAGCGATGTGTATCTTGATGTCAAGCTTGCCACCGTGCGAAACGCTCACACATCACAGGCACACATGGTACAGAATCCATACTTGTCAGCTTTCTGCGAAGCGACAAAGCACGGAAACTCAGTTGCGTATGATCTCAGAAATACTTGCAAGTACTTCTTTTTGGCTTTTGAAAGTGTCATCAATCCTTCCAACAGATCAGTGGTTCCAACTAAACTCGGGGAAACACGAAGAGTAGTTCGGCGTTCCGCACCTCTCTCGACGACCTGACAAAGCCAACTGAAGCCTAGCGCACCCATGGTCATATAAGCCGTGTTCCAAAATGCGCTCTAACTTCAGGAGTAGAGGTTTCGTACCTTGGCGTTTGAAAATCTACCCTCGTTTTACACTACTGCTCCGAGTTGTCACGTGGTAAACCCGCCCGAGTAACCTAAACCTACTCTCGAGTAATTCGCGTGACACACGCGCGATGATTATAGCAATAAGACGTCATAAAAAAAAAGAAACCTACGGCAGATACTTTTCGGGAGATTTGAGGTCGCGTACATACAATCGGGAGATGTGATCAAAATTCGGGAGGCTCCCGGACAATTCGGGAGAGTTGGCAGGTATGTATGCACCCGCTACAGATAAATAAGAACCTAACTGCACCATATTAAGATTTATTTGAAAATGACCAGCTTTGCTGTAAATATCACAGCACTAGGTTGACTAATTATATAATGTAATAAACTGAAGCAGTCTCCGACCGATGAAACACGTAACTACAGTCAAACCCGTTTATAACGAACAGCAGGAAACGCTACGATCAGTTCGATATAAAAAGTAGTTCGATATAGCAAAAACCATTTACAACGAACTTCCACGATGCGTTCGTTATACACGGGTCATATCGCCAAAAGTAAACAAATAAACTCGTGGCACTTACCACTCAAGAAATCCAATTATTAAATTTTTTGTGCAAGCGTGCAGTTTTTTTTTTTTTTTTTTTTAGCTTATTTTCTTTTCTGAATCGCTTCTCTTCGTAAGCAACCGCTTTGCGCTGAATTTGTTTTTCTGTGCCCATGTGGAATCATTTTTCTTTGCTCATTTTTGTTCCCGGCTTGAGCTTTTGTAATTTTCTTTCTTTCTACTTTTTTTATTCCTTTTTTTTGGGGGGGGGGGCCCCCCCCAAAAAGGGACTGGCTAGAAGACGATTGTTTGCGCATTTTTGGAATCCTCCCCGGAAGGAAAAAGTTAGATATAGCCAATATGTTGTTCGTTATAAAAAGTACTCTTTACATGCATTTTTATTTAAATATCTTGTGAGTTCGATATCGAGAATAATTCGCTGTACGTGGGTTCGTTCTAAACGGGTTTCACTGTACTCCAGTGCAATGCGAAATTGTACACAAGAAAAAGGTGCATTACAACTAGCGGGTGATTTTCTATTTGCTTTTCGAAACTTTCTGCAAGGCTGCTGCAAGCCTCGCTTCGCCTTCGGCAAGTAATGAATGTCCGCTTTCAATGTCTCCAAAGAGACACCGAGACATACAACAAGTGTACAGTGCTGTAGGCGTTGCCGAGCAATTCCGAAAAAACCGCTTGCCACCGTTTTACTGGTTCCCGACGAGCCAAATTTTCATCAAAAGTAAGCAATGGATTGCAAGCATCCCGGCTGGGGCCTCTGTAGTGCAATCATGTTCGCAGTCACGTGAGGGCAACTTCGGCAGCTTGCAGTTGCATGTGCTTCGTTGCACCAGCGGAGACGGCTATTCGATCGAAACTGAAACCATGCCACTCCGCTCAGTCGCCAACAGATTCCCAAAATTGTATGCAAAATGTAACTGCCGAGCATACAACAAAAAACAGTCCAGTGGCGTGTGCTTGCCAGGCCGGCAAACAAGGTACAAACTAAACATACAAAAAAAGGGGGAAAAAAGTACCTGAGCAACTGTTGCAAGACATCGCGAGCCAGGGTCAAAACGTTTTTGGAGCGCTTTGTGCAACGACTGAACTCGGGACAAACAAGCGTGCTGTGCGGGTTCAGCATGCGGACATTGCCTTCTTTGCTTTAGCTCACTTCTCTTCACCAACTTTCTTTCACGGCAGTTTTGTCACGTACCGGAATCCCTCTCGAAAGAAAGCCCACCGAGAGAAACCTATCTAATCAATACTTCGACACAGCAGTCCGAGTTAAAGAGGGATTTTTGCAGTAGCGTTTGATTTAAACAAGAACAGGAATGTTGATGACCTTGCAGCGGTCCTTACGTTTCAGTTTAGAAAGCGCCATATCTGCAGCGACGTGGGGACGGCCACACCCGATGTCATGCAACCACGGTGACTGGTAGGGGGACCAAATATAGTTTTCCCACGGCCGTTGCTTTTAGCAGTGAATGCTTCAGCTCACAAAGCAACTCCCGCCGTGCAAAAACGTGGTTTCGTTTCACAGCATGACGGCATGGCTGGCACCCGGCACGCTAGCGTCAGAGTGTGTGCACGCGCTTGCATCTATCGTTGGAAACATTTTAAAAATACGCGAGACGAGAACTAAAAAAACGAGAGCGTGAAACGAGAAACGGCGGGAAAAACCATGCAAGACCGGATGGACGATTGATGCAGGGTACTTTGTGTCGTGCAGCCACTTGCGCCAAGTACCTTAAGCATGATCAACTACGGTACTCAGTTTAGTTTCGGTTTTGAAAGGCGACCGAAATTGGTCCTTTGGCGCTTGCTTGGTGCAGATTACCCATACTTTGGCAAAATGTAGCAGGATGTATCAGGGTTAGCCCCTTGGCACAGTTTGGCGCAACAATCACATCACTGCGTTTGCGACTCTGCCAACAAATGGCAGCACTGAATTTTTTAAAATTTTGTTCCCATTCTGTTTGTGGCCAGAAACTTGATTTTGAAGGCAACAAATGTAATTTTGAAGACAACAATTAAGCGGTTGAAGGGCTGAAATTCCACAAAACTAAAAATGGTCAACGGGTTAAATAAACGCTAAGGGCTACAGGTATCGACAGAGTAAAATTTCCACCAACCACGCCTTTCACAACTACCGGCGATAGAAAAGCGAGGACAAGTGAACCAGAGTAGAGTTTAGCAAAGGTGACAATGCAGTGATGTGATTGGCCTCAGCCGTTTTGGAGCACCTTTCGGAGCAGCCAAAACAGTGTTTTGGAGCAGCAAAAGTGGACTTTGGAGCAGCCAAAACAGTGTTTTGGAGCAGCAAAAGTGGCTTTTGGAGCAACTAAAGCAGTGTTTCGGAGCAGCAAACGTGGCTTTTGGAGCAGATATTCTTAGAAAAATAAAAATATTCGTTTCAAGTACTGGACAAATGATACTTTGCTCGCCACAATAAACAACTTATAGTCAAGTAAGTTAGACCACCTGGGAGTCTTTCAACATGCAACTGAAATGCTAATGATATGACAAATTTTGCAGTGCTTCAGTTAAATTATACATATATTTGTACCCATTATAGGTAAATAAGAACCAAACTGCACATGTTAAAATTTGTTTGAAATTGACCAGCTTAGTAGTAAATTTCACAGCATTAGGTTGACTAGTTATATAATAAATGGAAGCAGTCTCCAACTGATGAAACACGTGACCACTGCAGTGCAATGCGAAATTGTCGCGCGAGCGAAGATGGCTGTTCGATCGAAACCGTGCCACCCCGCTCCATCGCCAACTTGATCCCAAAATTGTACACAAAATGTAACTGTCCAGCATACGACTACAGTGTTCTAGAGGGTGTAGTGGCACGAGCGGCGCCCGCTTACAATGGGCCGCGTGAAGACGGTCAACGTAGATGCCACGAGTGGCGCTGGAGTTCTGTGCCCTAGGAGAATTTCTGGAAGATGGCAGATGTGCGATGAGCGAAGAAGACGACGAGGCTGACGGGGGCACGTTCCTGTATGAATATCTATACTCTGCTTCGCCTTGTGTCGTACCTCAGGAAAGGCTACAAGCGCGAGCTCCTTGCTCTACTGGACATCTCGGCGGCACAAGGATCTCGTGCACCAAGGGCAGCTGCCAACGCTACGTGCTCGCGCTTATAGCCTTCGCTGCGGTTCAACGTAAGGTGAAATGGAGTATAGGAAGGACGAGACGGACCATGTCCGCTGGGCTCTATACTTCGTTTCAGCTTCGGTCCAGACGCAGCCAAAGCTACAAGCGCGAGATCCGGGCTTTCAGCATCCCTGCCAAGCACGCACACTCGTGCAGTGCAAGCACTGTTCTGGACCACATGCTCGCGCTTGTAGCACCGGCTGCGTCTGGACCGAAGCTGAAACGAAGTAGACATGAAGCGCGTGTGTCGCCGGCGCTTCGTTCTTCTTTATTCCATGCCTCTTGCCACAGTTCCTAGGGCTCAGAACAGCAGCGCTACGGTATCGTCTACGCGCGAAATCTTCACGCGGTGGCCGCCGCTCTTGCCACTACAACTCTCTAGAACACTGTAATACGACAAAACACAGTCCAGCGGCACGTGCTTGCCAGGCCGGCACGTGAGGTACAAGCTAAACACACAGAAAAAAGAACCTGAGCGCATCGGTGCAAGACATTGCGAGCCAGGTTCAAAAAGTTGTTGGAGCGCTTTGCGCAATAACTGAACTCGAGACAAACAAGCGCGCTGTGCGGGTTCAGCGTGCAGACATTGCCTTCTTTGCTTTAGCTCACTTCTCTTCACCAACTCTCTTTCGCGGCAGATTTTTCACGTATACCGGGGTCCCTCTCGAAAGAAAGCCTACGGAGAAAAACCTAGGTAATCAGTACTTCGACACAGCAGTCTTTGAGCTAGAGGGATGTTTTTAGTAGCGTATTAAACAAGAACAGGAATGTTGATGAACATTAGGGCGGTCCTTACGTTTCAGTTTAGAAAGCGCCACATCTGCATCAACGTGGGGACGGCAACACCCGCCGTCGCGCGACCATGGTGATTGGCAGGCAGGGACCAAATATAGTTTTCCCACGACCGTTGCTTTCAGGAGCAAGTGCTTCAGCTCACAAAGTAACTCCCTCCACACAAAAACATAGTTTAGTTTTACAGCACGACGGCATGGCTGGTACCCGGCACGCTAGCGTCGGAGCGTCCGCACATAGCCGCGTCTATCGTTGAAATTTTTTTTAAAAAGACGCGAGACGACGAGAGCGCGAAACGAGAGACGGCGGGAAAAACGGGAAAAAATATGCAAGACCGGATGAATGATTGATGCAGGGTACTTTGTGCCGGGCGGCCGCTTGCGCCACCTAGCTCACGTGTGCTCATTACGGTACTCAGTTTAGTTTCGGTTTTGAAAGGCGACCGAAATGGACCTTTTTCACATACGGACGGCACCAGGCGGTGGCTGCACGAACTAAAAATCGAGGAAGTGACCTACCTGCGCTACCAATCGATAATGGGAGCTACGCTACCAGTTTCTTCGCTCTCCGAGCAGCGGCGCGTGCCCAACGCGACTCTAAAGAGGGGGATCTGTGGCGTCCACCCAAACGTCATGTTTTTATTTCCGTCCACTTTCTTTTTTTGTGTAACACAATTATATATATGTTGCAATTACGTGTTCTACTCGCTGATCCACAGCCTCCTTCCGAATTTCCTCGATTTCTAGTGCCGACTTCCGCCGCTTGGCATCGAGTGCTCGCGCGTGCGCAGAACGCTTCTCGGAAAAGGTCCATTGGTCATTTGACGCAGGCTTGGCGCAGATTACCAATATTTTGGCAAAATGTAGCAGGATGTAGCAGTGTTAGCCTCTTGGCGCAGTTTGGCGCAATTGGCGCAGCAATCACATCACTGCAATGTGACGAAAATTGTTGTGGGCACCACGGGCGAACCCCTCGCGAAGTCGACCGACACTGCACCGTACACTGCTTAGCTCCAACAAAAATTTAAAGGTGCAGCAAACAATGAAATGAAAAGGTCCCTCACTCCGTGAAGGCAGCTTCGACCATGTCCGAGTTGGCGGCGAAGTGATACGACGCGTAGCCACCGACGACGGTGGCGCTCGTGCCGGGCCGCACTACGGTCGGCGGACGGGACCGGAATGGCATCGTGGTGCCCAGGAAGGGATAGTGATACCTGCAAACAAGTATTAGATGCGCAAAAGTGGGCGGGTACACGTTACGACGAACACACCTTTGTAACATGTACAGTCGACTCTCATTAATTCAAACTCCAGGAAGCAACAGACTTTAGTTTGACATATCAGAGGTTTGAATGATCAGAAATTTATGTAAATATGATGTGAGGCAAAGTAGCAATTTTCTATTTGGATAGCTACACATACCAAGCATATTTTTTACACTTTCTTCTACACAGGCCTATTTACAAGCAGGCACAAACATAAAACATTGGTGAAGTTCGAAGCAAAAAGTGGTTTTGGCCGAATATTTTCTAATCAAGTATTAAATAGTTTCTCCAAGTCTTTTACTACTGTTGTAATGGGCTTAAACAAAAATTCAGCTAACTCGTGAAGGTTGCTCCCAACCTTCCAGTTGTCCACTTCTAAGCTCAGTTAGTTTTACCATGACTACCGTAAAGTTCCGAGAGAACGCCTGCTCCCGAGAGATCGCCCATCCCGTTTTTCTGGCTAAATGTCTGTAACATAACAATTCCAAAACATCGCCCACCCCCCGATTCCCGTCGGACGTCACGCGGTGTCCGACGGGAATCGCATCGAACGCACAGTCTGCTAAACCGGTACGTCTGACAAACAAGTTGGTGCATAGTGTCACACAGCTTTGGGACTTCGTGTACCATCCTTCACGGCAGCACGCGCAACGACGATGCAGAGGTACACCTCGAGAGCCTGACGCAACGATCACTGACAAGGTGAGAGCACCGGGTCGTCTCTTTCGAACGCTTAGCCTCCGGCACACGCTCGTTGCCTTTTGCAGTGCTATGGTCGCGCACGTAAGTTTTGAGGCTGGCGAGGCGCCAAAGCGTTGTCGAGAGTAGGAAGCTTGCGTCGGAAGCAGGATAACCGAAACTCCTCCCTGCCCTTCTCGTACGGTTGGCAACTAGAGTGCTTTGAGCAAACGCGTGGCAGAGCCAGGTAACAACTGTGGTGCCTGGAAAGCGTCCAACTATTGCATTTACCACGTACTAGAAAGGAGTCCCTCGATTTCCGTCCTCAAATGTGGTGCGTCAACTTCCGTCCTCAAATGTGGCCCCTCAATTTCCGTCCTCAAATGTGGCCCCTCAATTTCCGCCCTCAGATGTGGTCCCTCAATTTCTGTCCTCAAATGTGGTCCCTCGATTTCCGTCCTCAAATGTGGTCCCTCAATTTCCGTCCTCAGATGTGGTCCCTTGATTCCTGTCCTCAAATGTGGTCCCTCGATTTCCGTCCTCAAATGTGGTCCCTCGATTTCTGTCCTCAGATGTGGTCCCTCGATTTCTGTCCTCAGATGTGGTCCCTCAATTTCTGTCCTCAAATGTGGTCCCTTGATTTCCGTCCTCAAATGTGGTCCCTCAATTTGCGTCCTCAGATGTGGTCCCTTAATTTCCGTCCTCAAATGTGGTCCCTCAATTTCCATCCTCAAATGTGGCCCCTCAATTTCCACCCTCAGATGTGGTCCCTCAATTTCCACCCTCAGATGTGGTCCTTTAATTTCCGTCCTCAAACGTGGTCCCTCAATTTCCGTCCTCAGGCGTGGTCCCTCAATTTCCGTCCGGCAACGTCGTAGAAGTGTCATGCCACCGCCGGCCGCAATTCCGGCGGCAGTGATGTGGCAGACGCCCCGTTCTGTCGTGGGTCGCTCGCCAGCACGACAGCCCGCGAGAGCTTCGACAGCCGGGAGTTGGGACGTGCCGATGTCGGCAATGCTCGCGTTCACTCGCGCTTTTTGTCAGAACTTTTATGACCGACAGCCGGGATGGCGACCTCCAACAACGCGACAGCCCGGCTTTTGCGACGCCGGTTGTTGCCGCTTCGGGACCACTTTCAATGCACGGGCGGCATGGGACGCTAAACGCGCTGGGGCCCTAAGCCGGACGTTTGCCAAGAACGTCGGCGAGATTTATGACCACCGCAATTGGCCAGCGCCTCGCTTGACCTTGGGGCTGGCCAATTGCGGCCGTCGGAAATCTCGCCGACGTTTTCGCCGAGTGTCCAGCTTAGAGCCCCTGGTCGAGGACATGTTTCAGGCGCTGTGATCACGAAGCAAGCATGACGTGAACGAGATTTTGCCGGAGACCATTCTCTTCGTTAGCTGCTGTTTATTAAAACGTCTCCTAGTGGGCATGTCAAAATAGAGTATCTCGAGTTCAGAGCGAATTCGAAATGAATGGCGTTTTTGGACGAATGTTTTCTAGTCGATTGTCGAATAGTTTCTCCGAGCCTTTCACCACCGTGCACTGTGCTTAAACGATTTTTTAGAGCTATCCCAATCAAAGGGATTTATCAATACGCTTGCTATATGCAAATATTCTTTCTTCTATTTCAAATTTCACAAAAAAAATAATGAGCACAAATGATGAACGCAGGTTGTCAAGACATCGCTGCCTAACATATTTTTGCATAATCGCGGCGGGTTAGACCCGTTGAGTGCGCTTTTTGCCAAGCACCTGTGCAGTGCGGGGAAGCAATATTCGCGGGTATTGCTTCTCCGCAATGAACAGGTGGTCGGCAAGAAGCGCACTCAATGGGGCTAACCCGCTGCAATCAACACTTCGAAAAGTATGAATATTGCAGTTCACCTCGAAGAGAATCACATAGTGCATTATTCGAAACAACTATTCCAAACTTCCAATATTCGCACAACATTATCTCCTAGATAACACATACATAGTGCTCGATTTTCTAAGCCACCCACCAAAGTGCGCAAATTGGACGAAAGTGCCAAGTTGGCGTTCGGCTGGACCTCACAATTTCACCGATTGGAAGCGAGTCCCTGCCCCAAACTGACGCACCACTCGGTTCCAATCGGAGCTCCATGCTGATCTCTGGTAGGTGACTTGGAAAATCTAGCACTATGGCCTTGCTCTCTAGGAGATATTGGTTGGGACCCCAGCTTATGTGAACTCTCGTTGACGACCCTCACCACCTCTCAGCAGCCCAACCGACTTTTCGTGAACATTTATTTACCCAGCTGTTCACAGCGGATGAGAGTCGATTTAGTAATTATGTGGGCACTAAATTTTAGCCCCAACCAAAAACGAAGAGCTTAATCGGGCGGTAGCCAAATTTTATGCACTGTCATTAACGGTACGAGCAAAAACGCCAGAGCGCGTGGCCTTTGACGCGTGCCGCGCCACATCGAAGTCAATAAAACTACGAAGTGAAGTGGGGGCTGCGGGGATGTGAACATTAGAGTGAGTGCACACTCTCGCAGCCCCCTCTCCCTACTCATACTATTCACGCTCATAATGTTCGCAATAGTATGTCCGAGAAACAGTATGGGAACGGAAGACACCTCTCTCTCACCTGACGTAACACTGCGTCGAGCCCCCTTTGGCCGCGCGGAGTAGCAGGCTCCTGATGTCGAGCGAGAGCACGTAGTGATGGAAACTGTGGGGCTCCCTGTCGTTCGTCAGGTCGATGACCTCCGCCCTCCTCGCACAGTCGTCGCCGAACGGGAACTGGCTCTGAGCTGGAAAAAGACAAGACGAGGTCGTTTTGTCTTCTCGTTCCAATCAGAAGAAGGGTCCAAGTCAGTTGCAGGTTAAGAAGAGCAGGACCAACCCCTCCCACAACGCTCTTCCCTTGCCCCAACTGATGGCTTTATCCTCTCGCCTCCTTTCTAGCGTTTGTTCCGCTAAAGTGAAAAGAGGGGAGGGCTTTGCCGAAGGAGCCTGTCCGCTCTTCTCGACCCGCACCCGACTACAGACATAATTATCGACGCGAGCACCACGTAAATACGCGAGAGAAAAAAAAAACGGTGGTCAGCGGGGCACGCAGATGCACATACACAAATATCGGGAAAGGAAAAAAAAAACGCGAAAAATGCCTTGAGTCAATTAGTGCCGTCAACAACTCAATCTGTGAAAGCACATAATTTCCGAAATTACTATGAGACGACGCAATCACGCAATCAAATTTTTGCAACATTTGTTCTTTTTTTAAATTGCTAAAAAAACTTTTACGCGAATGCATCGAAAGAGGTCTCGAAGCGGCAACAAACGCTGTGTGTCATTGAGCCAACTTTGCTTTCTACAGATTGTATTATAACAGAAGTTTGGATATAATAGAGTACCGTATTTTCCGGTGCATAAGTCACAGTTTTTTTTAAACATTTCTCTTGGTGTTTCTTATACAAGAATGCTGCCTGTATGCGTTTTTTTTTTTTTCACGGTGCAATGCTATTTTTTTTATGCGCCGCCTGCCATTGTTTGTATAGCAATGTAGGTAACTATGTAGCCACAGGTGGTGTTGCCCCTTCCAGGAGGCAGTGCTGTTGCCACACTCTTCTATACTTCCATAACTGACTCAGAAAGCGAGAAATTTTGTGGTTTCCCCGAAGCGGCTCAATGTCGATAGGTAAGACAGTCAGAATGAAAAAACACAGGGACTCTTATGTTATCCTCAGACGACTGAAGGCGAAAGCCCAAGCGCCGATGTAAATGTAATAGCGAACCTCCGAAGGACAGCGCACTCCCCTAATGACACTTTTCGAAACCCGCATGCCAATTATTAGAAGGTCGGAACCCCTGCACAATGGCGGAACAACTGACATTGTGGAACGTGCAGGTCATTCCACATGATGGAGAACGGTCGGAGCACAGCCATCGCTAGAAGCCGACAAGCCAATCAAACAGTGTTGAAAGTGCAACGTCACTGAGCTCATCACCTTTTTCAATGGGTGTGTTTTTTCTCCTACTCCCACCAAACGCATAAAGTGTCCCGTGACATAGCGGTTTTAGTCCACATTGTGCAGGAATTCCGCAGCTGCCAACAAAGAGCAGTATTTCAAAAGGTGTCTATACACGCATTGCAGAATATTCTCTCGCACATTTCTTAATTTTTGCATGATTAGCAGTTTTTTTCTGTCATGCTCCAGCTGTGTTGCTACATGTAAAAGAAGGGATGAAGCCTAGTCGACCTTTTAAAGGTACCGAAAGAATTACGTCAAGATTTATCTATCTGCCTGCGCGTTGAAGCTTGGTTCACAAGTGTCTGGCTCGTTAAACTTTCATGCAAAACACAGGTCAAGCGAATGAAAGTTACTACCTTCAGACTACCTTCTCATTTTGAATGTTTTTTTTGTCCTTTTGCTGCGAAACACTCGATTGCCCCCGCCAGACAGCCCCATGCTATGGGCATTTCTTGTGAATCGAAACGTCAAAGTTGCACGTCAAACAGTATGTGCAATTTAGCCGGTTGTGCAAAACTCTGATTTCGCGATACCAATGCTCGTAAACAAAAAAACTCGTTGTGTGAACCGTGCAAAGAGGTGCGACTTATTCAAAGGTGCAACTTATATACCAACTTTTCCAGGAAAATGGCTCAATTACGAATGTGCAACTTATACAAGGGTGCTACTTATAGTTCGGAAAATATGGTATATTAGGAAGTTTGTAAGTACAGTACAATCTCGATAAACGGAACCTGCAGGGACCAGGAAAATCTGTTCCATTTATCAGGAGTTTCATTTACTGAGAGTATGTAGTGTAGGTACACTAAAAATGTGAATGCCAGCTTAAATGCTGTTCCACAAGTGCACAATTTGTAAACACCAGCAAGTGAATGTAGAAGGCAAAATAATGAACAAAAACACCAAATTGCTGCTTTTGTATATTCACATTATGGGTTCAATGAAGGGAGGTTCTCACTCCGGGCTCTTCTTAGCCACAACGCCAAGCACTTCTCAAGCTCTTCGGTTCGGGGAGTCGCAGCCTCGCCCTCTTTGGTCCAAATTGCGTACTGCTGAACGCACTCCGCAGCTTTTCCTTGTCGTGAAGAATCCTTGTCAGGCTACTTTTGGGGAATGGCATACCTTCGTTGCAAGCGCCGTTTTCGTGAAGCACCCGCTATCGAATCAGTAATGACTTCAATCTTTTTTTATAACGTTGAGCGCACTATGTTTTCACTTCGTGGCCGCCATCGCAGAAAGTAGGACACTAGGCCTAAGATGCGAGCAGAAGCCCTGTTGAGCCAAGCCTACCCAACATAGCCACCTATGCGTAAAAATGAGGAAAACTAAAAAAAACATGCGTACATGCTAATTTTGGGCAATAAAGCTAATAAATATTAAGAGCATTTATAATACTGTTTTATACTCAAGAGTATTTTTCTTTTCTGCGGATAAGCGAAAAATATGTCGGCGACATAGTTTCGTTTTCAGTTCCGTTTACCCGGAGGCGCGAGAATTTTGAGTTCCGATTAACGGGAATATTTTTACATTGCAGAATACAAAACCAAACAACTCCGCGATAGTTGTTTCGTTTTAAGCGACAATTCCGTTTAAGCGATTTCCGTTTATCGAGATTCTACTGTAGTTCACCATTTCATTGTAGCGGACTGTTTGGACGGCGGGTCATTATTTTGGGACATCACGCTGGGCTTCGGTTCGGTAGCGGTGGCATCCATTTCAATAATGGCTGTCATCGCGCTTGGTGCCTGGCGAGCCTCGTATAACCTTGGGACACACATTGATGACACCCATCGGTACAGCTCAATAAAAAAAACACATACCTTTCAAAGTTCACAAGTTTCAATACACCAGTTCTTTCCTAATATCCATTCTCATTTCGTCAGTCTCACTGGCTAGAACAGGCTCCAGTCACAATTCACCTCGAAGTCTGTAGTAAGAGTATCCGAATTCTGCATACTCCTTTTACAACAGACCAAAATCTTCATTGCTATCAAGGTCTGTTGTAACGAGTTCATGCTGTATGTGCACTGTGTCAAGTCACTGTCCATGTCGATCCCACCCCAAAAGAAGGCCTCAACCACTTCCGGATCCAGACGCTCCGCCGAGCGGAGCGGACGGCGGCAGGTTCTGCTGCCTGTCCAACTTCTGCGGCGGCCGAGAACTCTACGTTCCTGCGCCGCTGCAGCGGCGAAGTCGAGTGGCGCTGCCCGCGTGGGGCTCGGCGCGGGTCGGTCGCGACTCCGCGCCCTCGGCGGCGTGCGTTCGTTGTCGTTCGCCAGGGAAGTCGGAACGTCTGGCAATCCGGACGCAGCGGCTCGTTCCGGAAGCTCGCTCCGCGGTTCCGAGTGCACCTGAGTGTTGAACGTAGGACGAAGTCAGCCTCCTGTGTGTCTCAAGGACATCATAACTAGGGCTCCTCGTTTTCGGTAATTTTTTTTTTTTTTTTCACGTTCTAAATTTATGTAATTATTATAGGATGGCACGACAAGACCTTTTACCGTAAAACTGGTCGGGAAAATCGGCGCTGGCACATTCAAAGCTAGAACTTTCAGCGAGCGAGCGACGCTCTTCTCTGTCTGCTTGCTGCGTCCATCGGGAAATAGCACCACAAGTAACTCGGTCGTCTGCAAACGTGCCCAACCTTGACTTCGGCAAGATTTTTGCTCTCATTTTTTACACGAAAAGAGATATATGCCTCGAAATTTCACACGGTAAAACTGACCTGCTCAGTACACATTCGGTGAAAGTTAGAGCTTTCTACATGCAGGCGCCGACTTTTTCTGGCTCCTTTTATGGCGGAAAGTTCACTTGGGCCACCTTATATAACATAATTATTATTACAATATAATTATCTAACCTGTGAAGAAAAGCAAACACTTGCTAGTGATAAATATCAAACAATATTGCCCTTGACGGTTTCGGTCTTCTGTGGCAATCATAGGTTTAAAAAGGAAACGTTTCGGGACCTGGCAGGTTCTTCTTCGGTCCAGCAAAAAGAATATTCTCACAATTATATTCTCACAGATCAAATCAGATCAAATAATATTCTCACGGCGAACTTAACCCACAAGGTGAACTTCAACCCACAAGCCAAAGCGGAAGGTTTAACCCACAAGGTGAACTTCAACCCACAAGCCAAAGCGGAAGGTATTGAGCATCCTGCGTCAGAAATAGATGGGCAGCTGCCTCGAAGCGGCGCATTATTGACGCTTTTATACAGTCAAACCCATTTATATCGAACTCGCAAAAAAAAATCTACCAGTTCGGTATAACGCGTAATTCAATATAAAGTTTTAATGAATTTGACTCTCAAAAATCCACTTTCTGCTGACATATTACACTATAAAATAGTCTTGCATCTTCTGCTGCTCTTTCTTCATTGCATCCGCGATAACAATATTTTTCTTCCGCTATCAACGGACTCCAAAATGCTGAGGCCACTGTCTTCTATATTCGCGCATTAGCGCCAAACTATGCCGAGAGCACGGAGCACGTCCGAGCAGGAGCATTTTCTCCTGCAGAGCGCCGTTTTGCTCTGCAAGTTGGCTTTCTCCAAAGGTGGGTGGCTGCATTGGGGGGAAGCCAGCTAGCAGGGCAAGCTGGCTTTTTTTACTTCCGGGCGGCTGCGTCAACCGCCCGGAAGAGAAAATAATATTCTCTTTTGCGGACGGAGCGGGGAGAGGGAGCACGGAGCACCCTCTCCCCGCTCCCTCCGCAAAAGAGATTTTTTTTCTTCTTCCAAACGGTCGACGCGGCCACCCAAAGAAAAAAAAGCCAGCCAGAGCACGTTGGCTTTCCCCCAATGCGGCCGCTCGTGTTGGGGGAAAGCCAGCTTGCAGAGCAGAACGGCACTCTTGGCGGTTCGATATATCGGTAGCGGCTGCTATTTGTGTTCGATGTAACCATAGTTTTTGCTATGTATTATCACTAACATTACTGCGCACAAAAAATTGTTCAATATCAGGGATAATTCGATGTAAACGGGTTCAATATAGTTGGGTTCGACTGCATACGCGGTAGCTTGTAGGTTCAGGAATGTCCCGAACCAGATAACACGACGACAGCCCAAAATGGGCTGGAACTTTCCAGAAACACATTGATTGATAAAAGAAGAGAAATATGTCAAAAAATCAAATAAAACATATATGTTCTAGAGAAATAGAGTAAAAACCCTCAATTTTAGAAATTCGGTTTATTTGTGATATGTATATCTATATCATTGTTGCATTCCGCTTGTTATTTTTTTGTCATAATATCTTTTACTCGTGTCTGTGCTGTCAATTCTGACAAAGTCTGTATGGGAGGCAGGAATGTCTCAAGCTGCGTCCGAGTAGCTTTTTGTCCCATCTCCCTTTCCATGAATTGGAGTAAATAAAATTGAATTGAATTGAATTGAACCAGGCCAAACGGCATCTGAACCCCGACCCTCTGGGCGGCAGCTGTGTGCGTTGCACTCTATCATGCGTACAGCAACATCATGTCATAATATTAGTTTGTTACAACGTAATATGTAAGAAGATAATTATCAACAAGTGTGTCAGCACCGTCATGAAGTTTGCTCTAGTCTGTGCTGGAATAATAAGCAGAAGATTAGCTCGGCTTACGGGTTCCTCGCGGATCTCGACGTGCACACCGACGATGGGCCGGTACTCGGGCTGAACACTTCCCAGCCACTCCGCGTCAGCAGGCACCGGACGAAGCTGCAGCAACATGCAAGACAATAAGCCATTCCACTAGTAGAGGCACACAATCACGAACTACTCGTTGCCCGGTTGGCGAAAGCCTGAAATTAGCGTACCATATTTTCCAGTCTATAACTCGTTTTCACAAAAGAGTGAATGTCTACGTCACAATTCTTGGCATGGTCAATCTTCGTACCGTCTTCAGAGCGACAAAGAAGCGGGCCATCCGCGAGCGTTCTAGAGCTTCCTCCTTCGTCGTAAACGTTAATACGGACTAAACATTGAATGCTGAAGGTCCATACTGATAAAAAAAAATTACATATAAGAATTGCATACAAAACGCACCGACGAAAATGTGGTGCAATTTACAAGCTGGAAAATACGGTAATACAGCCCCCACCAATGTATCGAGACTTTATGCCAGTAGACCCAAAACTCTTCCCCCTGTTTCAAAACGTTCTCTGTTATGAAGGCAACAAAGGCCAGCTGGCGATTATCGTTAGGTTCAACAGCTGAACCCATGGGGCCCTAACAACCGAAGCCATTGATAGAACAGCGCCGTAACACGGGGAACACAGAAAGAGTGACGGCATGTGACGACATCAATCTGCATTAGTCACGTGATGCGCAATCACGTAATGACACCCCCACCTAGACCAGCATGGTGTAGAAGTCGTGGTCACGCCGAACTGACAAAGGCAAGTTCACGCGTCTAAGTTCAAGAGCGATTGACTGCGCTGCAACGAGGAAACAACGAAGAAACAACAAGGAAATGCATCGGCACGTTGGCCTCGTCCGTCAGGTAGTACCGGAACAATTCCGATCTACGTAAGGCTAGACCGCAGCTTTTGCAGTATTCGTGAGGTTAAATCTACGCACCACTCATAAGAAAGTCAACACTGTCGGAATTATATTGAGCATAAGTTTAATGCGTAAAATATATGCATGTTGAAGGGTTTCAGGGCTGCCTGGTAGATAGAGCGAGTGTGCTTTCTCGTGGATGGATGGATAATAACAGCTGTACCCTTTATAACATGAGGAGGTAGCTTGCGCCACCTAGCCTGAAAACAACTAGAAACAACAAAAAAAGACTAAAAACATCACAAAGTGGTAATGAGTGGTAGCCAACGCCGCCGACCCCACTTCAGCACAAATGCGTGAATCAGCCTTAAAGCTGTGCTGAGAAAGTCCACCCACCTGGAAGAGGCCCTCGATCGAGACGGAGAACTGGGGTGACTCGGTCGTGAAGTCGCCCAGCGGTACCTCGGTCTCGCCAACCACGGCGTTCCTGCTGCACAGCGCCATCTGTCGGCCGGTAAGCGAAGCAACCGCCTCCATTACTAAGGGCTCTTGGAGCGCGTGTGTCGTTCACGTCTCCGGGTTTGATCCTGTCTAGTGGCCTGTCACTCGTAAATATGTTTTGGGGGCGTCAGTATGGTTTTGTCAATGTGGGGAAGGGCTTCTGCACTCTGGTCAATGCTTTAAGTTGATATGTGGGCCTTAAAGAAGTCAAAAACGCACAAAAAAGTCAAATTACGTCCTAAGCTAAGCTACATCCCAAAGCTTCTTTTTCTCCCTAAACTTCCTAGATAAATTTAACCCCAACTTCAAGTAATAACCACCCCATTCCTTTTCCCAACAAAGTGGAAATCTATTTATAGGGCAACTACAGTCAAAAGAAAACGAAAATAAATGACTGGTATCGCTTTAGTGCCACTTGACACTAAAGCGATACCAGATACTTGTAAAGTACCTAGGTACAAGTGGCACTTGTACCTAGGTACTTTACAACCAGGGTTGTAAAGTACCTAGGTACAAGTAACTGGAAATCGGTATCTAGGTACTTTTGTTGTACCTGAGGTACAAACCTAGGTACTTTCATTTCTAGGTATCTGTATCTGTATTTTAGGTACATTTTCCAGTAACTTGTAACTAAGTGAAGTTACTTTTTACAGGTACTTTTTTATTGACTTCGTCCAAATGGCAGAAACTGTAAATCTTGAAGTATTTACACACTACCACGTGCCGTGATTAACGTTGAGTTGGGTACGACTTGGGAGGCACTGACTTGATCGAACAACGTTTTAGAGAACAAAGCCCGCCCCGCCCATGATGTTTTATCGAACGACACTTCAGCGAATGACGGCGTTCATTTGAGCGAATGGTGGATTAGCGGTGTCGTTCTAGCTACACCAATTTATCAAATCGCTTCGGAACTCTGTTTAGAAAAAATAGCGACCGGCTTCATTCATCTCAGATCGAAATCGACTTCATTGCATGTTTGAAGCTCTTCTGACAGCTATACAAGGGAGGAGATAACTTGAAGGATGTGCGCAGTTTCTGTTAAAGCCCCTGTATATAGGAATAGTGGCGCATTCTCTTCCCTCCTCCTAAACTGCGATCTACGATGTCAGATAAACACGTAGAGGAGGTCCTGATTCTAAAGTCAAATGCAGCACTTAAAGGACACATGCAAAGGAAAAAAACTCTTTTTTTTAGAGAGGCTATATGGAAAAAGATTATTATAAAAAGAATTTACAATGAAAAAACAAAAATTTTAGAACTATATTTACGGCGCAAAACGAATTTGTAGTTGGTGCCTGTGGGAGCCGCCGCTAGTCACGTGGTAGGCCCGCGCGCCGCCGCGCTCCGTCGCCGCTGCCGCCGCACGCTGAGCGTTGTGCGACGCCGCTTCAACGCGTTTCTCCACGCCGCCGTCGCCGCCGCCGCACAAGTTCGTCTGCTTCGGGGCGCCGCCACTGTCATCTGAACGGTGCACAGGTCTATCACGTCTGCTTGCACTTTTTCAGGAGCTTCCTTTGGGCTCTAAAAGTTACTTATTAATCTTAGTTTTTTGTTATACTTGAAACAAAGATGAATAAGTTACTTTTGGAGGCCAAAGGAAGCTTCCGAGAGAGCGCATAAGGGCCAGTCACGTGATAAATAAGGGCCCCTTTTCCGCGGTGCCCGCGGGCACCCACTACAAATTCGTATAGCGCCGTAAATATAGCTCTAAAAATTTTTTTCTTCGTTGCAAAATCACTTTGACATCCTTTTTCCATCTAAGCTGTTTAAAAAAAATTTATTTTTCCTTTGCATGTGTCCTTTAAGTGAAAAAGATAATGTGTCCTGGAATGCTCATGAGAATGTGGTTTTCCTTATTTCTCACATTGACACCAATAAAGCACATTTATCAAACTTGTTTTTGTGTGTACCCTTAGTATAAAAAGCTTTACTTCCAATATATTCTGACAAATTTGGTGAAAATAAATAAAGTATCTTTGAAGTAACTGTACCTGTACCTAGGTACATTTTTAAGCGAGTACCTACGTACATAGCTAGGTACCTTTTCGTATGAGTAACTGTAACTGTATCTTAGGTACATTTCTGAAGTAACTTTAACAACCCTGCAAGTAACGCAGGACTTGGCGCGGTATTGGTTCAAGTGCAAGAAGGCACCGAGCGAGTCATTGCCTACGCAAGTCGGACACTTTCTAAGTCGGAGAGAAATTACTCCACGACTGAGAAAGAATGTCTTATGGTCGCCTGGGCAATCACATAGTTTCGCTCGTACTTGTATGGGAGCCCATTTCGCATACCGTATAATCGCGTGTAAGGGCCACACCCGTGTAAGGGCCGCACCCCCGTATTTAGGAGAAAGTATTGCAAAAAAACAATTACAGAAATTATTCGCGTATGTGCCGCACCCCCTTGTTTTTGAGGCGCGCCGACTGTAATGCCATGTTTCTATGAATATATGTTGCTAGGTGGCGCTAGCCACCGCCCGAGCACGTAGCGGCACGTGTCCGCATCCTCGATATTTGCTCTCCGCTCATCCGTATCACCGTATGGCATAATGGCTGTCGACCTCGATCGTGGTTAGCCGCACTGTCGGGATGCATTTATGTTGCGGCAAGGCATTGAGAAAAGATAAAGGATATGTCAGGTTCTGTGGCAAGCGCAAGGAATGGAGATTCAGTGGGCTTGGCTCGCGCGTGCACTCAAGTTTCCGAACGCCACTGTACGCTCTGGGGAGGTTTCCTTTTGTTCTTCGATTCGTGTAAAAGCGTCATGATTTGACTGCCTTTTCACGCAATCTCAGAGCTACGGGCAAGTACCACTTCAACAGTCATACGCGATTCAAGCCAAAAGTTGCCGCGCATGCTATCAAGTACGGCAAAAAAGAAAAAAAAAGCATGTTGCGCAGTATGTAAACTAATTAAATCCGACTGACGACTGAGTCCGGATTCCGGAATGAAGGCTTTTCCGACCAGTGCAGCCGAGCGCGCTCATATAGTATGTTCATTTAGGAATGTGGATACAGATATTTTCTTTTAATCCGTGTATGGACCGCACCTCGAAAATTTGCCCTCAAATCGGGAAGAAATAGTGCGGCCCTTACACGAGTTTATACGGTAGTCACGGACCACCACTTGCTCTGCTGGCTTGCGAACCTCAAGGACCCTTCAGGATGCCTCGCTCAATGGAGTCTCCGACTGAAAGAGTTCAACACGACAGTGGTCTACAAGTCAGGCCGCAAGCACAGCGACTGCCTGTCCAGAGCCCCTGTCGAGACGTCCCCTGGTAGCAGCGACGACGATGAGAACGAGTACTTCCTAGGTGCAGTGAACACCGACGACATTGCATGAAGTCAAAAAGATGATCCTGAGTTGCGCGCGCTAATCGAGCACCTCGAAGGACGAAGGGGTACTATCCCCAGTGTCTTCTTGAGAGCCCTGCCGACCTTCGTCCTCCAACAAGATGTACTTTACAAGGAGAAGTTTGGAGACAACAGCTTGCCATGGCTGCTGGTAATCCCTACCGACCTTAGAGAGGAGATCTTCCAACCCTGCCATGACGACCCGACATACAGACACCGTGGTTAGAGCCATACGCTGGCCCGAATTCGTAAAAGATATTACTGGCCCAAGCTGCCAAAGACCGTTCACCTCTACACACGATCATGGCACGAGTTCCAGCAACGCAAGAAACCGCCGACGAAGCCGGCAGGTTTCCTGCAGCCGATTGCTTCCCCGACCACACTGTTCCAGCAGATTGGAATGGATCTAGTTGGTACTTTCCCACTATCGACGCAAGGAAACAGATGGATAATTGCCGCGACCAATTATCTTGCACGGTACGCCGACACGAAAGCCCTTCCATCAGGTATGACTGTTGAAGTCGCCAAGTTTTTCATTGAGTTCCTTGTCCTCCGGCACTGTGCCCCTGAAGTCGTCATTACAGACCAGGGATCATCGTTCATGGCACAGCTGACCCAAGAAATCCTACGGGTCAGTCACACCAGCCACCGCCGTACCACCTGCAGACCAACGGGCTGACGGAGCGACTCAACAAGACAATCGCCAACATGTCTCCAAGTACATCGACGTAGAGCACAAGACGTGGGACGAGGTGTTTCCCTACGTCATGTTCGCCTACAACACAGCAGTTCAAGAGACCACTGGATTTACACCTTTCCAGCTGGTACATGGTCGGAAGGTAACGACTATGCTCGACACGATGCTGCCCCATGAGCCAGCTGACGATGAGAGACCCGATGCCCAGGTGGTTGCTCAACAGGCCAAAGAAGTCCGCCAGCTCGCCCGACTCCTGATTCAAGACCAGCAATGCGTTGACGCGGGCCGCTACAACCTTCGTAGCAGGGACGTCCACTTTCAGCTTGGAGACAGGGTGTGGGTGTGGACGCAGATCCGTCACCGCAGCCTCAGTAAGACACTGCTGAAACGGTACTTTGGACCATACAAGGTACTTCGTTGCCTCTAAGAGCTGAACTACGAGGTGATGCCCGACAGAACAAGAGCAGCATCACGCCGCCCACCACGACCTGAAGTCGTCCACGTCGTGCGCCTCAAGCCGTACTACGCACGATAAGACTGTAAACTGTTATCCCGTGCAACGCTTCATAGGATTGTGTTTTGCCAGCCTTCGTATTTTCTTATTATTTTGTTTGCCTTGCTCTGTTTTCTTCCTCTTTCACGTGGCATCGAGACGATGCTCTTTTTAAAAGGGGGAGTAATCCCCTACGCATCGGTGAACAAGCGCGCGCGTGGCCGAGTGGTTACCGCGCTTGACTATTGTGTAGAGTCCCAGGGTTCGATTCCTGGAAGATCTGAGTCTTTTATTTATTCTTTCAGTTTAATGTTCTGGTAAAGTCAAGAACCCTGAAAGTTTTAATCGTCGAACCTTCTACGGCGAAAATTTTAGAAACCCACGCAGGTACATAAGAGACTCCGCGTGGCGAGCCGGAGTCAGCCTTGCCCCAGCGTTCGATCCTGCTGTTACGCCGACTTCGACGCCCGCGACACTCTGCTGTTATCTTCTGTTCACTTTTTGTTTTGGGCACAAGTTTGCCCCATTAAATGTTTGAGTTTGCTCAGTTATTCTTTGTTTTGTCACCTTGTCATTCGTGACAATATAAGCAAAGAATATATTAAGCAGCCACCCCATCAAACTCCCCAGCACTACACCGAGAAAACCGAGGTGTACCTCTGCGTGAACCGCTTCTCCTAAAAGCTGGCGCAAGGCAGCAAAGCTTTACAGGTGCGCGCAAGTTAAGCTTTACATGACAGTGCCATAACAAAACGGCTGTTTAGCGTTTCGCGCCTGGCGCTTCTTGTTCAGAATGGCTCGGAGAATCGGAAAGAAGAGGACCTCACCTTGAGCGTCGGATGATCCTTGAAGAAACGCCGAAGGGTCGGAGCGCTGCTGCGGATCCTCAGAGAGGCACGCTCTGGTTGGAACTTGGGCTCGGAGAGGCTTCCAAAGGGCTCCGTCGTGACCTCCTGGCCGAGAAGGTGGTAGCGGAAGTGGTACGGACCGGATTTCGATGCGGAGGCACGCTCGGACCTGTGGATCAGCTGCAGAACGAGCCGTCGGGAGTCAAAGCGCGTCTCGAGAAAGGGACGCTTGCGCAAAAAGCGAACGTCTCTCACACCGCATAGGTAAACTGCGCATCAAAAAGCACTTAAACGTCGCCCGAATTCAATGGTGGTGGTCGGAACCAAATGCCAGATTTGCCAGAACTCGACGTTGCCTAGTTAAAAAAGGTATTAGAACCGATTTCTAACTTTCCGTCACAAAACGTTGCTCTTATTGAAAGTATTGTGAAAAGGAATCAGGTAATCCTTTTCCACAGTACGAGAGCATTTTGTTACTGTGTCTCCGGAACCTTCGTGCGGCATAATTTTCTTCCGCTGCATCAAGGGCTTCGAGTCCCCTGTGTTCTAAAAGTCTCGCAAGCCTGACCGAGTGCGTTGTCCATCACAGAGAGAATCCCGCTTTTGAGCGTACCGGTAGGTCACGTTTGGGGACTAACACATAGCCAAATGTGTAAACAAAATAATTATATCTGTTCCACACATTATGAATGTAAAGTATTCATTCCAAGCACATAGTTTTCCAAAGTGAAACGATCGTTTCATGGTCTCTTTGATGACAAAGATCATTCTTCCAACTGACAATGTTACAAAACCCACTGCAAACAAAGAAAATAGCGAAGTTCTGAAATTTCTAAATCCTACCCCAACCTCTGGTGCCACATTCAGTTGGAAGCTATGCGGAGGGCAAGTTCGTCTGCTTCTTGCGCAGGGGGTAGCGGTGACGTCAGAACGCCGAGCCCTGATTGGCTGATCGCGACCCCCCTATCTGAGCGTCGTCTGCTCCTTTGCAACGTCGTCTGCGTCTGTCATACGTTTCCTGCGACTTTCGGAAGTGCAGAGGCCAGATTCACAAAACCATGTTACGCCGAAAGAGTGCGTAAGACAAAACGTGAGAACAAATTCGTATTCACGAAACAAAATTATCGTAAGTTTTGCTCAGGTTACGACGGAATCCTACGACGATCAACTCAGCATGGCCGACAGCGTCGCTCAGTTACTTGGTCGCGACGACCAACGGACGTTTATTTTTGTATGTGCTCTTCTCACGCGTCCCGACTACAAGCAGCAAGAAAAAAAGTAAAAAGTACTCGAAATAAACCACGACGAACAAGAACGCTGGATCCACAAACACCAGGGAAATGCTCCAACGACCACGATTCCACCGACCCCGAGTAAGCGAGCTCGGCTGATAGGCCTAGCAGGCACAGCGGTGCTCCGACGGTCCTTGGCCAAGACCGTCTGCCCACGACCGGCTGGCGTGCTGAATGGAATATGCCCGCGCGACCCTTGTGAACCCTTCAATCTCTTCCTCTTGTCATCTCCTTGTTTTCCGAGACAGCGGTGACTCTCGCCGGTGAAAAAGCGGTGAATCTCCGACAGACGCAGGAAAGGTAAAGCAGCCATCGCTTTGACTAGCAGACGTAAAGCAGACGACGTTAACTGCGCCAACCCGCCGACGCCGTTAAAGAGTGAGGAGTCTCGCCGCACACGAAAGGAGGGAAAAAGTATTTGGGAGGGAACTTGCGGACACTAACACGCTCACTCTCGGTTCTTAGCAAACAAACCTCGGCGCCTCGGGACACCTCGCCAGTGAGTCCTTTGACTTCTCTCCTTGATGCACGTCTGCTAGTTGTTAGACAAAAACAGCGTACCGCTCGAGTTCATTCGTCTGCCCTCTTTGAAAGGCGAAGTCGAGCTCGCTCGTAAAGACCTGCACTTCCGAAAGTCGCAGGAAAGGTAAGACAGACTCAGACGACGTTGCGAGCAGACGACGTTGCAAAGAAGCAGACGACGCTCAGATAGGGGGGTTGCGATCAGCCAATCAGGGCTCGGCGTTCTGACGTCACCGCTACCTCCTTTCTCATGCGCAGAAGACGAAAATGAGCCCACTTGCGAGGCGTATATGCAAGAAGAAATCGCGATTCTCATTTTGTGAGTGACTCGAGCTGTTAGTAGTGCGCAAAGTCAGGTTGTTTGTCTGCAGATACCCCAAGCAGACTTCTAGCACACACATCGTTCGACAATCCTGACCCTGTTACAGATGGCTGCGACATTGTTTCCACAATGGCGACCACCACTTTTCTCACACAAGTTGGAGGACACGCATAGCAAACAGGACCACAGCAGGGCGCGGGAGCCTCACCTGATTTAGATTCGCCGCAAACGACACGGTCACAGTGAACACATAGTTCTCCGCGCCCTGCCTCCCGATCTGGAAGTAGCCCTCGCTCAGGTTGAGCCGAGGCGTCAGGTCTTCCGCCTCCGCTTCCGCGGCTCGACTCGGCGGAAGCCCGACGTTCACCGGCTGCGGCCGGACCTCGGCGCTCCGAGAGCCCGCCGGAGCGGATGCCGGAGCGGCCTCCGGAACGGTGTCCGGCTCCAAGTGCAGCCCAATCTTTATCTGCGGCTTGGTGCCCGAGTACCTGCTGCTCAGGAGGGGCAGCCATTTTGTGCCCTGCACAGACAAGACAATCTCAATATGAATTCGAGGAAGAGACTCGAAGAGGCAAGAAAATTAAATAAAATGCAAGTTACTGAAGTTCTGTTGCAGGTTAAAGAAAGCAGAACAAGCCCCTCCCACGGAGCCCTTTGCTCGTCATGACTGGCGGTTTTCTCCTCTCTGGCGTTGGCTCTGCTAAAGCGTTAAGAGTGGATGGCTTTGTGATAGGTGCTTGTCCTACCTTTTTTAACCCGCAAAAGACTACAGAGTGTGTTCGGATGATAGTTACGCATCAATGGGGGGTTCAGAACTGCCAAAAAAAGTGCTTAAACCGCAAAAATGCTTTACTTGGGGACAGGGACAAACGAGGAGGTTTGGGAGCTTGCAGAACACCTAGTGATACTCTGGGGAACCCCTGCATTTTTAGGAATGCAGCGTGAGGACCTATGTAACAGAGTTACTACAAGTATTCAGGATTCTAGACCCTTGAAAAAGCATCACTCGGCATGTCGCGATAACGCTAGAAAAAAATGAGCTTTTTCTTTTGCTACAAATCTGAGAGGGCTTTGCTTTAGGCTGATGGCTTTTCGAGAGCAATCCAGAAAAGATGCTTAAAAGGGGTACTCTGGCGATTTTTTTGGGCGGCGGAGAAAAGCTCCCCAGAGAAAAGCTCACCGGAGAAAAGCTCACCGGAGAAAAGCTCACCGGAGATAAGCTCACCGGAGAAAAGCTCACCGCAAAACTGGCAGATGCGGAGAAAAACTCACCGGCCTTTGAGCGGATGCGGAGAAAAGCTCACTGATTTTTTTTAACTTAGCGGATTCTGCGTCAAACATTGCACTTCATTAAAAATATGTCCACTTTTTTGCAATATTCTTGAAGTTCATTGGGCATATTTACTAATTCATCAGAAATTAGTAATCACCCATTCTGTATATTAATGAAGCCGCAAGTATAAAATCAGAACATCGTACACCGGTAAAAAAAACAACAATTTATTGACAACTGGCAGGGTGCCGTCGGTAGCTCTGTCAAATAAAGATGTTTGTTCTTCGCGAGCTAATATGAATAGCGGTGTGTGACCCGTTTTAGTTTCAAATATTGTGTAGTGCCTAATAGATAAGTAGGTGTTTGTTGGTGTAATTAGTGTCGGCTACGCTGTTTTTTTTCTTTGTTAATTTCACTAACAAAACTTTAGTTGCGAGAACAGATTCGTCCTGTCGTGTTTGTTGTCTTCACTCCGTCGTCGTCGTTTGAGTGGTTTTTATCATGTATATCACGTTTACCAACTCGCCCTATTTTCTACCTTACAGAAGACTACTTCTTATATTTGCGACTCCAGCGAACTATAGGGGGCGCACTGGTCAGGCAAAATGGCGGACGAAAGGAGGTCGTTTTCGTCGTTCAGCATGCGGACCACCATACATTTCTTGCACTGTAGCGTAAAATTGGTGTTACACATGAAAGCATAGCGATTTTTCGACGGTAGATACCTTCTTCTAGTCAATGCGTAGGAATGACACGGCGGAAGCATAAAAATAATTACTGGAAACAATATTTGTTTCTATGCTGCCTACGAGTACCAAGCAGCGATAGCAGACGACAGAGTTGAAACGACCTCCTCTCATGAGCTCGCGGCGTTGCCGCTACGCGGCGTAGTAACAACGGTGCCAGTGTGCAGCTCTGAAGGTCACGGGTGGCTCGCCGTAGAAAGGCACTATCACACAAAGGCAACGTGTGGAAACACCAGCACGAACGGCTAGAAAACATGCTTCTCCGTGAAAAAAAAAAACACAAGTTTCGATATCCTACTGACTGTTTTGTCCTATTTTCAAAGGTTAACAAAAGCTTCAAAGAGAATTTCAGGCACCGCGTTGTTGCACATGCACTTTCGGATTTTCGGCATTTACAGTTTTGATTTTTAGGTTTTAGGCAGACATTATTAAGTTTTCTAACTTTTTCCTGTTCTTCAAGTTTATGAAAATTTGAGTTGGGCTTTCGTTGCCTACAGCGTAAGCCCCAGAAAACACTCGCCCGCAATTATTAATTTGGGAGCAATATACCCAATAAGCTTAACAAATAATACAAAAAAGGACATTTTTTTTTTACAAAGCTGACAAATTTTAATGATAATAAACTGATATATGTTGCGCATGATCCAACAGCCTCCATATAAAAAGAAGAAAAAAATCGGTGAGCTTTTCTCCGCATACGCTCAATGGCCGTTGAGCTTTTCTCCGCATCCGCCGGTTTTGCGGTGAGCTTTTCTCCGGTGAGCTTATCTCCGGTGAGCTTTTCTCCGGTGAGCTTTTCTCCGGTGAGCTTTTCTCCGGGATTCGATTTTTTTAGCTACTCCAACAAACTATACTTTCTGAAGCCCCAGACTTTGCCGTTTCCGGTATGCTATTTAGAATAGTGAAATTCAGAATGGTTACTGTGAAATCAGCAAATGAAAATGATGCCAAAACCGGCATTCAAATACATCTACACTTTTCAGTGCTGTGACGTCAGTGGCAGGCAGGCTTGCCAGTCGAGCAGGCAGTCTAAAAAATTGACTACGCTGAGCATTTGTTTTGTGCTGCTGCATGGGTGCTGGAGTGAGCTTGCAGAGCATTCATTTGACAGCCCCAAAACTGCTTGTAGTCTGTTGGGAACAAATCCTACAGTCCAAAGAGCGAACCAATGCCTGCCGCCGGCATCACTTTTTAATTGTTGCCAGTAGAGACTTTGATTGTAAGTTCCAAACAAAATTGTAGGTTCAGTGACTTGGTTAAAAAAAGAATTACCTTACACTAATATTTGGGATAGTATTTCAGCTATGTTTCTTGGGGTGTTCAACAAATTTTCAGGCAAATCGGGAAGCCTGAAGAAAATGCCAATACTAACACCCCCCCCCCCCAAATTTTTTTTATTTTTTGCCAGGAAATTTTTATAGTGTCAGAAGACTACCCAATCATTATTTTGCTACAGCGTCACATATATTTTTAATAAAGTAAAAAAATGCAACTGTTTGAAACTGAAACTAGACTGCGGAGGAAGAAGAAATGTAGACGGAGGAAGGTACCGAAAATCACGTGGCTGTGCAACTTCTTTTTTTTTTTTTTTTTTTCAATCAATGCTTTCTGTGCAGCTTTTTAAAAGTCACAAAAATGAATATCTTTTTTTTTTCTTCTGTTTTTGATATTGAGTGTGTGCTATCGAATCAATGACCCATGACTTTGATTATAGTTGGAGGTTGTGTCTAAACCATATAGAGTGGCGCGCAACCACGGAGAAGAGAGTGAGTGTGACTTCAACCAGCCAGTTCTCGATCAGCGGTTTTCGGTCAGAAAGAAAACGAATTTCGAGTTGCAAATTGTGTTCTGGGTAGTTGGGCTCGCATATGTCAAGTACAAAAAAAAACCTTGGCGGGCATAAATACCCTACCCTGTCAGTGTCCCTTTAAAGGAGCACTCCGGCGTTTTCTTTATGTCCTTCGATTTGCCTTAAAATTCGCACCAGCAAAACATAGCTAAACTAGTCAACCAAATATTAGGCCAAAAGATTTTTTTTTATGAAGTTATTGAATTTACAAATTTGGTCCTCGCAAGTTTCTTTTTTTTTTTTTAACTGAAAGTTTTTGCTGGCAACAATTCAAAAGTGATGCCAGTGGCAGGCAGCGGTTCGCCCTTTGGACTGTAGGATTTGTTCCCAACCGATTACAAGTAGTTTCATGGTGTCCAATGAATGCTTTGGGAGCTCTCTCTAGCAGCCGCACAGAGGCACGAAACGAATGCTCAGCATACCCCGTTTTCAGACTGCCCGCTCGACCTGCAAGCCTGCCTGCCACTGACGTCGCGGCACTCAGAAGCGTGGGTATATTTGAACGTCGGTTTCGGCTCCGATTTCATTTGCAGGTTTGACAATAACCACTCGGAATTTCGCAATACTGAATGGCCTACCGGAAAGGGCAAAGGCCGGGGATTCAGAAATAGTAGTTAGTTGGGGTAGCTCGAAAAATCGCCGGAGCGCCCCTTTAACACTTTATCGTTTCTGCAGCAATGCCGACACCGGCTGGAATTCTTCGAGATGCCCAACTACGATAGTCGCCGAAAGAATTAGAATGACAGCGAGGTCCTATAGGCGTCCCGGCTCCAGCGCGAGCTTCCCACCTTCGATAGTGCTTAGACACCTCAAAAGCCTCAAGCGTGCACACGCAGCCGAAGCATGGTGGAAGGCAACGAGAGCATGCTGGAGGCCGGACACCCGAGAGAGATGCCCTGCCATTCTCATGCCATCAGTGGCCACGCCCGAAGACGACATTCCGCAACCAGAGCACTCTCGCTGAGGATTGAACCTTTTACTATGAAGTGCCACTGACGTTTCATGGCAACGACCAGAGCCTGAGACAACTTGACCCTTAAAGGAAACGAGAAAGTAGAAGGGGTCGCGCAAAGAAAAATCGTTCGACAAAGAAAGACCAAACGACTACGACGGTTGCCCCGTACCCCGCATAAATATTAGGCCCGTCTTTTTACGACCGACGACCTCAAGAAATGCAGACGGCGCTCCTACCCGCACGTTCTCCTGGGCACTCCGTATTTCGAGCACGACGTAGCCAACGGACTCCTTCTTTCCCGTGCCACGCTCGACGGCGAAGCACTCCACCTTGACGGGGGTCCTCCGCAGGCGGTGGGTGTGCAGCCCCTTCCGGTCGACGCCCCACGCGAGCTCCGTGTTGAAGTTGGGGCTGCACGTGTGGGGCACCGGGTCCGTCGTCATCACCTCCCCGTCGAACTTGGCTTCCACGACGGCCGTGCAGTTGGAACGGCTCGGGAAGTAGCGCCCTGCGGGCGACAGGAAAAATGTCTTGTAAAAACGATCGGCGAGAAAACCGGGAGACCGTCAAGAGGTTTGTCGAGTCTAAAAGGCACGACGAACACCCAACGGTGTTCGAAAGCTAACGCTAGGAAATGACAAACCCACACCAACATGCCTCCACAGCGTTCACTTTGAAACGGAAGCAGATTTGACTCTTTCATTTCCTTCCTTTTTTTGTTCTGTGTGTGTTTGTGTGCGTGTGGGGCAGCAAATGCCACTCTGATTTTTAAATCTTTTTTTTTTTCAGATTGAGGGCTGTCCTATGAAGGCCCGTTCACACCCTTGCGACCTCTTAAACCTGGGTTCCTTAAAACTTCTTAAACCAGAGGACACACTGGTGCCATCTATTGGATGGCAGTGTAAACTCGGCGGTCCGGCATATTTTTTTTATTTCTCTCGCGCATTATCCTTTCTTTCTTGGCTCGAAAAACTTTTGTCAATGTTGTAAACGAGCCTTTCTATGGGTATTACGCACATTTGACCTCGGAAATGCCGGAAAACCTTCGCTCTTGTGAAATGCAGTTCCAGGGTCACCGCATAGAAGGCGCCACAATGCCAGTGTGTTCCCTCGTTCTAAAAATATTTATGAAGTTTTAAGAGATCTCGTCTCTCTCAGTCGTACTCGGTCGCAAGAGTGTGAACGGGCCTTAAAGCAGGGGTCTCAAACTGCTTCGAGAGTGGGGGCCAAATAGCCCACCCACGAAAAGTCGAGAGCCAATGGGGAAGGGGGTGGGGCGGCAAAATTTTATAGCAGTGGTGTTTCACCTTCCAAAGCAGCCGAGTGTCCCAGAGACACACCAGGGATTTTCTAGAGAAGGAACCTTGTGCTCTCTGCTTTTTTATGCTCACGGATTTGCCGCCTTCAGCTTTCTTTTGCATATACAACTACCTTGGGTCCACACCTGATGTTATAGCATGATCTAAAACACTAACGTACTGGCAGTTTTCAATACAATGAGAACAAGCACGCCGTCCTTGCCCTGTCGCACAATTCACTAGGCTCAACAGGCATAGAAAGAAATATCTCTTCATACGGCAGTGTTTGCTTTCCTGACAATCGTTATAGCAGCATTATAAAAATAAACAAAAAAAAAAAAAAAAACTTTTAACTTAGAGGCAATGTCTGGCAGCTAGAAGCCCGAGCTCATAGCTTTATCTTTAGCAGTTGCTCCTGCTGAGCGAGAGTTCATGCAGCCGAGGTGCCTCCTTGAGCAAAAAGCTCGAGCTTGTCACCTAGTAGCGGTATTGCCATGCAGGTTGATTTATGTGAGAAAGGGACAGGACTAAGGTATTTAGACAAAGCAATACTCAGTAAAAAAAACTTAAAGACGTTTACAATCCCCTGTAACGCCGAATTAGAGCGCAGCTCTTGAGGAGGAGGAGGGAAGGGTACTGAGGGGAGAAGGTGGAAAGTCCCCCACTACTAACATGGGTGAGGATGGACGTGTGCTTAACGCAAGTCGCAGAAAATGCACACCTTTGGTGAGAGCATCGCGTGTTAATTTGGCGGGAATTTAGCGGGGCAATTTTTTCCCCTAACTTTAGCGGGGAATCTTTCTCACTAGATTTAGCAGGGAAACTTTTTTCTGCTAAATTAAGCGGGGAAATTTTTTCTGCTAGATTTAGCGGGGAAATTTTTTCTGCTAGATTTAGCGGGGAAATTTTCCTCGCTAGATTTAGCAGGGAATTTTTTCTGCTAGATTTAGCGGGAAATTTTACCTGCTAGATTTAGCGGGGAATTTTTTCCGCTAGTGACGTCATTGATGACGTCATCAGTGACGATGTTGATGACATCATTATGACGTCATCGTCATCATCATTGTCACTATGGCGCACCAAGCATTCACGAGGGCGCCCATCAAACCACTCTGCCATCTTGGCCGCGAGGCAGCTATGCAGTTGCCTCGCCTCAGACACGATCCCATGGTCGTGTCGCCGCGGGGTCGATCGGGATCTCGAATTCGGCTCCCGACGTGCCGCTTTCTCTCCTAGCCACTGGATGGCGCTGCAGGCGCCTCGAGGCGGGCGAGGAGAAACCTCCTCACCCATCGGTCGAGATATACTCGGTGTACCAGGGGGCGAAGGGCCTCATAGTACTCCGGACAGCACCGAAACCAGCAGGCAAGTGCGTGCGACCGGATCTAGGGTAATCGTGGGACACGAGGCCTGGGGGCCCCACGTTGGGCGCCATTTGTAGGAATTCGCGTACCGCCGCCGATTCGCCGTTTCCCACATGGTCCGTCAACAACCCGAGTCCAGCCTGGTTCTTTCAGGGGAGCGGGATTCTGCTCCCCGTTTATTGGTACATAAAACACAACGCTACAAAACACTCAATCTACACTACAAATACACGCAACATTACACAAATATTTACAAACGCACGTTAAGCCCAAATGACATCATCAGTGAAAGTCACGAGTCCCATAATGCACCGCGCGGTTATGGCGACGGTGACACCGCTCAAACCGGAAACAGGGCGCCTAGAAGCTGCGCTCTAAAAAAAAAAAAAGAAACAAAAACAGAATGCAAAATGTGTGAACACATCATATGAGCAGAGCACCTTTTCGACCAAAAAGGAATCGACGACATTAAACTTAATTTTCGCACATGTAGTGCTTAAGGCATGGGAACGGGGGCTCACAGCCGTGGGATGCATGCGGGCCGCGTCTCGGAGAGTCGCAGCCACATGCGGTCCTTGTGCCACGTGCTTGAGACTCCTGCTATGTAGGTATAGACCCCCTTCAAACAGATGGTACTTCTCAAAGCTTTGAAATTCATCCACACCTTGCACACCGTGTGTGTTTGTTTACCTCCAAATGAGCCCACATGCTATCACTCCCCCCCCTTCTCCGACCTCAACCAATGACGATGCGTGCATGGCTGCCTCATCTTCGCGTCCTACAGACCTTTGCAAAAAGAGCTCTCTGGCCACCGCCATTTTGCGAATTGAGCGACCCCTATCAGCCAGACATTTCTGCCACCCGCCTGAGCTGTGGAAACCCGGTCAGCGTGACTCCCCACCTGCATTATGCATTCGGAGTTCGCCGGCTTTTCTTGGAAGTTTTTACTTTATTTGCCTGTTTAGGATGCTTACCCTTTATGTGTTATCTTCCACTGTGAGAACCAGGGAATACCAGGGCTCGTAGCCTGTTTGGCCTTCGCAGGAAACAAACGAAGAGAGCGAACGTCGAGCAGCCTGCGATGCGGGCAGTTCGACGTTCTTGGAGGATTATTTCCACTGAAATAATCTCCAATAAGCCTTCCCGGCTATGTTCCGGGTCTTCGCGAAAAATAGCTGACATGGCCGGGTCCGGGGTGTAGGGACGGAATAGACACATTCGTTCATTTGCTTTGAAGCTGTGCAAAAAAGCAGCTCTCTTCCACATGTGCCCCAAAACACGCCGGATTCCGTCCGATCGTCGTGAAGTAACTATCGTCAGCACTTTATATTGGAAACGCTGTGTTACTTGAGACCTTTCTCAAATCCTGTTCGGATAACGTGGCACCGTGGGGTACGTACAAAATATATGTTGTTCGATTGATGAGACTCGTTGAATTTTATGTTGTGGGTGGGCAATATCCATGCAGTTGGGATATCCTGTGTGGTCAAATATTTTCTACGGTTAAAACCTTTGTAGATCACGGCTGACTGTATGGTGTCGTAAAAAGATAAACATAATATGAAACAAACATTCCAGTTACATTTGTTCTGTCGCACACGGACTCACCAAACCAGCTTCCATTTTTTTTTTGTTTGTTCCCCCAAAAAATACATGCATTCTTAAAAACTCCGAGAAATTATATTCGCAATAGAACACAAAATAAAAAATAGAACGCAGAAATTTAGCCTCTACCAGCGTCCGGAAGTGTGTCTACGCAGGCTGCCACAGCCCTCCGACTAGAAAACCCACAGCCCGGCGCAGTCGGGCAACACTGACGTACACTCTCAAAACCAGGGACGCACGCTGTAAATCGCTTCGTTCAAGACTGCCGCTGGAAAGGTCTATATGTTGCCCTTTAGTTGGCGTGCCTCTCCTTGCACTTCGATGCGCCAGATAAGCATTTTGAAATACTTGCTTGGCGTATAACCACATACATATGGGTGGCAATCACCTTCACATATAGGCTTCAGCCCGATGGTGTCTTCTGCACACACTACTCTACATACCTACATCTCTTGTTTGTTTGAAATACCCAGCAGCTTAGGCTTTCTTTTATTTTTTATTTTTCTTTTGAGGAGGGGGGTGGAGGGCAGGAGACGTTCGCTTTTTTGTTTATTTTGGGGTTATGGGAAAGCCAGGAGATATGGTTGAAAAAACCCCGAGACTGCGGGTAAACGACACGACACTAAAAAGTCTCTAATAGAGACTTTTTAGTGTCGTGTCGTTTACCCGCAGTCTCGGGGTTTTTTCAACCATGTGCAATGTACACCAGCTCGTTTGCGCCCTTACATTTTGTCCAGGAGATATGTCGGTCTCTATTGATGAGACAGGTCACTACCTGGCTTTAGGGAGAAGAGGAGGGGGGAAAAAAACACCTTAGCAAGGCGCGACGATGTAATTGCAATGTAGGGCGTAAAGGGGGCGCTGAGGCATCCATTATACAATGTGAACCAAAAAACTCTGTGGGACATAGTGGAGAGCTTAAACCTAGATGAAGGACTAACAGCAATATTAAGGAACATTTACAAAGATAATAAGGTGATTATAACATGGGAAGGAAAGGCAACGGAGAAAATAGAGATAGGACGAGGCCTTAGGCAGGGGTGCTTGTTATCGCCTTTGCTGTTTATGTTGTATCTGAGAGGATTGGAGGATAGACTAGAGAAGAGTGGGCTTGGATTTGACCTTTCGTACAGTAAGCTAGGCCAAACAATTCAGCAATCCTTACCGGGACTGATATATGCGGATGATATCGTACTAATGGCTAACAACAGGATAAATTTGCAGGAATTAATGAGCATCTGTGGTAGGGAAGGAGAGGAATTAGGTTTAGAATTTAGTAGTGAAAAATCAGCAGTCATGATTTTTAACAATGATGATGTTGAGAGACTGAAGATACAGAATATTACAGTTGAGAGAGCTAGTAAATACAAGTATCTAGGAGTGTGGATATGTGGTGGTGCAGAATATCTCAGTGAGCATGAAAAGTATATAATAGGTAAGGGCAACAGAAATGCGGCTGTAATGAAAAATAGAGCACTTTGGAATTACAACAGGTATGAGGTGGTGAGAGAGATTTGGAAAGGGGTCATGGTGCCTGGCTTGACTTTTGGAAACGCAGTTCTATGCATGAAATCCGAAGTGCATGCAAGACTAGAAATAAAACAGCGTGGAGTAGGTAGGCTGGCTTTGGGGGCACATTGCAAAACACCAAACCAGGGAGTACAAGGAGACATGGGATGGACGTCATTTGAGGGCAGGGAAGCTGTGAGCAAGATAGAATTTGAGGATCGGTTGAGGCAAATGGGTGGGGAGCAATGGGCACGAAAGGTTTTCAGCTATTTATACATGAGGAGTATAGACACAAAATGGAGACAGCGCACTAGGAAATTAAGAGGAAAGTTTTTAGGCTATAGTGGGGTTACGGAAGAGCAGGTCTCAGTTAAGAAGAAAGTTAAGGCCACAGAAAGAGATCGGTGGCTAGAGGGAATGCAGACAAAGAAGGCTCTGGAAGGCTATAGATTAAACAAAACAGTTATTGCCAAAGAAAGCATTTATGACAATTCTAGGGGAAGCTCATTGTTGTTTGAGGCAAGGACAGGTGTTTTGCGAACCAGAACATACAGAGCGAAGTACCAGGAAATGGACACAGTGTGCGCTGCTTGTGGAGAGGAGGACGAGACGGCTGAGCACTTGATACTCTACTGTAAAGGGCTTCACCCTATGCATACCGAAGACAACATAGATTTAATAAGGTCATTGGGTTTTAGAGACAGCGAAGGAAAAGTGGATTTCAAGACAGTAGAGATTACCAAGCAAAGATTAAGTGAATGGTGGCAGAAAGCGAGAGAAAACTAGGCATGTTCTTATTAACTGATGGCAAGGGGGATTTATAGCCTCACTTTCTTTTCAGTACGGAGTGAATATAGTTTTCACATTTAAATATTCTAAGCTTAAAGGGTAAGACAAAATGGCTAGGTGGCGTAAGCTACCGCCCGATCCAAAGGGCTCAGCCGTATTCATCCATCCATCCATCCATACATATTATGCACGAGAAACTATTAGCAGGGACTTTGACACAAGCTCAATGCATATAAGAGCCCAAAAGTGTTACGAAATTAATTTCAAAACAAGACATAGGTCGTGCCTCCGGCGTCCTGTCTAAACGAAAGTAATGCCTCGCTTTCATTAGCTTAACGTCCGTGGGTAACGTTAGCGAACGCAATGCTGCGCGACTGGTGGGAAGACCTACTAATATTAGAATTCATATGCCAGTGGCGCTGGTGAGCCCCAGTTCTCAGCCCCTATATCGAACCAAGGCAATCCGCAACAACGCTCGCTGCTTGAACTCAACGATGATTACAAACTTGAAAGACATGAACGAGAACAGAGAAACGACGACGGTCTGTGTTGACTATTTGTCGTCTCCTAACTTGGCGTCTTTCAAATTTGCAACACGCAAAACACGCTCTAGCGATCAGCCGTACATCAGTACATTTACTTATAACAAAGTAAACGTCACTACCTTAACGAGAGAATAATACGCCAATGTTCAAGGTTCAAACAACGGAATCAACTCGGTGACATCATCAGACGTGAGGCGAGCTACAGAAGTGAAGAAGACTGACCTTCTATAATTGCCGCCACGATGAGGAAGTTCTTCTCCATCTCGGCTATCTACCAACCGTCGTAGGAGAGACGAACCAAACCGTATATTACGTGACGAAACCATTAAAGGTCCCAGCTATTCAAGCAAAGCGCCCGCAGCATTTTGAAACGGTTGTTTACAGGCGGTAGTGAGGGGAGGATGTGTTTGTCGCCGCCTAGCGTGATTCCGTAGAAATGCGGCTTAACCAAAGCAGCAGCTGATCTGGGTCCACGGTCGAGCATCGTGCACTGTTTTTCGCAGAAATGTGAGCTTTTATATGCACAGATTCGTTCAGCTACTTGCTAGCAAGTCGTACACTTGATTCGGAGGTCTGGATGTTCCTAAAATGCGTCGAAATGAAAGAATATTCGTCTCTCTTCACCGGAAGTGGGTTTGTTTATGACACGAACTCGCTGGACTACGATCGAATTTTCTTGCCGCTGTGACACGCAGAATGTATCTAATACAGCGAGCTTCCCGATTTATAAAGGCGCGAGTGTTTATTGCGAGCACTGACTCCATTTAAAGCCGAAATTGAGGATTCTTGCTTGGGAGCTAGTAGCTGTTGGTGTCAAGAGTTCGTGTGGGCTCATGCATTCTGGGTAGGTTGGTAGTTTCATGGAGGATTTCTGCGGCTTTGTTGTGGGTACAGCGGTGCAAGTGCCGTGAATTTTTCCCGTGGGCAGCTACGTTTTCGGGCGATCGCCGAGTGTAATCCACTCGGCGGAGACGGGGACCGGGCCTTGTCGTGCGTTTTCGCGGCTATGGAACTTCGATGGGAGCTGTTAGCGGCCGCAAACTCTCACCCATGACATCCGCGGCTAGCCACCGGAGGAGCAGCAGCGAGCTAAGCCTAGCGCCTAGGCCTAACTTTTTCGGCGTTCGCGGACGCAGGGATGCAAAGACGTGATTGCAAAGAGGCCAGAGAAGAGACACCCCGGCGTACGTCCAAGGCAAGCGTCGGCGCGAGAGCTATGCATTCGCAAACAAGGCCTACGGGATCCAGTAACTCTGGCGTGTTGATGGTGGGACCCAACTTCAAAGTGGGAAAGAAGATCGGCTGCGGCAACTTCGGAGAGCTGCGACTAGGTGAGTCTTCTGCCGACGGCAGGCGTGTGATGATCGTTTCGCTAGTTGATTTTTCTCCGCTATGCAGGTTGTCTGAGACGCACTGTACACCTATGTAACAGAAACTGCGTTTTCCGGGCGTACTCCTCAGTTCGCTCGCTCAGGAGGCTAGCGAAACAAAAATAACAAAGTGGGCTTGGTACACGCAGAAGAATCGGGTGTTTTTTTTTTTTTTAGTTATTTAATGATCAACCCGCAACTCTGTTGGGTAATTGCTTGACTCTTTTGCAGAGTCGATCACCGCTTTTGTCTTCCCTCCCCGCAGCTACTTCGAACGAAATTCGGACAAACGAAGTTACTTGACATCGGTGTAGGCGGTCGGGCGCACAGCTCAGAATCTGCCATCGGAGATTTCATCTCGTAGATTAGGCCGAACTGTCCCCAGAAAACGCGCTGATTTGTGTAAATTTTGAACAGGGAGCATTTCAGTTAGTTTAGAGCAACGTGACAGTCGTGATCACCAAGCGAACGCATACAAGAGAAGCAAGTCATGTTGCGACATGTTCGCTAGGTTGATGTCTTGGCGGCTGTCCCACCCCCCCCCCCCACTCAAAGCTACCGTGTTTGTTTGGAGTTTCTTCTTTTTTTCCGAACGAGAATCGCGTCCTTTTGGACCTTTTCCAGCGGAGTCAACCTGTTTTCTTTTTTTTTTTTTTTTTCTCGTGTGCCTGTTTGTGTGACGAGGTTTCTGTTTGCAAACTCGCCGCGTTCGCAATCGATTGCGGTGGATCGTGGGAAACTGATTTGCCTTTTACCCCCGGTGCTGCCGCGTTTGATTGAAAATCGCTTTTTTCGTGATGGCACCTCGTTCTCCCCTTTTCAAATCGCTTTTTCTTTTTTTTTTTTCGTCGTAATTGAGTCGAATAGGTCGGGCGTTGTTGCATGTTATCTCGGCGACAAATGAAAGGACTGATGCAAACGTTGTTTGCATCAGTTCGTTTAGATGGTGCCAGGTACAACTACACCATATCGCGTTTTGAGGGACTTTGGTATCCTAGTATGTGCACCGGGCAAGCTCTCTGTGTGTTCTTGGAGTTTGGTCTGCTTCATGGGGATGACCTCTTATCTTTCTAATCGAGCGCGTCGATAATTTCCTGGTCCCCCTTGGATTTTCCCCGTCACCAGGGTCGAAGAGGCTGGGCCCGACGATTGTTATTGTGGCTCTGGCACAAAATACAGACAAATCCCGGGTGTTGTTGACGGTGGTAGTGGTTCATTTTCCAACCCAGCACTGGTTTAATTGGAGTATGTATAATTGTATTTTGTGGGTTGAGAGCTATGTCCACAATGTTCATAAAGTGGAGCCCTCTACATCGTTGTCCTGGTTATCTTGGATGAATCCCATACTTTGGAAGAACTGGTGCTCCCTGTTGGAAACATTGTTTGAGGATGTTAGGTGAAACTCAAGGAAACGAAGGGCACTGCTATGAAAAGAAAGAGGCACCTCTTTTTACAAACTTGGAGCCAAAAGATAAGCCGTGACAGCAGGATCTAGGTTTGTTGCTGGGAGGGATGTTTGTGCCCACTCGGGCCACTTGCACACACGTTTCTACCGAGAAACCCCAAACCTGGAATTTGGAAAAGGGTAGATAGCAGCCCTTGTGGAGTCATGCACCTTCAAATCGGTGGAGGATGGAAGGTACAGTGCTCACTAAACTTGTACGGAAGATGGGAACTGCATGTTTTCTCGTGGCAGTGCTATCTGGGACGAAACTGAACGACGGCTGCTCGACGAAGCCCTGCGGGATGGTTTGTTGAGCACTACATCACAAAATCGTAGCTCGGCCGCAGCCAGTATGGCACTGCCATGAGAAAGGACACAGTTTGCATGTACCAAGTGTAAGTTTGGTGAGCACTGTACACCTGTGTCGCCCACAGAGGCGACAAGTTTTGTATGCCTCCTAACTCTTACTACCTGCAAACGATATGAGAGGGCTAAATTTACTGCTTTACTTTGTTTCACAGATAGGATTGAGGTCAGCCTGTGGTGCAGGGCAGAGCTACCGAGTGGGCTACGCACTAGAGCAACGACGCTTCGCATTGAATGGATGGATGTTAAAGGGGCGATGCAACGATTTTTGTACTTTGCCCAAATACCGTTTACAACGGATCCCTGACGTTAATGACCTGTGAAACACCCGTTCGTTTTACATCGCACGCAATTGAAATCGCAGAAAAAATTAAAGAAAATGAGCGGCGTTCATTCCCTCAACTCGCAGCCAAAACAAGTGGCCACGTGATCTGGACCCGATTATATGCCGCCAATGTTGATCATAGCCACGCGCTGGGGTCGGCAAAGCATAGGACACGCGCTGAGTTCCAGACATTGTTATGGTTCGGCTATTGTCGTCATTGCAGCGAATTGGACACGGGCCACTACCCGAATGCTTCTCGAGCTATCGATTATCACGAGCCCAAATCGAGTGCCAACGCAATGCTCGGCTCCAATATATGAGCCACATTCAAATATCGTCACTGGGAGGTGCTGCGGCCACCGAGTTACGTCATCAAGTTTTGCGAAGGAGAGATTGAATGAAAACGCTCGCTTTTGACCTTGAAATTACACCGCAACAAAGGAGTCTCTTGGCCAGTGGCATTGCGTGCGAGTATCCTTGAGTCCCACTAGTGCCAGTAGGCTCGTTTGAAGTGAAGAACATTCCAATCGAATTTCGTTGCACCGCCCCTTTAATAGCTGTACCCTTTATCGCGGGCAGTAGCTTGCACCACCTAGCCTAGAAACCAAAAGTGTGAATTCTCCCCTCGCCTTTCTATGCCAATTATTGTTATTGGTGGGTGGAAGCAGTGTTGCCTGTTGTCACCAGCTTTTGCCTGGCATGCCTGATGGAAGACGCAAAAGGTGCTTTCCGTCGTCCTGCCTGCTAAAACAATTAGCAATAGAGTAGAAGCGATACCGCAGTGATCTCCTAACACAGTATCTACTGCTCAAAAGGCCACATGGCAGAACCACAACTGTCGCAAACTGCGCTCGTGCGTCTCTAGGCACCAAGATGGCAGTGCCCGCAAGGTTCTGGTATGGAAACAGATGTCGCATGACGCAAACGAACAGACAAACGTCTTGGTATCGAACGGCGGGGAGAGAAAAGGGGTGCCGATATTCTGGACGTAGCTTTCTAGGAACTCTGGCGCAGGGTCCTTTTTTCACTTTACCGAGGTTTTCGGACAGATAGCTTGCATTGTTCTGAGCGCTGAGCGCCACACCTTCCTGAGTGTTCCTGAATCTGGAGACATGTCTCCATAGTTGACTGAGGTCTGGCAAGCAATAAGCAGTGTTTGCTGTCTACTGTTCTTAGTCCTGGGGAACGTTTACTGTACAGAGCAACGTGGGCCAGGTTGATGCTAGGGGCATGTGGGAGGGAACTTGCCGAAAAAGAATACAGGGGAAGGTTGGCTGGACGTTATTACAAGTGCAGGAGAAGAAACTGGTGAAATAAATCTGTATGATAAACTAGGCGAAGGGGGATATGCAGTGGGCAAATGTCAAGTATGATGAAACTTCCCTCATTCAAGAAACACGTCATGTGCACTTGGACTGCCTGAGGTAGATATTTGCCAGACTATTGTGAGTGTGCGCTCAGCAAGTTTGTTTGTGTTAAAATTTAGAAAGGTACCTGTTTGAGGAGGTTTCACTGCTCTTTCGCATGAAAAGCTTGGGCATGAAGACAGATGAATTGAACCCAGAAGCTGAGGTCTAAATATATGCACAAAAGTAAGATTTGTGGGTAAACTACCTCAGTAGAAAACGAAACACTCGAGTGAAAAGGTTTGAAAGATAAAAGGAGGGAAAGGTGTGATGGAAATTAGCTCTAGTCCCCAAGGACAAAAAAAATAAGATAAAAAAAGCATTAACTCGATCATTTGTGTCTGAGGGCGAAATTTAAGGGAAGGTACTCCCTAAGTGCCACATCACAAAGTGAGAGCGAAACAGTGCAATGTTCGAGAGGATGGCAGAAAATTTCAAACAGAAGTGCAAAAAAACACACGCACAAGCGCACATTATTTTGACAAGACAAGGAATCGGGGACAAGATTGAAGAGAGTTTAAATGCTGTAGGGTTAGGTGGTGCAAGCTACTGCCCGTTAAAGTGTGTAAAGCAATTACCAGCTATCCATCGATGGTGTCACTGTCGCGTCAGACATAACCCTTACAAGCATCTCGGGGTACTAAGCTGCCTTAGTTTCTTCGGCAGCGCTACAGACTCCGGCGAATTGTGCATGGTTGCATACCATGGCATTCTACTATTTGCACGGGACGTCCGACTTCTAAGCGTTTATATGGTGCTGCCGACGTTGCCTCACCTAAGCTCGACGTTGCCTCACCTAAGCTCGCGCTCTTCACCTTGTAATTCCCAACTTGTTCTGGGGGGGAAAACATGGTTCACCGGCACAAGCCAACACCACCTAGAATAATCGAAGCCTGTGCACTAGTGACATGATCACAGGGAGATCGAGCGAAGACACAGATTGGAAGCGAGTGCTGCGTCATGTCTAATCAACGTCAATACTTCGAAGGACTCTCGGCATCGAGCCCAGGTCCGATCGCAGAGTTGACACCATCCGACTGCGACAACGTTTCACGGAGGAGTTTGCAGGCCTCGATTATTCTGGGCGGTGTTGCACAAGTTCACTGGTAGCTGAATTTTCATAGGAACATACCTGAGAACAGCTAGGCTTGTATTCTCTGCAGATTGCTTAACTAAACAGCCACCGAGTTAAAATAACCAATGACGGTGTTGTGTTGAACTTGTAGGTGGTAGCTTCTGTCAAGCAGCATGCATGTTTCAAGCTGACCTCTTTTTCCTTGAGGTTTGGTCAGCCCTTTTATTTATTTGGACATTAGATGTAATGTAAAGGTGCAATACCATATATAATTGGATTATATGTATTGGGTTCACAACAGGATTTTTGCATTTTGATTTTGTTTTGTTACCTTGTCGACAAGAACACAAAAACGCTAAATGGATCATCATCGTTCTTTTGACTCGTTTTTCTTTTCTCTTTTCTTTTTCTTTTTTGTAGAGGTTGTATGAGGAAAAAAATGCAGGGCTGGGAGTAGGGAAAGTAGGCTGAGTGGTGTCACCCTTTCAGAAAGAAAGGTAATAGACTCGGAGAAATGGTTTTTTTCTTTTCACGCACTGGAAACAGAAGATCTAGAGGAAAAGTGTGTCTGTGGTAATGGATTGCTTGTGGTTGCCTCTTTGTTTTTCTTTTTTCTATTGTTTTTTATTTGACTTTTTTATATTTTCTACTGCTACATTTTCGGCATGACGCCGGTAGAGATGGGACGTCCTTACCAATGGGAACTAAAATTCAAAGTGAATTTTTAGTCCCCAAACGAAAACGACTTTTAAACTTTGTTGCGCTATAAATCGAGCTTAATCAGAGTTCAGGAGATAAGGGAGTCCAACCACACCATTTATAGACTCACAAGGTCGTGACACACCCTGCACTTCATTAGAGTTGTCCTTGATAAAACAGGCAGCACAGAAGTACTATAGTAGGTTACAAGTCAAGAAGGTAGCGGCAAATGCCCCTCAAAGGGAATCATATATCCCTCCGCCACCTCCGCATCCAATAGCGTCCCATCGTTTCCGTGACGTTGCGGCCAACGCGCGAGGAGGGTCGTGCCTTTCTGTACATATTTGCTTTATCTCTCGACTTTGACTTAGCATTGTGGAAGCCACGAGAGGGAGATTAAGTCTTCCCCCTTCCGATGGAAACAAAGACGACTTTCGGGGATTAGCTTCCCCCTCCGATTGATACAAAGGCTGCTTTCAGGGGCTCGGTTCCTTCTCCGATGAATACAAAGGTTGCTTTCTTAAAAGGTGGGGGTCGGAGACAAGTTGGCACCACTCTGTGGCCATTATCTATCCATTGAAGCGGAACAAGGAGCGTTTCCAGTGAACTCTTCTTTCGATTGCGGAGGGATTTGAAACCGGCGCACCACGCTTGTGGGAGGAGCTTCTCCTACCTTCTTAACTTGTAACCGACTATAGGAACTTCATGACATTGCACTTTTGGCCTGCGTGGTTGGCTGCATTGAGGGATTCGACAGAAAAAGAACTAAACGAGTTCCTGAAATAGGGTGGAATTTTCTGTGTTCTCTCTTGCATGCGTGTGTAAAGGAATTGCTTTCCTAGTTTTTATAAAATCTGGTGAAACTACTTCTGTGAGTAGTCCAGACATTAAAATATGTTTGGATACTCATTGTTGCAAGTCACATTTGGTTTCAACTGGCCGAAAGTCGCCGTACAGAAGTCTGCAGCCCGTCTGGACATTCCCTTTGATATCTCCTGTAATTCTGATGCAGGGTGTCCAAGCAGTAATAGCGAGAATGAATCGCCAATTAGGTTAGCTTTTTTTTGGGGCCACTTGTGTCTCTGTTCTTCGAGGTCACTAGATTGTATTGGGGGTTAAACACTCGTAATAAGTTGCTGCATGCAGTAATGGATTTCACAGTAACTCAGTCGTTTCCAGAGCATCTCATTGTATTCTAGCACTCTTCTATCATCTCATATTTTCCTCTGCGCTGTTTGTATCCACTGTTGCTCTGTTCAACAGACCCCTCGGAGAAAGTTTGTCCAGTATAAAGAAATAAATAGATCTCGCCACCCCTCAAAGGCTCGTGCAAACATTTTGGAGACCGGCTGATTCTCCCGGTTACAGCGGTTTGTCCTCGGCTTTTCGTTCTGTGCTCAAATGCGTCGTGCGAGTTGACGCAATTGAACAGCCCGCGCCGCGCCTCTGGTGCTGCCGGTCAATTCCACCTCGTTTAGGGGTCAAATCGTCGGAATGATGACCGACCCCAGGGGCAGGCACTCGTCCCACAATCTAGGGAAGCCCCATTGGGGACGGCAGACCCCCGCCGCTGCGCGGTGGGGGCAAGCAGTTGGCCTGCGTTTGCAAATGCCTCGAATAGACGGCGTCCTTCCGTCGACTTCTTGTTTTTGTCTCCGGGGCCGACGCATTAGAGGGAAGCCGTGCACCTTCGTTTGGGTGAACCTGAGCGTCAATGCCAAGGCCCTTTTTCTTCGGTCATTTTTTTTATTATTGCAATCTGACCCTTTTTTTTTTTTCTTTTTTTTTTTCTGGGAGGTATGAAGTCTTGATCAGGAGTGCACTTGGAAGGCGTTTCGTGTCGTGAGTGAGTTTCGGAATGTCTTCTGCTACATTGATCTTTGGCAGGAGTCGTTGTCTGGGGATGTTACGGCTGATTGTTGTTTTAAGTTTTGGGTGGGGGCACGCACATTTCAGCCAGAAAAATAGGTGAGGGTGGAACATTTTCCTGCTAAGGGTTTTAACTGAAAGCCGCAATATTGATTGAATAAAAATGTTAAAGAACTCTGAGAGGCTAGACTGTATGTCTAAAAAAAACTAAATCGTATGGGAAATTATGCGAGGTTGTGTTTCTCACCGGAAGCCTTCTTGTTGGGACGTATGAGCTAAAGGCACGGCTCATTCTTTATCAATAATTCCAGTGGCCTTAATAGAATGCGTGGAATGCTGTAGTTAAGGAGCAATCGTTTAAGTTTGTTTAGAAGTCACTAAGCAGACATTTGAGGGAGTAAAAAGCGCATATTGTTTATTAATTTCCCTGCTGAGTTTACGGGGAGAAGTCACGGTGTAACGTGCCGCCATAACGTGACACCACATCTCTGTCCTCGCGTCACATGATGTCATGTCACGTGCCCCGCCAAATGTGGCGGGAAAATTGCAGTGATGCGATTGCCGAGCCATTTGTGCTAAACTGTGCTAAAGGGCTTACCCTGCACAGGGGTGTGACATCTGCGCCAATTCCGCCATTTTGATACAAACCCAATTTTCTGCGCCTAGTTGCACCAAAAACGTTAAATCGGTCGAAATTGCGCCACACTGCGCCAAAGTAATTCAAAAACTAAAAAAAACGTTTGCGGCGATGCTAGATTTAGCGGGAAACGAGAGCTTGGTTGGCAACATTCAATCTCGTCATACTAAAGTACACGGCACGGGTACAGGGTGGCGCAAGTAACCAGAGGATTCGAAGGTTTCAGCTGTAGTACCCTTCTATACCTATGATACGTGTCTTTTCCCGATTTTCCTACTACTTTCCGCTGTGATTTGTGGCTGCATGCTACCGGTGCGCTGTCATGTAATCTCGCTGTCTGGCCGCGGAAGGTACGATGCACAGGCTATCAAGATGAGCAAACCTAAGTATCTGTATTGTTTTGAGAGTAAACCTTTTCTTAAAAGTGCCATTGAGCGCCTCCATTGTGTAATTGTTCATTCGTGTCCGTTATCTCGTCAAAATGGACGGCGCCGTCGCCGTGAGTACTTTCGGTTATCACACACGTGCTTCCAGTGCGTGAGCAATCGAATGAATCGGTCACACACCCATATTTAACGTTGATGTGGTGCTCATAGTTTTTTTTACCAATTCACTATTTACCTTGTGACTCACTTTTGTGGGGAGTTTTTTTTTTCTATGTGCACGTGCTTTCTACGAGCGTGCATCGATGTCTGGTTGTAGTAAACCGTGTTTCCCTGTTCATTCTCTCGAATCACCGCTTTAAAATGTTTTGCACTATAAATTGCGCTTTTGCACCAGTTCGTATAAGCTTGAGGTACCTCGTGCCCACCTAACTTTGCAGCAAGCCTGTGTTTCCTGTCCTCATCTATGCGCACGAAACTCGCGTTTGCCTTTTCCGTTTTTTTTTTTTCTTTTATATTTTATTTTGGTGCGTATCGGCGCTGATGACTTATTAGAACCAGGGTGTACAAGAATAACAATTAAAAAGAAAAATCTGATTTTTGTGATTTCTGTGACTTATATTAGATTTTTTTATGATTTAAATTGCCGATAAGCTGCTCTAACATTTTCTGCTCCTAATCTGCTCCAAACTGTAGACTTTAGTGCTTCGAAGTTGCTCCAAAATGCATAAACTGCTGCTCCAAAACAACAATTTTGTGCTTCTAAGCTGCTCCAAAATCCAGATTTTTCTGCTCCAAAAATTGCTCCAAAACCTGTTTCACCTGTCTCACCCCTGCCTGCACCTCCTGCTATGTTTAGCCAGAAATGTGAGGAATCTGCTCCGACATTGTGCCAAAGCTTGATTTAACTTAATTAATAGTGAACGTATAATACTCGTGCCCCACTAGACATCCGGATCGTTATGGTAGGCTTGTGCAAATTTCCGGGACTTGTCTCACTTGGCGGGTGAGTTAGCTTTGTTGAGTGCACTTCTCACCACGCTCTTGCATACTGCAGTGAAGCATCAACCGCGAAGTAAGCATAGCGAATTTGCTTATCTCGCCTCGCCCCAGTGCACCTGTGCGTTCTGAAAGGAAAGCACTCCCCCAAAGCTGGATATGCTAAACATGCAGGCGTCGGTTTGTTGAAAAGAAAAAGGGGGAGAACTTGGTGAGGTGCTACTGTGACAACTCTACTTCGCAGTAGAAGTTTCTAATTAAAACTTCCGCCAATATTTATGATGCACTGTGATATTCTGGCCATATCTTTTTAAGATTCTATATTTAGGGAGCATAATTTTGCGAGGAACTTTATATGAACTGCTCTGTAGGTTTATTCTTAATTTAAACTACCTTGTTTAGTTGCCACCTTTATATAGGGTTTATGTGTTTGAGGTACAGTTAATAGGAGGAATTAAAATTATTAAATTAGATGAGGCAGTGGAGGAAGCTTGGGACTAACGATAACCAGTTTGGCTGGATGGTTTTTAAGATGTAGAATTATCATTCACATATTGATTTCTTTCATTATGAAGTTCTACGTATAAAACATAGTTTATGTTCAAATCATATAACAAAAGCTTTTTTTTTATCTGAATTGAGAATTTTATTTGTATTAGTACCTTCAGAACTTGAATGACATGAATTTGTGTGCTCAAGGTTACACTATTCTAACATTATTTTAAAAGAATATACTATTCAGTTGACATTTTATTTGATGCCTACAATAACCATTCACAGCGTTCTGTGCAACCAAACAGCTAGTTCTGCGTTTGAGGGAATCCAACCTGCCCTGCAGTTGATGCTAACAAGAGGTTGCACAGAAGTGAGAAAGTGATGTAGGCGTGTCTTTTAGTTGCATAGACCAGCACATAAATTTTAAAGTACAGTATTCGCAGTGGTACGAATAGAAATTAAGTGTGTGCTTGTGCTCCAAAAATACTTTTTGCTGCTCCAAAATGGACTTCCGGCTGCTCCAAAGGGTGCTTCAAAATGACTCGGACCAATTACATCACTGAAATCGGCGTCGTGGCGTGAAGTCGGGGTGCTTGCGAGACTGTGTCATCACATGATGTCAATTTCCCCGCTAAATCTAGCGGGAAAATGAATGGATAGATGGACAAATCACTGGGGTTAGGGGGCTCTGTTAAAGAGCACTCCATGCTTTCAAGTTCGTCGAAACCGTTCCTCGCCGCACACCTTCAAGACGAAAAGGAAGACCTCGCAAAGAGATGCGTGAAAACAAGCGGGCATAGAAAGGCCACTTGGAGCGCACAAGAAGAGAGAAAACACCAATTTTTCTTTGCAGGCCAGTTTCCCCTCGCAGTCCGAAAGGAAGTCGTTGTCGCAGCCGTTACCGTTACATCACGTCAGGTTCTTGCACGCCGGACGCGCCCGTGTTCTCTTTTGAGTTTCCGCCGGTGCACACTGTTTGACTAGCGTCCCCCTCTCCCCAGCTGTGCCGTCTTCGCAGTTGTGAAGCGGTCACTCGGTTATTGATTCTCGCGTGCCGGGTTTGTTGCTATGGAAGTGGGGTAGAAAACATTGGGGCGGTTGCGTGACAGAGAGGGGAAGTGGGGGTGTACACCGGGCCTCTTAGCGGGGACCCCACCCCTCTGCGCTATCCCTCACCTACGTGTGGCATTGCCCTTGAAACTAACATTCCCCTCCCCCCCCCCCCCCCTTTTTTTTTTGTGGGCGAGTGGAGGATTTGATAACCTGTGTGCCGAACTTGCGTCACGTCGCTGTGGCTTGTTTGGGGAGCTGACCCAAGAGAGTCCGGTTTCGTTAGGAAACTTCGGTCAGCTTGGAAGAGTTAAGGAGTTGCCAGGAAATGAAGCCGAAACATAGAATGGCACAAATGTCATTGCACGCTTTTCTTTTTTTGTGTATATTGGTTGTTAGGAGATTTGATCAGTGTTCTTTGTGGTACCGGTACTTCCATCTCAGCAAGTCACAAATGATACAGATGTGAAAGCGTTGTTGTCTGTGTCACCATTTAACCCTATTCTTTATGGTCTCACGGGAAGGGTGCCATCTCCGATAGTATTAAATCGTTCCGCACTTTCCCGACCCCGGAACAGAACGGAAATGGAATCGGATGCCTTTTGCCCGGAATAGAGCAGGAATGAAAGGGGCTCGCTTCTCAAGTGGATTGTGTTGACCTCCAGCTAGGGGGGCTCAAGGCCTGCTGGTGCAACGCGATAGCGCATGGTCAACGTGGCTCTTGAAACTGTGTTTTTCTAATTAATAAGTAAATTAGCCTTTGGAGTCTAGTTTTTTTGTTTTTTTTTTCAATTATGGTGAATAAGAGTGCGGTAAAGGAATTATAGGAATGAAACGAATGGTTTAGCCATTCCAGCAGGGGGAATGGGTCCAGCGTCTCCGTTGTCCCAAAGGTCAAAAGGAACGGAATTATGGGACACTATAATTTCCCGGAACGGAGTTGGAACAGGAGGAAGGGGCGCTCTTTCCGCCACACTCGTATCTCCAGCAACACATCGTCCTTGTCGTCTCTTAGCGAGCGGTTCTGGACGTTTGTGTTTGTCTGGATCGATTAGGGAATTTAGGGATTCTTTCCTCCCTTTCACTTTAAGTCCGACGGAGCCAGTCGTGCAGCGTCTCAAGTGCGTTGTCACGGCGCTCATTGTCTTTGCAGGTTTGGTATCGCTGATAGTAGACGCAGGAATGCCAGGCCATGACTAAGCACTTTTGGCACGGCTTGATAAGCTCCGTCGGATTATAGCGTCGGCTGCGGTCGGACTCGTAGTGCAAGGGAGTATGATAACCAGAGAAGTTCCCGGAGGACTGGGGAGATTCAGAAATGTAATTTTGTAGGCGCCAGCAGACGTTCAAGTTAAAAATTTTGGAAATGTAGGCAGCATTGTGTCAGTCGACGGCTTCTGTCCCTTACGTCTCACTTGAAAAGGTCTCGTAGTGCAGCTTTAAAATAAAAGTGTCACAAACAAAGGATAGCAAGTGGTGCGTTCTGCGTTACGTCTCGTTTTTTGCTCCAACATTTAGCTCGAAACATCAGCGACCATTGACTTGTCACTTGGTTTGTTTAAGCGCCACGGAGCGTGTTTTTGTAGCTGATTAATTCTGGCAGCTTTGTTTGCGTACAGTTGCTGTTAAGAAAAACGAATAGTTTATAAGAACAAATACCTAAGCACTGAAAGGAGTGCTGAAGGAAATTGTAAACACGAATTCCCCTCAAAATATTTGGCAAGGCATGCTTTCAGAAAGGTTTGTGTTTTCATTTCCAAATTGTGCAGGCAGGAATAAAAGAAACTGTATTAAAGTCTGAACTGTTAAAACTCGGTTTTTGGCCTGTGAGTTCCTTGGTTTATGTTGGTTTCATTTATCAATTCGTGTAGAGTTCTTGCGGGGATCTTAATTTTTACTGAGGTCTACCCATGTGCAGCACTAGAGCCGCTACTATTTTGAAGCGCGACTTTCTGACCTATTGACATGGTGTCGGGGAGCCGTGGCGATTCTCTTGCTCCGCTGCATTTCCTATGATTTGGGTTGGAGCTTAAAATAACTGTGATGGTCGGCCATCTGCAAGCTTCACGAGACATGCTGAAACGTGTGATGTTGTCACGCGAGAGTTTTTGAGCGCGTACGATCGTGATTGTTTAGCGTTGTTTCATGCTCCGTTGCTGGGACTAATTTTTGCTGTTTTTTTCTTTCAGGAAAGAACCTGTACAATAATGAACATGTTGCAATTAAATTGGTGAGTAATCAGCAGTTATTCGCAATGTCATTTCAACGGGCTGTGTGTGCTGCTGTTTGTCTATTTGTTTGCTAGGTGTCGAGCGTGTGTACCTATCATTGCCTCGTGTAACTCATTGCGGAAGTTGCACTGGACGTGGTGAAAGTCGAAGATGTTTGAAGACGGGGTACAGCTTAAGCCTGTGCAGTTATTCCACTTAACCTTCAAGACCCCTGTCAGCGAGGGTATTAAAAATGGTATAACACTCGTAGTAGAGAATACTTAACAAAACAGCAACAAACTAAGTAAAATCACACACAAAAGATGTATGAGGGAAAATTCTAACAAAAAAGTAAAAGAATGCAGTAAAATGCAGCAGAATAAATATGACTATGAAGCAGTCGTGAGCATAGCTTTGCTTAACTGCTGTTTGAAATGCAGTGAATTTAAGAGTGAAACTATGTTGTGGGGAAGGTCATTCCAGGCTTGCATTGGTATAAATGCAGAAGAGACACGGCCAGCTAGCTCGAAAGAAATTGAGTAGCGACGTTACCCGATACAACAGGCAAGAAAGCATTGACAAGGGTAGCGTACATGCGTGTGGACTGCGATTTCATCTTTTGATATCAAATTTTCTCGCCTCAAGTAAGTTTTGTTTGGGCTTCTTGCTTAATTCTTAAGAGCTGGCCAGCCGTGGACTCTGCGTTTCGCCCCATCAGAAGCGTGGCCAATCTATCGAGGGATTGTGTCGGCAACCACAGATGATTGAATTGAAGCCTCATTTCCCGATTTTGGGGCTGACCTTGTTAGCGGCTCTTGCATTAAGGACAATCATGCAGTAGTTATTCTGGCACAACTACAGACTGATTTCCGGCACATGGTAACGGTGAAATCCGGACAGTGCAGCTCTCCTCTTCGCCTCTGGTCGTGTTTTTGGGTGGGACGGTAATGCGCCATTCAAACAGTTGCAGCCAGGTAGGACCGAGAGAGACAAGACCAGAGCCGGATTAAGGCATTTCGGGGCCCTGGGCTAAGGACGCTTTAGGGGCCCTAATGATGATGATGATGGCGACGATGATGATGATAATGATGCCTGGTTAAGGCAATGAACCTGGGAAATACTGCAGTTTCCTTTATTTTTTTAATCAATAGAAAGTAGCCTCAAAATACAAAAATTTACCATTCCTGTCTGGTTTCAACTAGGGAGCACTCCGGCAAGACCACCGCGGAGGCGGCATGCAGCTTTGTTCCCTTCCCCAGCAGTGTCGAAGGCCGCACTTTTTTTTGTGGGGCCCCTTGTGTGTTTTCTTCGTTTGCTCGAAGCCGCTTTCAAAAGAAAGCGGACAAGCACCCTAAGGGGCCGGTCACCCACCCAAAGGGCCGGCTTTGTGCAGGGATAGGAGTGTGCTACGCGAAGTGCGCGTTTGGCCTCGCTGACATCGCCATTATCTTTGTATATCCCTCTTCTCGAATGCTGCGGCAAAGCAACATCGCTTTCCTGGAATATTTTTAGGTTTCGGTTTTTTTTTGTGTGTTTTTTTTCTACGAGCTGCGTCAGCCTACCGTCATGGGAGCCCCCAGAGAGTCGGGGGCCCTGGGCTGCAGCCCCCTTAGCCCGTACCTTAATCCCGCCCTGGACAAGACTGGCTTTCAAGCCTCTTGCGACGGTGTAGGACCTGCCCCTCAGTACCACATCCGGTCCTACACCATCACAAGAGGCTTAAAACCGGTCTCGTCTCTCTCGGTCCAACTTGGCTGCAAGTGTGGGAACGGCGCTTAAAGGGTCCCTGCAACAACTTTTTCACTGTTTTTTTAATTTGCACCGAACCTGAGCGCACTGAACGTAGTAACTTAATTAAACTTTTTTTTTTTTTCTCGAAATTTCTCAAAACAAGCAAAAAATAACCTCCTTCATGACGTCTTTGGTCCTGGCTTGAGTAGCCGTGAACTAGAGGAGGGGTAGTGAGCTCAGCGAGCGCTCACAGCTGCCGCACTCCATGTCAGCGGCTCGAGAGGGTGCTGCTAAAGCATGTGCTGATTGGCTGGATGAAGCGGGCGGCCAGGGCGGCTCGCATTGCATTTGCTGCACGACTAAACACTAATTCAGCATGACACTTCATTTGCACAAACGACATCAAGCACTGGGTAAAGATCAGTTCAGAACAGGAGCCACTTCGCGCTGCCATACGGCCAAACCGCAAGCCAAACCTGCTCGCCGGAGGCCTTCGGAAGTACAATAGAGATCAGTGTTCGGAACTGGTTGTATCCTCGAGCCCGTATACGATTGCAGCACCGCCGCGTACATCCGGCACCTTTCTACGCTTGCCGCTCGTTGGTGCATGGTACCACTACCCCTTCCTAGTATGCGCGCCGCCTTATGTTGACGAGTCATTTCTTGTTTCCGTACTTTCTAAACTGTATTTGTTTCTTTTCTGATCTAAAATACTGAACAAAAACTACTTTCATAAATAATTGAAACGGTTTGCGCCAATTATTATTTAATTTCAACTAAAAAAAAGCTTTTAGCGGCTCTGACCAGTAGTAAGGCCAGGACCAAAAATGTCACAATGTCGTCACATATTGCGCGCTTTCAGCACCGCGGGTCACCCCTGTAGGTGGAGGAGGTTTCCGCGTCATCTGGTTAAAATATGACGCACTGATATTTAGTTACTCTCTCCGTGCCCGCTGGCTTGCCCGAACCCCAAGAGATGTGGAAACCGCAAAAAAAAGGTAGACACTTAAATAGGATTGCAAAGCCCGTTTAGGAGTAGCCTTCTGCCAACGAAGTGGCCCCCTCAATCGAGACTTTTCTGGCAAGGAAATAGAATATTAAAAAAAAAAAAGAGGAGCTTGTGCTAATAGATTGTTGGGTGAGTCAGCCACTGTGAATGCAGAAACGACCCCCCCCCCCCCCTCCCCTTCTCTCTGATATCTTGTTTCTGATAGGAGATAAGTGGTGGAGGGGTGGGCTTGAAGGGAATGAGAGTGTGCATACACAGTTTTATAGCTTTATGGGCACTTGAGCAGACGGCTTGGTTTCCTAGTGGGCTAGAAAATAAAGATAAATTCTGGACCAGTGGAATTGCAAGTTTGACTCGGTTGGTGAGGCATCTATGATCACTAGCAGAATGAGAGTGGCAGGAAGGCCTTTCACTTGTCCCGTTTCAGTGAGAGCTAGCACTTCACAGAGTCTTGTGAGCCTCGAGTGCACAGCGGAAGGCAGACGAGCACGTGCCGGAGGTCGGGCATTCAAAAGAAACGACCTTGTTGTTCTCATCCTATCAGTGTCCATAGTTGTCTGGGGATCCCTCCTGGCTGGAGGGGTGACGGGTCTGCTTTGCCCAAAGCAGTGAACATTGTCACAACTACATACCTGCCAACTCTTCCGAATTTTTCGTAAAATGTACGAATTGGGACTGACTTTTACGATTTTACGAATCTTGCTTCAAATTTTACGAAAAACACTCTATATAAAAAAAAATATATTTTTTTTTTTTTACATTTTTTTGTAAAACCGTTGCTGGCGGTATTTTGCACCGCCACAAGAGGGCGATAGCTACCGTCCACGGCAGCGTCGTGTTTCTTACTATCAGTCTATCCGGTGGCCACGGATCCAAAACCTCCAAAACCAATCCAAAGCCCAGAGCCTTTGTTCTTGTGTTCGGCGGCGCACGTTGGTTCGGCGTGTTCAGTCGTGGTTGGGCCTCTCTGTTTCGGCCAGTATTGAGGCGAGAAGTGGGGCGTCTGTGTTTGTTGCACGTGAAATCGTAGCATTCCCCTGGTCGCGGTGGCTTCGCGGCGATATGGCGATTTTGAAACCTCAAAAGAGGTACTTTCTGGTGTTCCTGAAGTCCTACACGTTGGAATTCCCGTGCTTCGTGCGGTCCAAAATGGGAGAGAAGTTGCGATTCTGTAGCACATGCACATGTGATGTAAACGTTTCGCACGGTGGCAAGGCTGACATTAAGCTGCACATCGCTTCGCGTGACACCCCCCCCCGGGCCGCCGGGGGAGTTTTACGAATTTGAAAGTCCACAGGTTGGCAGGTATGCAACTAACCAGGCCGCGCCACTTAGCAGGACCTGTACGGTGGTCTTCGTCTTCTTTCATTTTCAGACTTGCGACTTGTTCAGTTGTGAAGCAGCAACTTGTGTTTGGTGGCGTTGTATTGACTCTGATTTATGGTGGACCCTCGGGAACCTTTGCATGTATTTAAATCAAAAGTACTTCGAGGGGAATTGACGTAATCAATCGTGAGAAATGACATCATTGGTGTGGGGTATTTCCCATGTTTTTTTTTATATGGGAAATACCCTTTTTATAGGTTTGTAATTATGGGGGAAATACATCTGCCTACCGAATTTCAGCGAGATGTGGGAGTAAAATAGAAAAAAAGGTTGAAAACCCTCACCCCCCAAAAACATTGGTTGTGCTTGGTTCCATATACTATGTCTATATTGAGTTCAGTAAGTGCATGTTTTTGTTTGTGTACCAAACATACACAACGCCCCTCCATTTTGAAAAACCGTGTGAAATACCCAATTCTTTGCTAAATTCCGACTTGAGAATCTTGACTTTTACTTCCCGAACTTCGTAAGACATAAAATGCAAAAAAATGAGGTACCCTACATCTATTATAAGGGGTTTTAGTAAATTTCTCCAATACCTCTAACGACGATGCCCAATAACAATAAGACGCATGCGCAAAGGTTTTGGCGGAGTATTGAGTATCGGCGTCGGAATGATTGCTAAAACTCCCACACATGAACCCTCCCACATCAGGTGCTTATAGCATTTTCAGGCATCATCATAGGTGTCATTCTTAGCGTAAGATTGTGCGGTATGTTTCGCTTTGACATTGGAGAGCGATTTCAAAGAGGTTACTGTGCAGTGGACGCACCCAAGCGCCGGAATGTGGGCTGCCTAGCTTCGGCAGAAGTGTCCCAACGCCGGTCGCAGGCACGGGTGACCGAATCCACCGTTGGGAAACTGGGGGAGGAGGAAGGCCTGACACCTGAAAAGGAGTGGGCGGGCAGGCGTAGCAGAGCACGGAAACTGTCGCCGCAGCCGAGTGTCAATGGAAAACACCCCGCTCTGCATGCTAGAACGCACAGGGGTAGCAAAAATGTCAGTCGACTTGTTTGCGGAGGCGGGGCTTCCTTTGTTGTTTTGGTGCAGGGGGGAGGTTGTTTGTTATGCGTGCGTTCGTGGGTGACCTTTGTGGGGGGGCAGTTCGATGTGGCCCTTGTTGGTTTTTCCTTTGACGGCCTTGGGGTTTTGCGTCTTTCAGTGCAGTATTTGTGTTGGCTCCTTCTCGTTTGTCCTTTGGGAAAGCCATCTCTTTTATTGGGCCAATTGCAGAGGGGCCCGGTTGTCGTAGACCAAACTATTGTGTATGTCACTATTGACGTTGTGAGCTACGTGGAATGAGGGTGTACAACGTTTCAATATTCCTTTTAATGTCATTGCTAAGCCTGGCTCTTTCAAGGTTATAATATGTTGTCATTTTGTGACCTACGTGCCTTTACGTTTCTAACATCGGCAGGTTTCGTAGACTTCCAATAGAGGTTGAGATAAGTGCCGCTCATCAGGGCAGTGGAAGGGTTGAAAAGGGATGGCATATTATAGTTTAGTTTTTCTTTGCTTTTGATGCATTGAATTTATTTCACAAATGGATGTGTTTTCAACCCAAGGACTTAACGCGATCTGCTAAATTTTCTTTTTTTCTTGTTTTTCTATAGCTTACTTATATTGAAAAGAATTAGGATCAACAAATTCCCGGTAAAAGTATGACTGCCCATTTTACCTACAGTTTAAATTGTGTTGCATTTAAATGTACATCATTGAACTCAGTGAAACAAGGCACTGGCCACATGTTTTTGGCTACTGTTGAGTTTACCAGAAAGGCTCATAGAGATGCGCAACATCCACTTTGCAGGAATGGCCAAGCCTTGGTAGTTCTGCTTTTCGATTCAAACCGTAGTTATAGTACATATTGCATGTCTCCCGTTCATCTTGTGGGATACCCGTGTCACTCTTGGAGTCGCCTCAGTCTCCAAATATATCCATCCACTTCGCTTTTTATAGAGGTAATTGATTATTAAAGTGGCATCATAGCAGATTTTGGGATTGCTTTCTTTATGCTGCAAACTCAATCCATGTTCCCTAAACACCCTAGAAAACCCGAGATCGTAATCGTGTCGGTCTTTCTCCTATTAACAGAGCAGCCAAACATTGTGACACACCTCTTGACACGTCTCTTTTTATGAGATATATCTCTGAAAAAGGGTGGGACCGAGAGAATCGAGCTGTTTTGGGCAGACAAGATTTACCAAGAAGCGATACATGTGTGGCCGGCCCTTAAGCCTTAAAATAGTCTAGCTAGTCAAAGAACTGACACGCATTCAGGAGTTGTGGAGTGAAAGCCACCTGTACATTACTGCTGTTGAATAGCCTCGATTTTGTCACTTTAAACCCCGCGACTGAAGGCCAGCCTGGGCCTACGAATATTTCGGTGAACCAGTTTGGCCCACGTGCCGGTGCTTCAAGGTGTTGCAAAGTTCCCTCCACCTGTGATGTGCTGCTTAAAAGGGAGGGTAGTAGCGGCTGGCATTGCTGAGTAGATAACGGACATGATGCACAGTGAACTGTTATGCCATGCACTGCACACTGTATTTGGTGAGGCACTTGAATCCCAGGTTCTGACTCCGTCATTCTTTGAGAGTCAGAGAGTTCTTGCCGAACTGAAACCGTTGGGACCGCCCGATTACTCAATACTGCGTGGACTACAAGATGTTTTCCTAAAATCAGACGAGTAGCATGAACAGATTTCCCGTAGTAGGCCTTTGTGTGTGACAAAAGCTGCCGAAATTCACGATGATACAAACCATGATTCCAGACAAGACATGACAGTCTTAATTATTGATTCCCGGCGCATCGCTCTGGTTGCACACCAATTGACGATGGCTAACATGGTGACCATGCATAGAAAACTAAGCCCGAGGCTTGCTGTTTCAGAGTACATACATTGATTGCTCCAGGTTTGCAACCAATCATATTTCTTGCACCATTAGCTCTAGAGGGGGAGTGCGTGTGAGTATACGCATTGTGTGTGTGGGAGTTGGGGGGGGGGGGGGGAATCTCTTGTAAAAGTCGGCCTGGGATCGCATAATATTGCCTCACGTGTCGCCAGTTGCCGACCCCTGACGTGACGAGTGATTATAGCGCTTCTCATATTCTCTCTAGTCGGAAAGGTTTGATTCCACCAGTGGCTATGTGCTGTGCTGGTCCCTAAGTATTCTGACTCGTGCTTTTGTGTTTCTCTGTTGCGCAGGAACCGATGAAATCCAAGGCTCCTCAGCTTCACTTAGAATACAGGTTTTACAAACTTTTAGGAAATAATGGTAAGTCCTGGTCGCACTTGTTCTGGATTATTTGTTTTTCAAATTCCCGTTTGCTAGTGAAGCAGTTTCTCCAGCCACAAGGAAGCGGTGAGGTAGGTTGCGTGTGAAAAAGAAAGCTATAAGATCGCAAAGAGGTATATGTGGAAAAATGTGTGTGGCAAATATGAAGTAGAAGGGAAATTCCCTTTTTTCGGGGGAAAAATCGAGGTCACTGCTTACCATGAATAATGCATGGTCTTTGTAAGTTGTCGGCGGGAATGTGAAATTCACGTCGGGCCTGTTTTTTTAATGTGTTAATATTTTGATAGTATAAACTTGACCTTCCGTAATTAGTCAGAAAATGAGCTGTGCTCCTTTGGATGTGTTGCAAAATATGTGATGATGGCATTTCATCGATGCTTTCGGTGGTGCATAAATTTTTGTTTCTCATCTTACTCGAAAAAGTCAGAACTTCCTTCGGCGTCATCTATATAATGAAGGCCTGTTGTGTGTATAGTTCTGTTGTACATTTTGAAGTTTCCTCAAATTTGTAGACCCCTTTTGGGTAGGCTTATTCTTACAAAAACTCCCTTTGCTCTTCTGCACACCCTAATTTCTAGCGGAAGTTTCATTTGCCGGACAAGCTTTGCCGCTGTGTTTTGTAAATGACAATAAAAGGCCTGTAAAAAAAGATGATTGAGCGACGTGCAGAGTCCCCCAGGAAGCAAGAAGTGCCAGTTTTAGAAAATAACTTGCACTTCTCTGCGTCGTGCCTCAAAACGTGCAGAGACCGAACTCTGCGAGCAGGATGTTCGGGCTTCGTATGTCTATACTCTGTTCGCCCCTAAATTATCAGTATGGTGGAAGCTGTGTACTGATCAGTCCAGTCCTATGTCTAACGTTCGCCACAGAAAGCAAGCTGGTTCTGGCGATGAAAACGATGCATTTGACTGGTTCAGCGAGCGTGCGGCGCCCATTTTACTGTCGGCTTTATGCTGAATGGAGGAGTTATTGTTTTGTGACCCCAACAAAATGGACGGCACCTAGCGGGAAAACACTGAATAGGCCAGAATAGGTCCTTTCCGGATTCCCACTCGTCTCTTGTGGCTTCCGTGATTGCCACGTTGTCCGTGGTCGGCGCGATGGCCACCGCAGTAAGACAAAGGAAGTTGCGTTGGTCGCGTCCGCAGGAACGAAAACTGCAGCAACGACAGAGCAGCAGGAAAAAACTGTGATTCAAAGGTTCGACAAATTGCGTGCGCCTTTCATTGTTTCTGAAGTTGTGTAGGGCGAACGGTTGTCCTGGTGACTCCGTCGTTGCTGCGTATTGGCGTGTTGCTGGGGTCACTCCGAACTCGACCTACACAGCAGCATGGACCAGACATTGGGCGTTTATCTGCGGTCGTCGGTGCGGTAGAGGGACAGGAGCTAGTCCTTTCGTCGCTTCCTCGAAGAATGCTAAGCCTCTGGAAGCTCGTTTAAGCCAATACGCCGCCGCAGGTTTTGGACGTGGTAGATAAACATTGGGGGAAAACATTTCAAGGCCAATGCTTGCCTCCTTGAACCCGAGCCTTTGCGTTAAACTGGCGTGCGGCACGGAACGACCTGTTTCAGCCATCATTTGTAGAGAGTAGCGACCCCTGTGGATCCTTTTTCTGTTTACAAGCTTAGGCAGTCTCTAGCCTCCCAAGAGACTTCCGATCGCTCCATTTCGTAAGGCCTTCCGGGCCTGTTGTCAAAATTCCTGGAACAATGATGTTCGGCATTAATCGCAGAAGTTTGGAATTTAGTGCGGTCCTTCTGCTGTGCTTTTCAACATACAGTCGCCGACCAATCTTTCGGACTTCGCAGGGACCGAAAAAATGTTTGAAAAATCAGCAGATTAAAAAACTTGCCTTTATTACGTCTAAGCAGGCTTTAAAAAGCCATAAATTGTGTCTTGCTTCAGGTTACACCTGCGCGCCTTGTTTTAGGTTACGCCTCCGTTTGCGTTTGGCAACTTTCTGTTGGCTTGAGAATCGCTGCCTTCTCTCCTAGCGTTATGGTCGAGTACCGTATTTACACGATTGTAAGTCAACTCGATTTTAAGTCAACCCCCACCCCCCCACACACACACACGCACACACACATTGCACATCAGCAAAAAAAAAAAAAAAATTAGATGCGCATTTTATTGCGAATTTGTGAGAGGGGCAAAGTATCTGTTTTGAAAGCCCAGCCTCCAACGCGCGATCGATGCCTTCGCAAAGCACGGCGTCGACGTCGTCCAACGAAATCTCCCACTTTGCAAATGACTGCATCTTCCACGCTTGCCCGGTGATCACGTTGCACGTCACAGGTAGGGCCCGATTGCGCACTTTTGCGGCGTTTGTTGCAAGCCTTTGGCCCGTGGAAGCTTCTTCGTTTGCCATTACACTTGTAAGTTCCCGCGCCATTGCAGACTCTACTGGAGCATCACCCGCTCCGACGGATCGAACTTGCGTCCAACAGCGCAGTTGTTGGTTGTTTCTGGGTGAACAATGGCCATAAACGAGCACCAAAAACCTAAACTGCCCGGATCACGCGTATCAATACAAAGAAAAAAACATAGTTAGCACTTCAGCATGATCTCGACACTCAATCGAACGACGTGCGACCGTCAATCGCGCAAAAAACTGTGAAAAGACGCCTCGGGGAGTGAGCCGTGAGGCTGTTTCAGGAGCCTCCGGAGTGGCTCTTACAAGAAGTGCCGCCACCCCCGAAAGTCGGGCGTGCGGTGCGCTGTTCACCACCGTACATTTGGGTTAATTTGCGAATCGCTATCAATAATACTCGTTCAGCAAATTTAAAAAAAAAAAAAAATTTAAATTGAGCGCGCAGATGAGCACAAGCTGGAGGCACAGCTGGCTGAACTCGTAACAAGCGGAAATGTTCTTGATATCGCGATTGTTTCGTTTTTGTCGGAGGTGGAATGCTCTGGTTCAATTATAAGTCGACCCCCCATTTCAGATTTTCAAAAATTGAAAAATGGGTCGACCTACATTCGTGTAAATACGGTATTTTCTGCGCTTCTTAGAAACAGATTGCGGTGGCGGAAGAACAGATGGGGCAATGACGTCCAAGCCAGCGTAGTCCGAAAACACGATGCACCGAGTCGAGATGAGAGGCGCAAGTCCATACTGCAATGGCAAATGAACTATGCAAAATGGAAACGACAATGATGATGATAATGACGCGCAGCTAGAGAAAAAAAAAAAAGCTGTACGTGTCACCTAGCAGCAGGACTCGGGAGTACTCAAGTAGCACTGCCAAACCAAGCCAATTCATTTGCAGCCAACATAGAATTCAAAGTGGCCGCTTCTCTGTGGTGTTTCTTGCTGATCGCTCACGACGATTTTGTCCAAATAATAGAACTTTCGGACTTCAGGCGTGAATGTGCACTATTTCTGTGGGGTAAGTCACGGTTCCTCCTTTAGGTCCGAAATATCAAACAAGTCTGAATCTCCACCAAATCTCTCACTAACCGATCCTTTAGCTGACAAGTGGAGAGCTGGTCCTTATATATTTTGTCAATGTTGCAAGAAGGAGTGCTACGGTGGGGGATTGTCTATCCCCTCGTTTGACCGAAAGTTTGCGGGGACAAAAAAATTGCAACAACACCTCCTTGGGCACTTTTATTAAAAGGATCTCTAGGTCTCCGCCTGAGATCTCAGATCCGTCTTCCCGCCTGAAACCCCGTTTTTCCCCTTTGCATTGCAGAAGGCATCCCCAAGGTGTACTACTTTGGCCCGTGCGGCAAGTACAACGCCCTGGTGATGGAGCTGATGGGGCCAAGCCTGGAGGACCTGTTCGACCTGTGCGAGCGCAAGTTCTCCCTCAAGACTGTGCTGCTAACGGCCATCCAGCTGCTGCACCGCATCGAGTATGTGCACGCCAAGCACCTCATCTATCGGGATGTCAAGCCCGAGAACTTTCTCATCGGGCGCCAGTCGACCAAGAAGCACAGCGTCATCCACATCATTGACTTCGGCCTGGCCAAGGAGTACATTGACCCGGAGACCAACAAGCACATTCCCTACCGGGAGCACAAGAGCCTCACGGGCACGGCGCGCTACATGAGCATCAACACCCACCTCGGCAAAGGTACAGCGGGCCTGGTTCGGCTCCTTGTGGGCCATGGGATTTCGCCGTTTTGTGTTCCTTGCCGAAGTGTGGAGCTGCGACCTCCTTTAACTCTGTCGGGGGCACGTAGTAGTAAATGACTGGAGTAAGCTTGCACAGCACCTGAAGCAAGTCAGGAACAAAAGCAAGTGATTACACGACCGACTGGCACTTAAAGGGCAACTCTGGTCGAAGACGGAACCAAAATAAATGACTGGTATCGCATTAGTGGCCGAAATATGATCGCAGCCGAAATGTTACGTCGAAGTAAAGCCGCGTACTCCACTGAAATCGATTTTAAAGATGCGACCAGCTGCTCTTTAGCGGGTGGCCAACAGTTAGCTTTCAGTCATAGAATACTGGTGCAGCACCCCTGTGATGTCGCGTAGCAGTGGAGCTGCTGTTGATTGGTTGTACCGCGTACCGCAGCACCACAATGACGTCGCGCCGTGGCCGTACGTCTGAGGATCAGTGTTGCCATCCCTCTAGCAGGCAGTTTTGCCGTAGATGCCCGAGACTTTTTCGAACTATCGCTTTTATTGAAGTTCAACCTGGTCCCAACCGAAATGCAGTCGTTTTTAACCGGATTATTCAAAGTGTATCTGCGGCCGACCACGCTTGTTACAAAGGTTGCGGTGCCGAAAGCATGCAAGCCTGCACGGGGGCACTTGGAGACCCTTGCGTTCCCTCCCCCTCCTCCACCAAAGCAAACGGCAAACAAGAAAACGAAGTAGATGGAGGGCAGAGCGCGCGGAGCGCCGCTTATGATGTCAACGCGGGCAAGGAGCAGCATCCACGTTCAGGCGCTATTCACAGCACCCGCGGCCGACGCTGCCCGACTCCGGTCGGGGTCAGGTCAAGGGAGCGATGCAGCCCGGTGGAGACTACCGTATTTAGTCGCATAATGAACGCATCCCCAAAAACGAGTACCAATATTTGGACTTTTTTTTTTTTTTTTTCTCGTGTAATAACGCATTTTCAATTTTCGGCTCCGAGAGTCTCGAATTGCGTCCAATTTAGGGAGCCACCAAGTAAATTGTTTTTTTCTGCCAAGCGGTCAGGCCATGTCAAGCCAAGCCAAGCCACTCTCGTAATGGCTGCAAGCGGCCGCAAGTGCTTAGTTGCGGAAGTGATCAACCGTGAAACCGAGCAGCGTGCACACTCGACGAAGCTTGGGTCGAGAAATTGCCCAGCCCCAGACATTCTTCGCCTATCGGATGCCTTGATGTCAGCAAACATGCCGTTGTCTGTGGTCCGCTTTCGGACAGTGAGTGAAAGAGGTTAGGCCTATGAACTGTCGCGTTGCTCTCCAAGCTGAGAGAGCTTCGTAGGGTGCTTTTTCTTTGGCAAAAGGCACGCCAAAAGCGCCCTGAAAAAGGTTTGCAATTTATTGAGCATGATTACTGTGGTGCGCCCACAACCAGCCATGGGCGCGCCTCCGTCAGTGGAGACGTGCCACAGTACCCTTCCATGTCATATTAACACCTAGAATGACATTTGTGCAAAATTTTTAAATGCAAGAATTCTACCCTGCGTAATATGGGTCAATTTTTTTGAAAAAACAAAGTGTCTTCATTATGCAAATAAATATGGTATCTCTTTAGGACCCTCTGATGCGCGCGCCTACGGTGTGCTACATGCACAGGTGCGTCATATAAGGGATTAGGAGTGTTTACCAAAAATCGTTTAGATCTGCGAGGTTGAGAAAAGTGGCCGGTTCAAGCCTAAAATTGCCAAAGAATTTGACATTCCGGCATCGGCTGTTCGACGCTGTCCACCATTTGGCAGAACAAGAAGTTTCTCATGCAAGAGACAGCGCACCTGCGACCCGAAGATGAAAGATAGCCAAACTGCTTTGCGACCGTTAGATTTTTTTATTGCGAGCATGTTTGCCGAGCCGGCGCACGATTCCCATAGCTGCAACAATCTACAGGAGTGTGTGAAAACATGTTGGCGAAGCCACCGAGGATAACTTTGATTCGTTCGCGCTTGTCTATGCGGACGTTCCCGTTGTTGCTCCGGCCACGGATGCTGCGATCGTAGACTTTGCGTGCGGCCAGGGTAAACATGAAGAGACGTCGGAGAGGCACCTCGGAAAACGCTGACAACTGCGGAGACTCGAAACAAAGTGGAGTGCAGTGGCGGTGACAGTGTTCTTGCGATGCCTGGAGCAGTTCGAGGAGGACTGATTCCTAAATGAAGTTATCGGCTAACTCCACTTAATTATTTTTGTACTCGGTAAAGCTGCCGCGAGATGTTCATGACCAAGGTTTTTTTTATTAAATATATGGCCCGAGTGTTCCCCAGTGTTCCCGTTTACCTTCAAGGCTGCTGGCACTATTTTTTATTTTTTTTTTTGGCTCTATCGCTTTTATAGAATTACCGCTTATGTTGAATTTTTTCGCTGTCCCGTTGACTTCGTTACAACGAGGAATTACTGTACCTTGTGATTTAGGAACACTGCTTTAGCTAAAAACAGTCATCCCAAATTCAAATATATTTACTGGACTTTCTCTTTGAGGCCATGTTTTTAATGCTGGGGCAACGTTTTTTATGTCCCACATTAAAAAAATAATTGGCTAACTGAGGAAGAATGAAGTACCTTGACGTAACTTTATTTGTTCAGGTTAGAATGCCCGGCAGAAACAGCAGGCCTCGAATGTTTCATAAAGCCGACGGTAGGAGCCAGAGCATAAAACCTTTGAACACCTGAGCCTGTTGAGCTATGCTTGAGTAAACCGGAGAAGTTAGCGTCCTGAAGATTGCACAAAGAGCCTTTTCTTTTATAGATTTGGATCTGAATTCCATATTTCTCATTTCAAGTATCAAGACATGTATGTTGTTCGCATAACACAGAAACACTGCGGGAACCCAGAAGGTCGCCGTTATTCCAAAGCGGTGGCACCGAGGAGGTTAGTTTTCGCAGCCGTTTGAGTATAACGCGAGGGTGAGCTTTAGAGCACAAACTTGGAGCACAAAGCAACATCTCACTACGGTGCCTGGAGCGTGTCTACGACTGTTGTGTTTGCCGCCCTGTCCCACCCGTGCGTTAAAGTGTTACCTAAGCGGCGACAAACAATGTCGCGGGAGTTGACATTGTTTGTTGTCGAATGTCACAAGCCTGGCAGTTGGTTGTAGAGCTTCCATCAAAAAGTTTGAACCAATGCGAGTGTCGCAGTCGTCATGACGTCGCAACTTCTGACTGCTGAAGCTTTTGTGGTCTGTCACACCAAAGAGCAACCTGCAGCAGGACAGGCGTCTGCTGCATCCACCATCCCTGCTGGTACACCGCTAGGAGTGCGACTGGCGACAGCATGACACTTCTATGACGTCACCTGGCGGAAATGGGGGACCACTTTCTTGGACGCAATAAACACACCAGTCGGAGACATATTCCAGACACCATACCCAAACTCCTGGCTGTTGAAGCTTCCCAGAAATCTTAGGCTGGAGAGTGACCTGCAGTAGAACAGGCGTCTGCCACATCCACCACTGCCGATGTGACACCGTCATGATCGTGGCCAGCAGCAACAGGCAACTTCTGTGACGTCATCGGACGGAAATCGAGGGACCACATTTGAGGACGAAAATCGAGGGACCACATTTATTGACGGAAATCGGGGGCCACATTTGAGGATGGAAATTGGGGGACCACATCTGAGGACAGAAGTCGTGGGACCACATTTGAGTAAGGAAATCGAGGGGCCACATTTTAGGACGGAAATTTGGGGTCTATATTTGAGGATGGAAATTGTGGGACTACATTTGAGGATGGAAATCGAGGGTCCACATTTGAGGACAGAAATCGGGGGACCACATTTGAGGACGTGGTGAGCGCACCGGTCGGTGGCGCGTTCCAGGCAACCGATAGACTGTTGTCGACGTGCCACGCATTGCTTCTTGGCTTAGCTACGGTTGATCACCCTTGCAGAGCAAAGCCGGCGGGACGACCTGGAAGCCCTGGGCCACATGTTCATGTACTTCCTGAGGGGTAGCCTCCCTTGGCAGGGCCTGAAGGCCGACACCCTCAAGGAGCGCTACCAGAAGATAGGAGACACCAAGCGAGCCACGCCCATCGAAGTGCTCTGCGACGGATACCCAGGTGAGGATGGGGGAAACACTGTCTCTAGGGCTCGTGGTTCATTACAGTCATGTCGACGAATTTGTCGGGGGCATTGCCGGCCGAGGTGATGCTAAAACCGCCGGGCAATTATACGTGGTAATCTAGAAAACGTTGTAAAGAAATTTGAATGCTCAATTCTATCGATGAAGTCTGGAGACGGAAAATGTGCAGCTTGTTTTGAGTTCCCTCCTTCATGGGGGCAACAAAGTGTTGGCGGCAACGCGAGTGCACATGTGTGCCAACTATTATTGTGCTAACCTAAGCTGCCCCACTAGTGCGGCGGAGAGGGTATCAAATTACCGAGCGAAAGGTCAGTAGTTCGTTCCCTGCAGAGGGACGCAATCTCTTGTAGAGACTACGGGCCATGTCGCCGTATTTTCCTTGCAACATTTCGCGATGCTCTTGGCTCAGAAATCGGCCCTTAAAACACATTTTGTTTTAATGAGGTTATATTATTAGTTTTCGTACTCTCAAAAAAGAGTTGGTCGGCTTGTCACGACAACACCTAAAAACACAATTTTTTTTTTTTTTCTTTCCTTTAAAGTTGATAGGTTGCCGGCTTTTGGCACCTAACGCCTTGTTGCGCGTGTGCAGAAATGGCGACGTACCTGAGGTACGTGAGGCGGCTGGACTTCTTTGAGACGCCCGACTACGACTACCTGAGGAAGATGTTCCACGACCTGTTTGAGCGCAAGGGCTACGTAGACGACGGGGAGTTCGACTGGACGGGGAAGCAGATGGTGAGGCCATTCCTTCCTCTCTCCGGACCGGTCTGGGCCGCCGTGTTTTTATCTCCGCAACCGTCGACCTTTCTCTGCCCGGGTGTCCCGTCGTGCCGGCCCTCCTCTTTGTACCCGCACGTCCCTCAAAGCCAGCGGTCTCCTTCCGTACATGGATTTCCATGTCTGCTACGGTCTTCTTCGGGAGCTTCTGGCAGTCTATTATTTCTTTGGGCTCGATCACTGGCAGTGTGCTAGAGCAATGTCTGCCTCATCCAGAGCGGCGGGCTGTGAGCTGCGATGTTTACAAGGGGGGAATTGCCGGTGGCTGGCTGGCTCCTGTCGCGTTTGTTGCATAGGAGAGGAGGGCTTTCACCATTTGGCGTCACCGGTCGTTTTGCCGCTGCCTGCCAGAAGTGTGGTGCTCTGCTAGTGGATGGATTCAAACAAGAACCATGAAGTACCATAAACTGAATGTACAAGGTGTGATCAAAAAGTTTCGAGACTGATTTTGTGGTGTAAAAGGAGGAGGGGGCACGGTGTTACGCACGCAGCAGTCGAAGGCAAGGACCTTCGTGCGTCTTTATTAGTGTTGTGCAAATGTTAAAATTTTCTGATGATAGTTTCGAATGATATACGTCATTGTACATTCGCTCGGAGATGAACGGCAATATTCATACTCTTCGAAGTGTCAGCCACCGCGGGTTAGCCTTGTTGAGTGCAGTTCTCACCGAGCACCTGTGCACTGTGGAGAAGCAATACCCACAAAGCTTGCGAGCTCTGCAGGTATTGCTTCTCCACAGTGCGCATGTGCTCGATGAGAAACACACTCAACGGTGCCTAACCCGCTGTAATTATGCGAGAGTATGCATTAGGCAGCGGTGTCTAAACAACCCGTGTTCATTGTTAGTGCTTGTTTTTTTTGGTTTTTGTTTTCAGATTTAGAATTGAAAAAAGAAGATGCAATAGCGAGCAGATTTATAAATCCTCCCAATTAGGACAGCTGTGACAAAATCTGTCGTTTACATGCCACAGTTCATAAATATAGTTTTATTAAAATTAATCAAGCTTAGAAGTGGACAGTGGAAGGTTGGGAACGACCTTCACGAGTTCAGCTGAACTTTTTTTTTAAGCATGGTGCAGAGTAGGGAAAGGTTTGAAAAGACTATTCTATATTCAATTTGGGAATGTTTGGTTAAAACCACCACTCGCTTTGAATTCACTTTGAACTCAAGACCTATTATTCGCACATCCCGAGTCACTATGCCAGAGGCCCTCGTTTTGTGTACATTGGGAGCTATGCCACACATGTTTTTGAGACCAAATGCTGTAGCACAATGCAGATTTCAGCATGGACTGCAAACCAGAGCGAGGGCGAACATCAATTCTGTGTCAAACTCTGCAATTCTGGAGCAAACCTTCAAAATGATTCAGCAGGCTTATGGCAAAAGTGCAGTTACTCGTGTGAGGTAGTTTCTGAGTGGCACTTGCGCTTCAAGAATGGCAGAGCATCCCTGGAAGACGGAGAGATGTAAGAAAAGGTCGCCCTACCCCTCTCCATCTTCCAGCGATGATCTGCTATTCTTGAAGCGCGAGTGCCACTAAAACACCTTGCAAAAGTCGCTGCTTTTTCGCCATAAGCCCGCTGAATCATTTCAAACATCACTACTACAGATTTTTCGAGTTCAATGCCAATTCAATGTTCGTCCTCGTCCGTGCACATGGTCAGGCAAACTCGTGTTTTGCAGCTCCCAATGTTCACAGTGTGACGCCCTTTGGCATAATGACACGGGAAAGTCTTTGCCTTCGACTGCTGCGCACGGATCACCGTGCTGCGCTCTCTTTTTACATTACGAATTCAGTCTCGAAACTTTTTGATTCCACCTCGTAAAAGTATTTAAGTGCTGCAGATGAAGTTGAAATTCCACTGTAAGTGAACTGAAGCACTCTGCTGTTGCATCTACTCATCCTTACCAGCAGGCAAAGACACTCGACTCCCTATTTAACTTAACTTTGCTCTTTACAGGAAGGGTTTGGTAGTAATCTTCTAACAGAAAACCATTTGTGTAGCTGATTTTTCTAACCACTTTTGTTATGACAGCAACTGTATGGGTCATTTAATACTCTAGGCTCCGGTTTTGCCCCTGGGTGTTTTCTACATGTAGGGAGCCGTGTTTTCAGATAAATCTAAAAAACGCCTGCCAAGGGAGCCGTGTTTTCAGATAAATTCAAAAAAACGCCTGCCGGCAAAATTTTGGTCAACTCGGATTTATCCGATAAACTCCGAATTTCGATGTCCCAATGCAAAAATAAAAGACTGTATTCTACCATTAAGTTTGGTCAATGCAGAGGGCCAATGGTCCTGAGAAAATGACACCCCAGTTTTTCCTTGAAACTCTCGATTCGTTTACGTCATCGACCCTTTATCTCATGAAGGTTCATTTCGGACAGCAGGTTTTTGTACTTCTGGGTCACGACAAAAGCCACTGTTTGAATATCCAGTTTGCACCATACTTTTTGTGCTGCTTAGAGGTAGGAGGTGTTGTGTTTTTGTAGTGAACACTATGAACCAAAGAGATTTCATAGGAGGAGGTTTGCAAGTTTTTGTCGTGGGACATTAGTGTTGCCAATGGCAAGGGCGTCTCTGCCAAACATGCCTAAAGAAATATTATTTGACACAATTGTGCATTCTTTTGAATCTAGCCCATGTTTCCACCCAAATCTTATTTCTTTTTGTTTTTTAGAAATAGGAAACACTGCATAATTAAACTCTACATTTTAGAGATTTGGGAATCGTTCAGAAATACGCTTCGAATTTCGGGCAAAAATGAGCCACGAAAAGCACCCTCTGATATTGGTGTAAAATGAAGTCTGAAAACACGGAATTCTAGCTACATGCTGGCTGTTTCAGGTTGGGTGTGGGGTGCAAATAAGAAGAAAATAAAAAAAAAGAAAGTGGTGATTTTGAGAGCAGAAGTGTAGCCAAGTTGCCGTTGCCGACAGAGTTATCGACACTTTTAGCCCTTTCTTGGTTTGACTTTCGTGACCCATTAGGGGGGTGACTCGAGCGAACTAAATGGAGTGGTTTGGTTGGGAACGGGGCTATCTTTAAACATTTTTCTGTGCCATTCTGCCACTGTGGCTTGCTTCCTTCCTTCCTCCTTTCGGAGTCATGTGTGCCAGCAGATGCTGTCTCGTCTTGCAAAGCTTTTTTCTCTCAATCCAAACCTATGGAACCCACGAGTGAGACTGGGGCACTAACTCTTTGGCAGGTTCGCTTTCTAGTCCCAACAAACTCGTTGGGTCGCTTCCTGAAGGCGGTTCACGTCATGTCTGAGGTGGGAATCACGTCTTCGCAGTAGTGATAGCGCACAACTGGAAGGCTGCTTTTTTTTTTTTTCATTTGGCTCCCTTTTGATGCCTTTCGAACTATGCGTGCAAGAAGCTGAAAGCTTCCGCACCCCGTTCCAGCACAAGCGCGAGCGAAGCTGAATCTTTGAGCACAAGCTCATCGCCTTGAGCGACACTATAGCCTCACTAGCGCGCGTGAGTAGCAGGCCTGTTCAGGGCATTGAGCTTGCACTTGCGGCGAAACAGCGTAGAGTATTCCTTTTGTTAAAGGGGTTGTGAATTGTTTTTGCAACTCATTTCATTGAATGTAAATTCTACGTCCCAGCAATTCTTGAATATCTTCTTACTCCTCCAGGTTCTTTCCTGTAAGTCCAAACTTGCAAACTTTTTTTATGCGTGGTTTTAACCCCAGTGCCTCAGTTCGTAGAAAATGTCACATCAAGTCATGTGGTCAGTAGCAGTTGAAAGAAAGGAACAGTAAAAGTTTGCGACGTAGTTAAGGAAACACAAATGCATTATGTTCAGGCCAGGGGGGGGGGGGGGGGGGGGGGGGGGGGGAGGAGGAGGGAGGAGGAGGGGGGGAGGAGGAGGAGGAGGAGGGAGGGAGGGAGGGAGGGAGGGAATCGGTGATTGGTTCGATTACTGTGCTATTTGTTTTCTTTTTTCGCATTCGTGTTTATAGAAGTTCTTTTGTTTCTATAATGTATACAATGAACAAATTAGCTCAAAGGATTACCGACTTGCTACAACCTCCTTGGCGGTGTGGAACATAGCCAACAGAAGGGTGCCATGGGTGGCTACGGCCATTTGAACTCTAGAGGCGCTGCTTTTGAGAAGGTAACTGCAAAATTTAAGAACATGCAATAACTCGGCAAAGTTGTGCGAATGAATTTAAGAAAATTAGAAGGCAACTGTCTCCAAAGTTAAGAGCCAAGACACGTCGGCCATTGCTGAAGCTGCACTGGGCAAGCGAAAATCCGTTGGTTTTTTTCTTTTTCACCACCCCTTTAACAGCTGATTCTACAGTCAAAATAGCTCCTCTTGAACTGCTTTTAACTGCTCCTACTGTGCTTTGGAAGTTTTGCATTGTAATTGCCCGTTGCTTTGTCGTTTCTGAAGGTTTGGGCTAGTCGGGACCTGATTTGGTTTTAATCATCTCATCCCAAACGTTTCAAAATGGGTTGAAGAGGTATGTGGAGCTGTCCAGTCACCCTGAATGATGCCATCAAGTGCTATAGTTTTGAGTGAAGAATAGAAGTCATTTTAAGCATTTGGCTGGAGCCACAGAATGTGGTCGCCTTGATGGGATATGCTTACATTGATGGTGGCCATTCTATTGGCGGTCTCTCACTTCTTCAAACATCTGAAGAACCACAGATTCAGTTCGAAACTAAGTGCCGTGTTTGTTTGTTTTTCTAACATGCCAGAGTCGATTGGTATGCCCTCTCAGGGCAGTAGGCGTTACGCGGGAAAGGGACCCATTTTAAGTACCGCAAGCGGCAAACGACGCTCAGTACCGCAAGGTGCCGTCTTGAAGGAAAGGAATGCATCTAAGCCGTGCGGCGGCAGTGCTGTCTCCCTCGTACGTGACGTTCGGTTTCTGCAAGGACGGTGGCGTGGCCTGACTGTCGTCCCCACGGCGTCTTTCTCTCTCTTTCTTGTCTCTCCCTCCTCCTCCTCCCACCTGTGCCGGGGGGGGAGGGGCACCAGCCTCCCAACTTTTTCCAGATGAGGCAGCTGAGACTAGCGCGTCCCTCTGACGAAGATCAGTCCAGTCAGGTTTGTACCGGGCTAGCTAGTCTTAGTTTGCGTAGGGGAATTTGGCTGGGAGTTAGATCTAGGCATCCGACGTCCCTAGTGTCTTCTGATGAGATCCCTAGTGGCTGGCACTAGTAGATTGCCCCGAGGTAGACGCCGCCAGTGGCAAGGAAGCCGTTTGACGCTTTAATGGCTACTTCGTCCGATTCGTCGGCCATTAAACAACCGGCGAAAGTTCTACTAGTTGTCTAGACGGCCGACGGGTGCTGCCGCAGCACCTCGTCCGTCGACCGAAAGCTTACGTCGAAGGTGGAGCTCACTTTCCAGGTGGCTAGAAGCTATTTGTGTGGCTGGGTAGCTTGTGTGCTTGAGAAACCTACAGGAGGGGGGTGTCTGGGGTGCGACGTCTGTCTCTACACTTTTCTCTCTCCCGCCTCAGATCTAGCACTCTTGCTTGAGCTTTCTTTTAGACATTTTTTGACACAAGGGGACGCTTATGCCAGTCGGCTGTCATCTGGTACACGAGTCGGTGCCACAGCATGACCTCACGCACACTTTTGAGGCTTTGATACATTGTGCTCTAGCCGGTGCTCCGCCCTTTGACTCTCTTTCTCACCGAGAGCTTTTTTTCCTTCGGAACGAGCCTGCCGACTTTCTTTCGTCGTTGGCATCTCGTAAGCGACGAGCTTGTTCACGGGTAGTCTGTGCAAGTTTGTCTCGAAATGCCGTAAGGTGCATTCTCCCCGGATTTCTGGCCCGTCTGCTCGTTGTACGTGTGATTGCCGACCATAGCCAAGTTAAATGTTTCCTGCAGTGTGACAGGAGGGTTGCCCCAGCCGCGTAAGACCAAGCTAAAAGTTAGTGCAGTGAGTGCAGCCGTAGGAATTTGTTACGAACGGGATAGATAGGTGAAATGTTAATGGGTGTCAGAGTTTGCAAGTTGGAGTGGGCAGGGGCCCTCCCTGACCCAATAAAAAAATACCTCGCGCACGTGCAATCGCATACTCGTAATGACTCGAAATTAGCGGGTGCCTCGTAGCTTTGAGTGCAGTTCGGATCAATCGCACTCAGTAGCGCAGCTGAAAGGATGTCGGTTGTGACTTGCCAAAAGGATTTAATCACCGTTATTGGAAATATTGGTTCAAGAGTAGATGGATTTAGTACCCTTTCCTTCTTCTGACCCAGCAGAGAGGGAAAATGACTCCTTTGTGTCAACCTCTGGGCCGAAAAGAATCCACGACGGGGACAAAAGCAAAGCTTGGGGGGAGCCAAATCTAGGTCACCGCCTCTCAGTGGTCCAACGGGATGTAGCTAACGTCTCAAGTGTCAAACAGGCAGGAGAGGCTTCGCGAGCGCGTCGTTTTCTTCCTACTCAACCTCGAAACCAGCCGCGCATTCAGGCGGCATTGCCTATTTGGAAAAGGGCAGATCAGCCGAGCTGAGGGCAAGAGAAAAGAAAACTGAGCTCCGTTATTATACAAGGCCCGGCGTCACGGCACCTGGAACTTTATGCCGACCATTTCTCGACGCGGTCGCGGCGTCCTGGGCGGCGTTGCGTAGGCTCCGTCCGAACCGGCCCCCCTTTGTGCGCACGCGGCAGCCGAGCCGAGACTGGCGTCGGCGTGCGTGCGTCCCCTTCTAAGACGGGCCCTCTTCGGCGTTGCTGTTTCAGTCCACCCCGGTGGGGTCGCTGCAGACCGGTCAGGAGGTCATCGTTTCCCCAAACAGGGAGAGGCACATAACGACCAATGCTCGGGTGAGAGAAGGGACCAGCCCCGCCCCTTTCCCTCCTTTCCTTTCTTTCTTCCCTCGGCCGTGGCGCCTGGAAAGCGTCGCCGGCCGCCGTGCTTGCTGCATCCAAAAAAAAGTGGTCCCTCAGCTTTTGCCCGACGACTTCGTAAAATTGTCGCCGGCCACGATGCCGGCGGCCAGAACTGTAAATGGAGAGAGCTTGGCCATTTGTTGGGGAGTATGGGAGGCGGACGAGGAGGTGCCATTGGCCGTAAGCGGGCCGGGCGGTTTCCGAGGCGCGTTTACAAATTCGAATGTGACCGACCGGAAGCTGCGAATAATTCCCCGGTGGTGGTCGCGAGAAACAAAATTAATGAGTGCGTCGGAGTAACTCTCGGTGTACAGATCACGGCATGTAATCCGTACGCCAGGCGCCGAGGGCCGAAAACACGAGCGACACTAGCGTTCGCTCGTGCTTTTTGCCGTAACTCCTACGTCCGACCGCAGGGATCGCGATGTCTGACAGCGTGACACTCCGGCTTTTGCGGTGTCGTTTGTGGCCACTTTGGGACCGTTTTTTGGATGCGTGGGCGGAACGGGTCGCCAAACGCACCGGTTGGAGACGCGTCCCAGGCAGCATATCCTTGCCCTCTTTTTTTTTTCTTTTTCTGCTCGTGCCTGCTCTTTTGGTTCACTCTCCCAGTGTGACCCTTTCGAGAAGTCTGTTGCTGCCTGCTGAGTGGGAACGGCTCCTTTTAACTGCCCCTGTTTGGTTCTCTCGTCGGTGTCCATTTCTGTCGTTCTGCGCACGGACGAATTTGCGTTTCGGCAATGCCTTTCTTTTTTTCTTTTTTGTTGCACGAGTGCGGCGCTTTGCTCGGCTGTTGGCCGCGTTTGGATGCCCTCCCTTTGGCTCTTCTGCTACTCTCTCGTCCTGCTTGTGTTTTTTGGATTTTTATTTTTATTTCTTAAGCCTGGGCAGCATTGAGAAGCCAGGCGGGGTTGGTTTTTGGGTATAGGTGGATGGTTTGCCGTAATTGTAATTTTGATGCTCTCGCGGCGGGGGTGGCGGTGGTGGTTTTGCGGCAGGTGCGGCACTAACAGTGACTCAAGGTGTCGTGTTGTGGATTCGTTTGGATGAAAGGTTGGAATGATGCATGCGTTAAGAGAGGTGCTGCTTTAAAACGGCGTGTCTAGTGCCTTTCTTGTTCTGGCTCGTTTGTTGTAATGATGCTCCACGTAAGTAGTGCGCTGCACAATGCTCTTGGCACAAACACGACATTGCCACCGTTTTATGCGTTTTGATGTTACGGGGTATTTTGGTATTTTCGAATATTATTTTACCTCCTGGATTTGCACTTGAAACGTAATAATTCCAGTGATCTCAGTGAATGCATCTTAGTTGTTAGAGACAAGTGGGAATAGCTGGTGATTACTTGTTTGTGCCAATGCTAATGTGTATCACTCTTTACATGTTCGTTGTGTGGTAACATAAAAGAGATACGACCTACGAACTACTTGTAGTACTGTGAATGAATACTTCATATTGCCCAGACCCACAAAAGCACGAGGGTGTTTGTAGGCAAAACCCGATGGTCAATAGAACTATTATGTAGTTACACTTTCATACAGCAAAGTGCTTGTATTCTAAAAATAAAAAAAATGAATAAGGATTTATTGCTCGTAGGCATTTTGCTAGGTTATTGTGTGTGTGTGGGCATTCATTGAAAAGCAGACACAGATACTTTGCTGGTGGCAGATCCTGGTCTTGTGGTGCACGTTTGAAGTTCCCACAGGCGTTGCTTGTGTAACTGAAGTTCACAACTGAAAGATTCACTACAGTCTAAATTTGTTATAACAGACCTTAACAGTGACCAATATTTCAGTCTGTTGTATAAGGAGTTTGCGGTAGGCAGATATGAAGTGTAACCAATGGTACAGATAGGAAAACTAACCGAACTTCAGGAAGCAGTATGTTATATCCAGATGTCTGTTGTAACAACTTTATACTGTACTGCGTGTTTGTAGTTCTACGACAAGTTTCAAACTGTTGTCTGTTTTGCTTGTTTTCATCCCTAAGTCCTGGGATTTTTCGGTGGGGGATGTGTTATGTGCCGGTTTGATGTTTCTTCGTTGCACTTGTGCTGTAAAACTTCTGATAGACCAGAGGCAGCTTCTTTTTCTTTAGCACAGTTAAAGGTATGAAAAGATAATCTTGAGGAGAAGGGGGGGGCCCGCCCATGAGTGGGGTTAGATGTTAATTTCCTTTCGTTTGTTTTATTTTGCGGAAGGGGCTCTATGGCGAGGCCGTTTTCAGGAGCAGCCTGATTAAGAACAGTCTAGTCAAAAAGGCTCAAGATAAAAATGTTCTAGTTAAGAATAGTCCCAAAAACGGTCCACTTGTGAACTCCAGCTAGGTAGGGTCTAGCTAAGAATGGTCCAACACTCTGGTTCTAAACTGTCCGGTTAAGAGTGAACCAGTTAAAAACAGTTCAGTTAAGAACTCTCTGTTTGGGATCGATACAGTTGAGAACAGTCCAGTTGAGAACTGTTTGATTAACCCTTTGATCGTCGTCGCCGCACACATACTGCGGCGATTACACATTTGGAAGTGCCCACCGAAAGGCGAAAATGTGCGCACGCATTGTGGGAGTTGTTGCTATTTGTTATGTCTTTGGCGAACTATGAAGTTTATATTCGCATGGTGCTTTCACTTTGCTGCGGCAATATATATTTTTAAAATTAGATGCTCCGCACACATGGCATGAGCGAGCGGGATGGCCGCTTCGCATGTCGGCTGCTCTGGCTGCAGAGGCAATTTGAGCGCCGGCTCTAATGATTTAAACTTTCGACACTTCTCAGAATTTAATTCAGAGGATTAAATTCGTAAAGTGCCTCCGGTTTGGAATCTGAAGCCTGCCAGATTGTTGCGGAAGCGAATGCGCCATGCGCCAAAATGAAATCAAATGGGAGACAGGTGACAACTTTTTGCCTTCAATATTTTTGTTTGATGCTTCTAAACGCAAACAGCTTGCGAGCATTTTGCGTGCTCCTGCTAGATAATAACGGAAAAAAAGCCTGTGCATTGACCTTCTTTTCGTGCTATTCTTTTTGGAAACAAAGCCCGACCACTGGGAAATACATTTTGGGAAAAAAAACTCTACCGTTAATTTTTATTCTTCTTACCCGGGCCATGGATAATTGGAGAACGGTCCAATTATAAATGTCCCGGGTAAGAATGGTCCAGTTAGCAAATGTCCGGCCAAGAACTGTCTGTTTGAGAACGGTCCAATTATGAATGGCCTGATTGTCCCGCCGAGAACTGTCCAGATAAGCACTATCTGGTTGAGAACGGTCCGATTATGAATGGTCCGGCTCAGAAAGGTTGGTGAAAGGGCGTGCTCACCGAGGTGCCCCCCTGTGCAGTCCAACCCCCAGAAGAACGCCTGGCTGGACCAGGGTGGGGGCAACCCTCGCCAGGCGGGCAACACGCTGCTTGCCGAGAAACTGGGCCAGCCGGGGCCCCCCCAGGGCTCGGTGCAGGTGGTGAGCTCCACCAACGGGGACCTGGCCAACGACGACCCCACCACGGGCCACTCCAACACCCCCATCGCGCTGCCTGTGGAGGTCGAGGTGGTCTCGGATACCAAGTGAGTGCCCGCACCCCCTCACGTGCTCGCTTGTGTCTTACGAGCACCGTCAAATGCGCCGGCGCAATAGGCTCGTGCGACCCTTGGAAGCAAATGGCAGCTGAGCGCTCATTCGTTGCACGTGTCTTGGGCCGTCACGCGACGAAGGTGGGCCGTGCTTGTAAGAAATGCGGAGCGCAACTTTTATTAGGGGGGGAGGGGGGGCTTTACACGCACCGTCTAGGATGTGCACTGGGAAATGACTAGGGCCCTTTGTTTTCAGGTTAAACCTGGTGTTTCCCTTTATTACGCCCCAAACATACTTTATTTTATTTAAATTGGGTTACTGTCGAGACCGGTTATAACAAAGTCGGTTATAATGAAATAGCGGCTACAGCGAAGCGATCACGATTTCCCATTTCCTTCCGCACTTTGTTAACCGAAGTCGGTTATAATGACTTCGGCAGAGCCTACAGAGCCCATCCAGGCGGACTCCAGAGAGGTCGTACGGCCGAGCGCAGCGCGGCCACTTTTTAATTTCAGCTCTGTTGTTTTATTTGAGCTTTGTTAAACATGAATATTTTGAAAAATTAATGTTTTAAGGGGGGACATACCGTAAAATTCCGAGCAAGCGCCCCCCTCGCACGCAAGTCAAAATTACCTGCAAAGTGGGGGGGGGGGGGGGGGGGGGCGCTATCCTGAACGGCACCAAAATTCAAGATGGCGACGACAAAAATTTTCCGCCAGAAAAAGAAAAAAAGCGCAGTGCACACAGATTTAATATTTTATTTATCTCTGAGAACATAGACGTTATTAGGCCAAAGATTGGTCACTGCTATGTTAATCACTTTCAAAACCACCAAAATACTCCTCAGAGTCGGCCGCAAGAAAAAGTTAGCAGCATCCCACGATGTTTCCCAACTGCATGCCGTTGGCTATTTTGACAGCCTCTTCAGTAAGACGCCGATTGCTAATGGCTCATTCTGCACTTCTTTCGTGCTCCAGGTATTCACAGAGCGCGTCGTCCACGTATTCACTGAATACCGGCGCGCCGTTACTTAGCTTTCGTCGAACTTTGGCTTTCCCGTAGTTTGACTGTAGCAAATTGTTGAAATTCTTGTCCCATTTCCGTATCCGGTCGAGCTTCATGTGTCGAGACTGTCTGGTGTACGTCTTTCCCGTTTTCACATTGCCATTGGACGACCTGGATTTTCTTTGCCACTGTGTAAGAATGCATAGCCGACCTGACACCCCCAAAACAAAGCGACAATGGCGCGTAGTGACCGGGCTGATCGGGCTGCTAAGTAGGATTGGATTGGATTGAATTCTTGGACTGAACTTCGCAGGCCAGTGTTGCCTGGGCGCGGTCAGCGTGATACGGGTGCGGAGCAGGGAGGGGGGCGCTTTCCCGGAACGGCGCAGAAATGTGAAATTAGCGGTGTAGTTGGGGGGGGGGGGGCTCTTGCTCGGAATTTTACGGTAAGCCTAAAGTTTAAAATATTTTGGAAAAACTAATTTTTCATGAGTTTTTCGCTTTTGGAAACTAATTACACACCCTTACACCAAATTTGATAACCATACGCGAAATAGTTACATTAATATAAAATATTTTCAACACATGTGAGGCAGTAGCAAAGTAAAGGAGTTTCTTAGTTCCACTTTCTGTTGCAAATTTCACTCAAATGAATCTTTTGTTCGAAGGTAAAAGTATTCTGATGCCACAATCAAAATGTCTCTGAACTGAAATTTACTGGGGAATCGGGCTACCTACTTTATTTTGTTTAAGTTGAAGTCCTCATTTAGAAAAATCTGTTTTCAAAAATTGACATAGGACAGATATGCATCTCATATTTTGAGGTAGACACTCTTTCTGAAATATTTTACACTTGAGTTATAAAAACTAGATAGCCTGAAGCACCACATCCCCCACTTTATGTTCAACCAGTCAGAAGGGTGCTTAATAAATTCATTTGTATATCATAGATTTCTTAACAAAGAAGGACACATCTTATGCAGGTATTAAAATTGTCCTAGAGAGCTGGAAGTTTGCACAATACACCTGCACCTTATGTTAAATCTCCTGCAAATTTCATTCCGACCACTTGAGTAGTTCAGAAGTTAAATCTATAGCCAGAAGTTAAATCTCTAGCCGGTTGCATATTTCGTAAATACTAAAGAGTTCAACCTGATTTTTCCCCGAATTTGAAAGAAAAATTCCACCATTTTCACATTTTGGACTTCGTAGAAATGTGGAGGTCGTTAACTTGTTGAAAGCTTGCATGACAGAAACAATGCAAAAAATGTTAAAATAATATTTAAAAAAAAAAAAAATTATTTTGCAAAGATTTTTTTTTTTTTTTTTTTTTAGGAGAGTGCTACTTCAGATTATTGAATGTCTCGCTGATGTTGCTGTGCGTTACGAACAAATTTGATGTTGAGACAACATTATCTTGGTTAACTCTTTCCTGACTGCACCTATAGGCCATTGATCACCGGTGATCGATGGTTTCCAAGCGCCATTAAAAAATTAAATTTAATGCGGAGAATTATGTTCCACAATCTCGTGGATAGCCAAATAACTCTAGTTTCGGTTTCAACGTAGGTTTAAGCTTTATCACAAGCTGGTTGGCAGTCAAAAATAGTCGTGGGAATGGTGGTTGCACTTGTCTGACATGGCTGACTGCTTGCATCAGTCTTTGTGACAAAGATGGCATTATTTACATAATTCAACTATATTGATACATAATTTTGAGACCACTATAGGTCTGGGGATACTTCAAAGATGTTATAGGCGTTGCTTAATAGATGATTGTCGGTAAGCATCACTGTATTTTCCAAGGCTGTCCTGAGCCAGCGTGCACGTTTTATGATCCCAACAAGGCACACAAAAGTTCTGAATACAGTAATCCCTCGTTACAAAGAAGTCAACGGGAGAGCAAAAAAATTTGATTTGAGCGGTAAGTCCATAAAAGCGATAGAGCCCAAAAAACAATGCCAGCAGCTTTGAAGGTGTATGGGAACTCTGCGGGAACACTCTGACCGTATATTTAATTAGACAAACCTTGGTTAGAAACATCTCGCAACAGCTTTACCAAGCTAAAAAAAAAAATGGGTTCTTTTGTGTTATTTTTAAGACGACTTAAGGGTGAAAGCCCACGCGCCAATCCCGGTGATAGCGAACCTCCAAAGACAGCACGCTCTCTGACGACGCACTTTTGGCGCCGTTAATCTTGCGGCATGTCACACACCTGCTCTTCACCACTGCCCGAGCGAGAGTGTCCTCCTCTCTGCTGGGTTCGTGCCACGCGCGCGCCTCCATCGATTCTGGCTTAAGTGGTCCACTGGCGAACTGTGGGTTTTGTTACCTTTCGTGTCGCCGACATGTTTTCGCTCAAGGACTGAACGATGAGCCATATAAGTCTTTCGCCTTAAAATAATGAAGTGGTATTTGCCGATAATTTCATCCGGGCATCAGTTCTCCTCGAACTGCTCCACACATCGTAAGAACACTGTCACCGCCGCTGCACTCCACTTTGTTTCGAAGCAGCCGTAGGATGCTTCGCATCTCCACAGTCGTCGGCCTTTCCCGAGGCGCCTCTCCGACGTTCCTTCATGTTTACCCTGGTCGCACGCAAGGTCTGCGATCGCAGCATCCTTGGCAGGAGCAACAACGGAAACTTCCGCATCGACGAGCACCAACAAATCAGTTATCCTCGGTGGCTTCGCCAACATTTTTTCACACACTCCCGTAGAGATTGTTGCAGCTCCGGGAATTTTGCGCTGGTCCGGCAAGCAAGCTCGCGAGAGAAAATCCGACGTGCGCGAAGATGTTGACAATCTTTCAACTTCGGGTAGCGGGCGCGCTTTCTGCTGCATGAGAAACTTCTCGAACCCGTCCAATGTTTCTTGCTTGTTCTGCAAAATGATGGACAGCGTCGAACAACCGATGCCAGAATGTTGAATTCTTGGGCGCTTTCAGATTTGGGCCAGCCACTCTTCTCAACCTCGCAGATCTAAGCGACTTTTGGCAAACACTTAAAATCTCCCATATGACGCACGGGTGCGTGTTGTACGCCGCAGGCGCGCGCGGTCCCGAAGGGATGATCTCCTCCGGGCTCCATCGCTCCTTTGACCCGATTCCAACAAAAGTCGGGCACCGTCGGCCTCGGGCGCCGTGAGTAGCGGCACAACGTTGATGCTGCTCCTGCCCGCGTCAGCGCATCGGCATCGAAAACTGCGCTCTGCCAGCTCTGCGCACTCTGCCTTTCGTCACCTGTTCGCTTCGTTTTCCCAGTTTGCCGTTTTCCTCGGTGGAGAAGGGGGAGGGAACGCAAGGGTCTCCGTGTGCCTCCATGTAGGCTTGCGTGCTTTCGGCACAGCGGCCTTCGTAATAAGCGTGGTCGGCCGCCGATACACTTCAAATAATCGGGTTAAAAAGGCATGCATTTTGGTTGCGACCGCTTTGAACTTTGATAAAAGCAATATTTCAAAAGAAGCGATTTCGTTACAGCAAGGTAGAGGGAACTGTAATCGAGGCTATGACAGTAGCTGGGAACGTCAACTTTTAGACCGCTCACTCAATTGGCACGATATTTGCAGGTAGTGTTTGTAGCCATGTAGAAGGAGTACAGGCAAAATTTCAGCCCTGTGAACCCATTTTATCAGGTACTATACCCCCAGAACGAAGTAAAGCATAGCTTTCCATGGAATCTGTTCAATGAATCTAACGTTGAGAAATGGTGTTGATAACCACATATCTTTCTCGTGGAATGCATACTGGAATACCTGTTGCCGGTTGCTATAAAAAGAAATTTCAGAAAATATGCAATTTTTAGGTAGAAGAAAACTTGCACAAAAGATTTGTTCTGCGTATTTGTCAAGTTTTGAAAATTACAATTTTTCATTATAAAGGAACATGAAAATGCAAAATCTAAGTTCATAGTAACCGGCCCCATAAAATTTCGGCATATAAGCCACAAATATTAAGCCTCGATAGTTTCATACTGAATCAATACTTTTATTAAAGGGAAGCTGAAGAGCTTTTCGAAAAAAAAAATGAGTTAATGGTTGATTCTGACGTCTTTGTGCATGCTGAGTCCAAATATCACAACCGTTTGACCCAAAATAATCCCTAAACGCGAAAAAAAGCGAAGAAATCGGAAGCGATCGCCGCAGCGGCACGCCATTGGCTAGTCACGCGTGACGCGCCACTACGTCATAAAAGGACCATCTCGATTCTCGTTTGCTCCGTCGCTTGCGGAAGTAGCCGGGCGCCGGGTCTTCTGCTCTTGTAAATCGGGTTCGGCTTCTGATTTTTCTAAACCTTTCGGTAGATACGAAAAAGGAATGTGTCCAGACGACCCTCGACGTGACAAAGTACGCGTTCCAGCCATTGGCAAAGTGGGAAAATGACCCCCGCAGTAATAAACGCGGACACGAAGAATCGCTTGCGCGGACTCGACATGGCCGGCTTCATACCTTCAGCAACGTACTGACTGCTACTTATTGTAACGTAAAACATTGACAATAAACGGAGTGCTATTGGCGGGACGCCTCAAGCCGGATTAGCGTGACCCTCCCCAAAACGGTCGTCAGAGGACAAGAATTCTGCACACATCGGCCTTCGTGCTTGCCAGCTGCGGGACGCGTGCAGGCTGCATTGTTCATCAAGGCTGAAGTGGTCTGAAGGGATAGTATAATCGGCTTCGGGCGACGGGAGAGCTTCCCCTGAGATGAGACCGGTGATAAGACAGGGTCGCCGTTCTGCCACCGCCATGTCCTTGCGCACTATGCGAATAACTGCGCAGAAGGTCCATCCCTGTGACAGCGGTACCCTCCGCTGCGTTTAGTTTGTTTGCCACAAACAATTACGCCATTATAGCTTTAAAAAAAGAGGAGATGTGTGTCCGGCAGCCATTCATTTGATGTCGAAATCGTGAAAGCTTCCTAGGCCTCTACATTCACATACTTCTTCCAAGATTTGTTGACTGCATCACACCATCACCATCGTCCGATCGCATTTCTACGGCACAAAGAATTGTTGCATGACACAAACTTTATACGGAAAACACTGCTTAACTTGTAAAAAAAGAACTCAATTCAGAACAGAAGGTCACATGCTTTGTATTTCCAAAAAGCTCTTCATTGGAAGGAAAATTTAACAACATTTATGTTTACGTTTAAAAAATATGTGACCTCAAATAATGTCAAAACTGTAAAAAAAAAGTTTATGCTAAAACAAGTTGCACCATGAAAGTCGCATTATGAATTGCATGACCACTTATTAGAGCAAGCCCTCCTCTCCCAAGTGACTGGGTAGCCGAGTAAATTAAAAGCAAAAGAAAATAATCTTGGGCTACCCAAGATTGTTTTCTTTTGTTTCCCAGATTTCCCGGACCGGAGTCGGTCCGGAAAGTATGGTCACTTCAACAATATAAGAAACAAACACTAAAACACTAATATAAGGCGGTTAACAGAAGAGATCCAGTGGAAACCCGCTATTCGGCTAAATGATCGCGGCTTTTCTAGCACGCTGCACAATTCTAATAACGTGATAGCTTTTTTCTAGAACAGTCGACCTACAATTCCTACCTAGTTACGTTTCCTCTTTGCTTGTGACCTTTAATGCGCTGAATTGCCTTCTCACTTTCAAAGATGGTCGGCAGAGCGTCGGGTTCAGGCGAGCCTTCTTCAGACCCAAACGTACATAGTTTTCATATGCGCCGTCCGAAACACGTTTCGAACAAAAAACGGTGTACTTGCTCAAACACACCCACCCCTTTAAAATCTTGGTGACGAAGTGGAAGAGGCGGTAAGCGGGAAGAACAACTGCGACGAGCGCTCTTCGTGAAAGCTGGCGGCTACACATGAGTACGGCATCGTGCGTGCAACAGCACGAGTCAGTTGGTTCGGTGCCACGAGAATTCTACAAACACGTGAACAAACAAGAGAACAATCAACGCGTCAGGCGATTGAGTCCATAGCATGACCGGTCAACGGATAAAAGCAAGCGCTATGCAGCGGCAGAACGACGACGGCTCAAAAAGACACTAGAGCAGCCTACGAGGAAAACGCGGCCAGCCGCGGCGGGTTCCCCCAGCCGGTCCTTTTGTGACGCCGGCTGACGGGCTTCCTCCTCTCTCCCCTTTCCCTCTTCTTCGGAGAGGCGTGGCTTCGGCGCTACTTTGAAGGCACTTTTCCGGTTAATCAGCGCAGAAAATGACCAAACGAATACGATATGCATGATGGCTGAGGTCTCATTAACTCGGTTCAGGTGTTTTTTCTCATATTTAAAACCGCTTCAGCTTCCCTTTAAGGTGGGATTCGCTGCCAAAAAGCTGAACTGAGAAAAAGAAGTGTTTGAAATTTCAAGTCCACTTTCCTAAGTTGTCAACTTCTTTCTTCAAAAGAATTGTCTGGGGTGTCTTCATGTGACCTGGAACTCTCCAGCTCCATGTGTTGGTTCTTCTTCTTTGATCCTCTTCTGCTCATTAGCGGTGGCTTCGAGCTTGTGACGCTTCTGGGCGGTCTTAAAGGTGTCCAGTGCCTTCACCTTGGCCTTCAGGATCTTCTGTTGGTTTGTTTTCCTGGTGTGCAGCTCGTGGTGGCTTCCAGGGGACATGCCCATCTTGAGGACCCTCTCAAAGCCCTTAGACCCCAAGTTGTATTCGAGAAGAGCGATGGCCACAGCAGTCTCCACTGTCCTCAGCAATGTATATTCCGTCTTGGGGCATCTCTTCCAGATGAGCACGTTGAATGACGCATTCACATTCTGAGTCTTCATTCTGCAGCACCATTGAAGCAGGCTCTGATAGGATAGCCGGTTGTAGATGGGTACCAGCTCCTTTGCAGTGTCCCTCGTGAAGGCTGAGCGATGTGGACGTGGCACAGACGGTTTTGCAGCAACAACCAGTGCGTTGTGGCGGTTGTAGTGGCACCATGAGTCTTCTCTGCTGGGGCAAGCCGCATGCCGTGGTGCTTCATTGGTAGTGTACTAGTGCTAGAGGCTTGCGTGCACACCTTTCTACATTTTGGTGACGCCAGGAGCATTGTCTTTCAGAGCAGTCGCATAATAGTTTAGCTTTCTCATCACGACATTAAGTGAACTTCCTCTTCCCTCCAAGGCCTTTCTTGCTCTTCTTCAACTTTTCCATGCCACTGTACATCCTCTGCGCCACGTGGTTGACACAGGTTTCCCTCTGGATGTCCTTGTCATAGAGGCCAAGACTAGCAATGTGCGTAAATGCCTTGCTGTCACCATCACTTAGCATGGTGACATGCTGCAGCTTCTGTAGCTCCAAAGATCTGCTGAAGATGACTCCTGCAGCCGCAAGCTCCATAGCGTTTGACGATCCTCCGAAGTTCTTCTGACGAACGTCTTTATGAGACTCCATCCAGGCCTGGTAGCCTTCTGCGTCCTTCTTTGAGCCCAGGTTGCATCCGTGACAGTACTTGCTGTGAACGGAGAAGTCAAGCACCAAACTGTTTGTCACTTCAATGACTGCGCCAACTCTAGAGTTCGACATGTAACCGCACTTCTGTCAGGTACCGTCGTAACCGACACAGACGTCGAGCAAATCATCTGCGTTGTTGACGTCGTCTTCTCCATCCTCGGTCACCTGAGCTCCTCTCACTGCGGTCGCTGCCTCGTGCATCACGTCACGCGCTGCTGCTATGGACGCTTCTTGCACCTTCTCTGCAGTCTTCTGATAGGTCTTTTGATGCATCGGCGATGGAGCATTTATGCCCCCGAAAAGGTTCTTCAGCTTTGTGAAGCCGATGCCGCGGTCCTTTGCGACGACACAAAGTCGCGCGGGAAGCTCGCTCTGCTGGGTCTCACTGATGGCCGCCGACTGGTCCTTTAGACAGGGTGTCTAGCGACCGGGAAAACCGGGAGTTGTCGGGGAAAGTTTCAATTATCAGGGAATTGTCAGGGATACTCTCAAAAAGCGAGCCCAGGCAGAAAAAAATGAGCTGGAAACGCCATGGAGTGCTCTGAGCAAAGACTTGAGGACTTGGAAGCAGAAGAATAGGCAATAAATTTTGCTTGGAGCGGAGCGAAGACTCTGCTCACTTGATGTAGAGTGCGCTACCCGGTGCAAAGTGAACAGTCGACAAATCCTGTCTAAGCCTTGGATTGGATTGAGGGCGCGACACTAGGCAAGATCCAGTTAGAGCTACTAGATTTAGTAACAAACGGGAAAGCCGCAGACCCCAATCCAATCCAAGCCGAAAGTATCCAAAAGCGTGCATTTGGTGGCTATGCTGGCATTCGGTTATTGACGTGTGTGGTTGAGTGTCGTGTTCTCATCATGATTCTGGAAGTGGGCTCTTCACTGACAATGTCGGCGGCAAGAAAGTGCTCGTTTAATCCGGGCTGGGCGAACCCAAATATTACGGAATGTGCAAGTTGGATTAAGCCCGTGCAAAATGATCCTCACAGTGCTCAATGCCTTGTTTTGTAATGGTCTTATATATTTAACCGCCTCTACAGTGGTCAGGGAATTTCACCTGAAATTGTCGGGGAAAGCCTGGAAAAGTCAGGAAATTTCACCCAAAATTGTCGGGGATAACCTGGAAAAGTCGGGGAATTTCAAAATGATAATTTGCTAGACACCCTGTAAGAACATCGGCCACCCGCTGTGCCTCTCGAATTCGTGAACCGAGAACGCTTACCTAAGCTTCCGTGCACTTAGGCTTTACTCGGCGACATTTTCGGAACGAAAAAAGATAAGAAAGATTAAAGCGAAACAAGCGAGATGTAGCAGATCCAACGATAAAGACGTGGTCTGAGGTGTGACCGCCGCGAAAGATCACGTGATTTCTGAAAACCAGTCGTGGCTCTAGTTTCGGTTTTCTGGCCAGTAGGAAGACGAGTTCCGTCAAATTCCCTATGATTCTTCCCATGGAAGAAGTTTTTGCGACGGGATCCTGTCCGTGCACGCATCACCCCGACCCGTGTTTACTATTTAAAAAGTCTCAGAAACAACCTTTCCAACGAAGGTATGAATGCCACGCTAGGCCTCGCGGTCGCAATGCTGTACCGTACCGAAAATCTGAGAAATGGTACTTTCATGGTGTCTCGTGAGCGCGCCGCACCTCGGAGCACTGCGGAGGCATTGAATTTTTCATTTTCTCCATAATTAATGCGCGGACGTTTGCCAGATTTAGCCATAACATTTGGAAATTATTGTTTTTTTTTTGCCAAGAAATGGCCATTTTTTAGGGTTGCTTAAACTGTAATGACACCGCTTATCGTAAAACGTTGTGGCAACCGAACCTGTTTTCACCTGCAGAATTGTACTAGACGGGCTGAACCGACTGCCACTGATATCCACCTTAGCTTGTGGGAGGATGTGGTTGGGGAGGCCTGCACCGCCGAGGATAAAGTGGACCGTTTTTGGCCTCCCCCCGTCGTTTCGCTTAAACATAATCTTTATCTCCCACAAAACAAGCATCCCACCTTCGTAAAGCTATTTTGGCTAGCTTACACCAACACCGTTCACTGCATAGAACACGAAACATGATGCACGAACGTCATCCACTTGTGAGGGTGCCCTTGGCCGAACCCTCTCTCCCTCCTCTAGGTGTTGCTGCTTCTTCAAGAAGAAAAAGAAGCTGGGGCGGCAGAAGTGACTGGCCCTGGCCACGGCCGCCCCGGGGACCCCAGACCAGGAGGCGGTGCTGCTATGGGCCTCTCCCTCGGACTCCAAGGAGAGCGTCGGGGGAGGCCACACCCGCCCGGGGCCCCCCTCCCTGCCCTCGCCTGCCACCACCCCGGCAACCCTCAACGTGCTGGTCGTCATGGACGGGAGCAACAACACCCTCGCCACCTCCTCCGTCTTCTAATTTATTGGCGCCGGACGGTGTCGCGACGACCTGCGGAGCGATACGGGAATGTTTGCCGCGGACGGCGCCGGCGTCGCGCCGACCGAGCACCTTCCTCGACGCCAATCGTGATTAGTCGAGCGCTGTTTCCGCGCTTCGGTCGCGTTGCCTCAAAGAATGCTGGGTGCTTCGTCGACGCAGCGTGGGCGACGTCTTGCGCCGAACGGGCGCGCCCCCCTCCTGCGACGCCGTAGACCTCGGCGTGCGCACGCGAGTTGCAGACGACGGGGCGAAGCGAGCACACTCGGCGACGAGCTGTTTGCGATGGTCGATTCGACGTCCCTGGCAGGGCGTCTCTGGCATTAAGGGTTCCACGCTGTGATTAGGAGGTTTGGCGTCGTCTGCCAGCGTTCGCGCGTCAAGGCTCAGGAACCCGCGAGGTCGGCTCGCTCGAGAGGCCGAAGGGCAGGCTCTATACCCCTGTCTCGGAGAAGAGGTGGACTCGGGTGGGTGGGGGGGCGAGGGGGGCAGGCAAACAACGGGGTTGGTGCAGTTGGCGAGGGGAACGTGTTGAGCGCCTCCGCGGGCCGTCGTGCTTTATGTGCGGTGTGGCCGGCGTAGTCGTCGAGGCAAACTTCGTCTCTCTCTCTCTCTCCCCTGCGGATGAACTCTACTTCTGTGGCGGGCGTGCACCACGGCCGGACTCGTTTCCCGTGGAACCCCCGACGGCAGACAAGTAACCCCTCTTTCGAGTCCGAAGCCCGGCGGTCCCCGCCCTCCCTTTTGTCGGAGTGGGTTTGCTGGATTGTTTTTCGAGTGAAAAAGAAACTTACGCTCGCTGGCGAGTTAGGTTTTTACTTCGTTTTTCTTTATTTTTTTTTTTTTTTATTGAAAAAGTTTTGTCTGCTTTTTTTTATGTTTGGAGGCAATTTGTGCTGCCCGAGGTGGCGTTGCTAGGAGGTAGAGAGGGTGTTTCGAGGGGGCCGGATTGCACGGCACAGCACGCCTTCGTTGGCTGGAGAGTCACGGAGACGACGGAGCCCACAGCTCGGCGAGAATCTGACTTACCGGGAGAATCGAGGAGGGCCTACGAAACCATAATCATGTACAAATTGTAAAGAATAGTTTTTTTGTTTTTTGCTTGTGCTTTTCTTTTTTTTCTTTGGGAGAAGGTGTGCAAAGGAAGCTACGTGCAAAACGTAAAAGAAAAAGATAAGCTTGCCTATCCGAGTTTTGCGTTTGCAAGGGGAAGGTGCGCTCCTTAGCTTGGGGTCAAACTTTTGGTGGGGGGGTTGTGATCCCCTTGTGCCTCCCCCTCTCCTTCATCGATGCCCCATGTCACACATGCCCTCCCTCACCCCACCCCACCTCCAGCGGCCGTACGTGACGCCCCCGGTAGCGAGGTTGGCTTTACCTACCACCACGGACGAGCGTGCCAGTTTGTCTGTTTGTTGTATCATACATTTATCTGTACCTTGTACATAAGAAACATAATAGGTGAAGCAAACACAAGAACATCTCCCCCACCTCCGCTTTTTTCTTCTGCCACGTCCGCATTTGGTCGAATTTATTTTTTTCTCCTTTCCGCTTGGGGGTTGATGGATCTTTTTTTCTTGTTTGTCGATATTGCCAGGAGCCAACAGCTTTTTTGAAAGATTGTTGTGAGAAAGTTGGAGAAGGGGGTGTGTTGAAAAGAGTTTGGTCGCCACCGCTGGAAGCGACGGCGCAGCGGCATCAGCCGAGCGCGCGTCGGCGCTGCCTGGTCGGAATCGTGTTGTCCTCCGCGGTACTTAGTCATTTTTTGCGGGAGGGGTTGTTTGCGCGCCGCGGAAGAGAAAAAAGATAAAAAATAAATACACCCCCCGATTTCCGGAAGCCGTGTTACCTGTGTCTCACAATGGAATGAATGGCTTGATCTCATGCACTGCTTTTTTTTTTTGTTTATTCGTTTAATTTTTTTTTCTCGTTTATTCTGTCGCGTCAACGTCTATGTGTCTGTCGCAGGAAAAAGAAAAAAAAACACTTGCCCGCACAATCTATTCAAAAGGGTGGATCTTTTTGTTTGTTTTTTTTTTCTTTCGTTCGCAATTTTCTGCCCTCTGTTTTGTTTTCTTTTCCTAGTTTTTTTCTGTTTTTGTTTTTTTTTTGTTAAAGGCCGCTGTTTTTCGACTGCCCGTCGCTTGGAACAACGCGATACCGGTGTATTTAATTAATACTGTCTTTGTGCCAGCGGGGTTCACTTTCCTTTGGTCGCGTCCTCCATGGCGTGCGGAAACCTGCTTTCTTTTTTTTTTTCTTTGTGGGGGGCAGGTTTATTCAGGCTCTTTTTTTTTTTTTTTACTTCGTCTGAGTAGGAGCTTGTACGGTTGCCTTGACAGAGGGATGCGGCTTAGATGCCCCTAGGAGTTCCCCCGCTCGAAGGCGACAGCCGTAGAGAATGGTCGTGCACGGACAAAAAGACGCACGTGCGCAGTTCATTAAACGTGCCCCGTTAGATTTTTAGAAGCCGCCGAACACAGTCCCAAAGTGGCGTTAACCAGCGCGTATCGTGGCGGGGACGCGCGTCTGCAAGATGTGCTTAGCACCGCAGTTCCGCATTCTGAGAAACTAAAGTGCCTGCCTCTCTGTCTCTCTTAGATGAAAAAAAAAAAAGAAAAGTTGCCGCAGCCTGCTGCAGTGTGAATAATAGGAACACTTCCGAACCGGCTCTAGCTGACGCCGACGGCACATCCGAAGAGCGTGCACATTTTGGTGACAAACGTTGTTCTTCTCTTCTGCCCCCGCCACCTTTGATGACGATGATGATGATGCCACCGGTGTGCCGTAGTCTCGTCGTCTTTTTAGTCTGTGTGGCAAGCCAAAGATGCAAGGTGGGAAATGGAGGAGTGCTTGAAAGCCGATCAAAACCGTTGCTGATGGTGATTTTTTTTTTTTTCCTTCCGTTGGAGTGGGCGTTCAGTCGGTAGCACATTACTACATCGCATTACACGTGTTCATGACAGTTGTGATATAATCGGTTAGGGGGAAAACCTTCTGAAAAAGCAGCAGGATTTCCCTGCTTTCTCGTCCTCTATTTTTTCTTCCCCATCTATGTATATTATGCTGAGCTAGACCTGTTTTTTTTTATTATTATTGCATTTTTTTTTTTTTTTAAGTAGGGACACTTCATCGACACTAGTTTTTGGATGGACCGTGCACGAGTCTGTCCAGATCATTTCTGCTTTTGTGTGAATGAAAATAAAAAGAAAAGATGCCTAAGTCGAGCTGTCTTTGGTTTGCTTTGGGACCTGGGTACACCTTGAATGTTCAGTGAAACTTTTGTCTGTTTTCTGAAACAAGACAGAAGTGTTCTCAGCAAAGACTGCTTCAGGCAGAAAAAAAGATTGATGCTCGCTGCCATGAGGCATCTTTCAGAAAGAGCCTTAGTTTGAAATAAACCTTTTAATTAGTATGATGTTAATCTTCCATAAAACTGCGTGCGTTGCATTGTGGGAGCCTGTGGGCCAGTAGTGAAGCACATGCATTTTGCTACCCACCGATTCCCACAATGCATAATGTGGCACTACGCTGCAATGAGGCAATTCGGGTTTGGAATAAGTATTACAGATTTGCTGGACATCTTTGAAATCAATGCTTTACTGGTTCTGTGTTCCGGATTAACTGTGTTCCGGATTAACAAATCTGTGACGCCGTGACTTCGGTACCCTTTTGGCTGCTGGTAAGATCCGGCCATTGGAATGTGTCTGAGGTTGCAAATTCATGCTGGTGTTAATATTTCAATGTATGACGTGTGCATTCCAGATGCATACTAAGAAGATGATAGAGGATTCCCCAAAGCACTCGAGACTAGTTGGCAGCAATGCCCTGCAACTTTTTTGTTAAAGCAATGTACCTAACTGTTGGAGTTAAGGCCCGTTCACACTCTTGCGACCGAGTACGACCGAGAGAAACCAGATCTGTTAAAACTTCTTAAAATTTCATTTTTGGCGCCATCTATGCGGTGATCGTGGAACTGCATTTCACAAGAGCGACGGATTTGCGGCATTTCCGGGGTCGAATGTGCGTAATACCTATGAGAAAGGCTCGTTTATAACTTTTCGAAAAGTTTTTCGAGGCAAGAAAGAAAGGATAATGCGCAAATAGAAAATATGCCGGACCGTCAAGTTTACACTGCAACCCGATAGATGGCGCCACTGTGTCCTCTCGTTTTAAGGGGGGACACTACCTGGGCATGTCTACTTTTGAACCGCTCATTCAATCGGCGTGAAATTTGCAGGTGATGTTTGTAGCCATATGGAAGGAGGCCATGCAAAGTTTCAACCCTGTGAACCAATTTTGTGAGGTTCTATACCTCCAGAACGAAGTAAAATATAGCTTTGCATGGAATCTGCTCAATGAATCTATCGTTGAGAAATGATGTTGATCACCACATGTCTTTCTGGTGGAATGCATACTGGAATACTTGTTGCCGGTTACTATAAAAAGAAATTTTAAAAAATGCATTTTTCAGATTAAAAAAATGATTTTTTTTTTAATTTTTTTTTACATTTAAAGTTTTGCAAATTACAGCTTTTCATAATAAAGGAACATGAAAATCGAAGTTCATAGTAACCGGCTTCATAAAATTTCGGCATATTCACCAATGTTTGTTTGCAAACAAGCTCGCTATCACCCCCTATCGGCGGACCCCTGCGCGCTTCTGGTTTTCCTCTTCTTTTCCATTGGTGTCGCATCCTTGTGTTATATGTACTACTTTCTACAATGCACTAATCTTCTTACAAACATATTACAGAAACTTCTCTGAAGGAAACTCGTCTTACCGGATACTGTGCGTTTCTGAAAAATAAATATATACACTACCGGAAGTCCACTATGGCACAAATACTGTGGCGCCCTCGAGGTATTAACTCCCGCCGTATCTGGTGAATAATCCACAAATATTAAGTCTCTCGGTAGTTTCATACTGAAACGATAGTTTTATTAAGGTGGGATTTGCTGCCAAAAAGCTAAACTGAGAAAAACGCGTTTGAAATTTCAAGTCCACTTTGTTTTATTATTTCAGCTTCTTCCCTCAAAAGAATTGCCTGTGGTATCTTCATGTGACCTAGAACTCTCCAGCTCCATATGTCGGTCCTTCTTCTTCGATTCTCTTCTGCTCATTTGCGATGGCTTCGAGCTTGCGACGTTTCTGGGTGGTCTTAGAGGTGTCCAGTGCCTTCACCTTGGCCTTCAGGATCTTCTGCTGGGTTGCCTTCCTGGTGTGCTCCTCGTGGTGGCTTCCGGGGCAGATGCCCATCTTGAGGATCCTCTCAAAGCCCTTAGGCCCCAAGTTGTATTCGAGAACAGCCATGGCCACAGCAGTTTCCACTGTCCTCAGCGATGCGAATTCCGTCTTGGGGCATCTCTTCCAGATGAGCGCGTTGAACGACTCATTGGCGTTCTGAGTCTTCATTCTGCAGCACCTTTGAAGCAGGGTCCGATCGGACAGCCAGCTGTAGATGGGCACCAGCTCCTTTGCAATGTCCCTCGTGAAGGCTGGGCGATGTGGGCGTGGCACAGACGGTTTCCCAGCAGCAACCAGCGCGTTGTGGCGGTTGTAGTGGCACCATGAGTCTTCTCCGCTAGGGCAAGCAGTATGCCGTGGTGCTTCATCAGTAGAGTACGAGTGCAAGAGACTTGCGTACACACCTTTCTGCATCTTGGTAACGTCAGGGGCGTTGTCTTTCAGAGCAGGTCGCATAATAGTTCGTTAGCTTTCTCATCATGACGTTAGTCAACTTCCCCTTCCCTCCAAGGCCTTTTTTGCTCTTCAACTTTTCCATGCCACTGTACATCCTCTTGGCCACGTGGTTGACACAGTCTTCCTTCTGGATGTCCTTGTCATAGACGCCAAGACCAGCAGCGTGCGTGTACGCCTTGCTGTCACCATCACTTGGCATGGTGACATACTGCAGCTTGTGGAGCTCCAAAGATCTGCTGAAGATGACTCCTGCAGCCGCAACCTCCATAGCGTTTGACGATCCTCCGAAGTTCTTCTGACAAACATCTTTATGGGACTCCATCCAGGCCTGGTAGCCTTTTGCATCCTCCTTTGGGCCCAGGTTGCATCCGTGACAGTACTTTCTGTGAACGGAGAAGTCAAGCACCAAACCGGTGTTCACTTCAATGACTGCGCCAACCCCGAAGTTCGACGTGTGGCCGCGCTTCTGCCAGGTACCGTCGTAACTGACGCAGATGTCGAGCAAGTCATCTGCGTTGTTTACATGGCCTTCTCCATCCTCGAACATCTGAGCTCCTCTCACTGCGGTCGCTGCCTCCTGCATCACGTCGCGCGCTGCTGCCATGGACGCTTCGTGCACCTTCTCTGCAGTGTTCTGATACGTCTTTAAATGCATCGGCGATGGAGCATTCATGCCCCCGAAAAGGTTCTTCAGCTTCGTGAAGCTGATGCCTCAGTCCTTTCCGACGACACAAAGGCGCGCGGCAAACTCGCTCTGCCAGGTCTCTCCGACGGTCGCCGACTGGGGCGTCGTCACGATGTCCCCACAAGCTCTACACACGACGACAAACTGAAGACTGGCTCCAACGCCACTTTCCTTCAAGTCCAGTTCCTTTCCATGGCAGTTGGGACACAGCAAGGCGCTCACCAATGTCTTCACGGCAGACACATCCACGAAACGATATCCATTGAGCGCCGCGTCTCGAACGTCATCAGTTGGTTTTGGCAAGTCGGCAGGTCGGTCTAAAAGCGTGATCTTACGCTCGAAGGTCGTCAACTCATCTGCTTCCGTCGATGATGTGCCACTTTCGGGACGCGGCGGAGAAGAAAAGGACTCCGGAGACCGTGATGGGCGCGACGGTTTGGCCGACGTCGCCGCGCCAGGAGCTGTAGAACGCCGGCCACCCGCTGTGCCTCTTGGTTTCGTGAACCAAGAACGCTTACCGAAATTTCCGTGCACGTAGCCTTTACTCGGCGTCATTTTCGGAACGAAAACAAAGATGAGATAAGATTGAAGCGAGATGTAGCAGATCCGACGATAAAACGTGGTCTGGACCACTGGTCTGACAGGGTTGCCTAAGGAGGTTATAATGGGCAGGAGGTGGCGTCCCTATCCCCAATGCATGGAGCGAACTGTAACGGAAGTAGGCGTGGCCACGAGCTGCGACGAGCATTTCTTGACCAATGGGAAGCCTAGTGAGTGGGCGCCGCCATTCATTTCGGTACAAACAACCGCGTTGCGATGACATTTCCGTGGCAACGCGATTGTGTGCACCGAAAGTAATGGCGGCACCCACTGTTATTTGAAACAGCGCTTAACGGGAGACTTTTAAACCGGTATGGTCGGAATTGGATGAGATTATTATAAACGAACGCCTGGTTGCCCAGCAGAAAGTAAGTGACTAGTGTTGAGACGCTCTAGACGACGCACCGACTGAATCGGTGTCGAACAGGCGAGATTTCGAGCCCAACACTTTCCTGACCAGTAGGACTAGGAAGTCGGCGTGTAGCGGACGCTCTCGACACCGCGCGACCGAGCCTGGAGCGTCGTCTCAAACGAGTCGTCGTAGCGCGGCTTTGGAAAGCGATCGCGAGTCAGTCATCGTAGGCACGAACGCTGAGAAGGGCATCGCGGGTTGAGAAAGCCGTACAAATTCTGCTTCGAGAAGATGTTGGTTTCACTCCGCCGTGATGAGTATTCGGGTTCGCATCGAAACATCTTTTGGTGCGCCGATCGGATCGAAAGCCAGCCGCGACAGCGAGCAGACGAAGCAGACCGCAGGTACGGAGCAGACGTAGTCTAAGCCTAACGACAGCGTCGGTGCGCGGGGCAGTCTGGGATTGGGTTGTTCTTCCGGCGTCGCTGGGTATGACGTCATGCCGGGTCCTGCCCTATTTAAACGTCCTTGGGGTTGCCAGATAGCTCCTAGCTGATATCGGAACCGTGCACATCTAATTCAGGCCCCGACCAGGGCGCCCCTAGCGGCAAACGGGTCGGTTCCATCGGGGAACTTCTGCCAGTCGCTGCGTTGGTTGTGCGTTGTAGCGGGTTAGCGCTGTAATTTCCAAGGTAGCTATTCCGCACTAAGAAAGCCACAACAATTGATGCGGCAAACAATAGGCGACCGCCGCGGCCGGCATAGAAAAGGTGCGGATCTAATTCAAGCCCCGACCAGGGCGCCCCTAGCGGCAAACGGGTCCGTTGCATCGGGGAACTTCTGCCAGTCGCTGCGTTGGTTGTGCGTTTTAGCGGGTTAGCGCTGTAATTTCCAAGGTAGCTATTCCGCTCTAAGAAAGCCACAACAATTCATGCGGCAAATAGGCGACCGCCGCGACGCGGCCGGCATGCTCGCTTCCCATAGCCAAATGGCTAGTCAGTGTAGCCCAAAAGTAGCCAAAAGCCAAAAATTTGCATAGCCCAAAAGTAGCCTAAATTTAGATATTGCGTTTACAAGCTGAAGGCGAAAGCTCTGCTTCTGTATATGTTTAGGTAAGAGAGATAGTATGTAGAATCAAAGCATTACAATATCCAGAAGACAGTTTAATATTTCAAATAATAAAACAAAAAGCTCAGGTGGACACGTTTGGACATTCTCATGCTATTAACAATATTATTAGGAAGCCAATCCACCTCTTTACGAAATCACCGGTTCAAGAGTTTTTGGTAGAGAACGCGCGTCCACACCACGAGCGCTCTCACGAGATCTCGCTTGAAAGCATGCCATGGCCGCTCGTGAATCCATGGAACGCGAACATGTGTTTTCATACCAGAAACTCTGGAACTATGATTTCGAAAGAGGTGGATTGTCCCACTCGTACTAGCTCCGTACAGTACCTTAGAGTTGAATCGAGCGAAACATTCGTCGGGAAAGCTTAAAATATTTGCAACACTGTTTCCTCCCAAAGTAAAAAAAAACTTCACATGACGGATGCTTTCCAGGGTTTCTTGAGAAAAAGGGGGCAATTTAGCGGATATCGGGCAAAAATTGGACATAGCCCAAAAATAGCCACACGTAGCCACATAGCCAACCGCCAAATTTTGACGCCAAACTTATCGCTAGGTAGCCCAATTTGGCTATTAATAGCCCAATCTGGTAACCCTGGGTCTGGAGCAAGCAGCGCCGCGAAAGATAACACGTGATGGCTGAAAACCAATCGTGGCTCTAGTTTTGGTTCTCCGACCAATAGGAAGACGAGTTCCGTCAATTTCCCTATTTTTGCGACGTGGTTCTAGTTTTTGCGACGGGGTTCTTCCGGCGCACACATACCCTCGACCCGCGTTTACTATTTTACTAAAACGTCCGATAAACGACCTTTCCAACGAGGGTACGAATGCCACGCTAGGCCTCGCGGGCGCGGCGCGGTACCGTACTGAAAATCGGAAAAATAGTGCTTTCCTCGCGTCTTTCGCGAGCGCGCCGCACCTGAGAGCACCACGGAGGTATTGAAAATGTTTATTTTCTCGATAATTACGGCGCGGAAGCTTACCAAATTTCGCCATATTGCTCATTAATAGTTAGAGGTGCCAAAAGTGCAACATTTGAAAAACTCATTTTTTTCCAGAAAATGGGCATTTTGGGCCCGTTCCCCCCTTACAGGGTAACTGCAAAGAAAATAAAGTGTATTTTTAAAAAGCCTAATTGGGACAAGCATGTCACAAAACAATTTTTCCGCCAACAACAAATTTTTTTACAGCAATATTTATTGCGCCAGACTGATTTTAGTTTGCGGCTATTTCGTCCGTTTTAAATCGCGCGCCACAAAGTTGCTATTATACGTCACTCCGTGACGTATAGCAGCCACTCCGCGCGCGTCGAAAGAGCGGGAGTTTCAAATGTGGAGAAGTTGTGACCCCGACTAAATTACGTCCTGTGGCGTAAATTTTGCTAGAAAAAATTTGTTTTTTCGCGGAAGATTTGTTTTGTGACATGCTTGTCCCAATTAGGCCGTTTAAAAAAAAAAAAAAAAAAAAAAAAAAAACTTTTTTTTCTTTGCAGTTACCTTTAAGAGGTTTAAGAGGTCGCAAGGAACCAAGATTTAAGAGGTCGCAAGAGTGTGAACGGGCCTTTAGAGATGCCGCGGACCTTTCGAAGTTCAAGTTGGAAAGGTTCAAACTTTTCTAATGTTCGAGTTTGAAAGTTTAGAACCCCGCTGAGGTTCGAATAATTAGAAAATGTTAGGGTTTCTGAAAGTTCGAAGATATCAAATATTTTTTATAAATAGTTCGAAAAATTTGAACATTTCTAATTTATTTGAGTTCGAAAAATCTCATTTTTTCGAGGTACATGTTTGAAAGTTTCGATTTTAAGTTCCAAATCTGAATTTCATGGATGGAAATAAAAATCTGCAGTTTCCAATGAAGTTTTCATGAATTCATCTGAAAAAGTGGTGAAATGTGCTACAAATTCTTATACCGTAAATATACTCCTTCCTTCTCAGTGCTGTGGTACCTGTGTTCCTCGTTATTTGTCACAACTTATGAAACAAGCGTTGAACTGGTTGAATGGTTCATCGAAAAGCCCCGAGGTGGTCAGGTGAACATACTTCCTAGTTATTTGGAAAATAGTAGCAATCCGATCAAAAGTCGCCTAAATGCAATGCATTCGCATAAAGGCATCCAGGCTTCCCGAAATTAACGGGCACAGCACCAGACACAAGTCAAGGTTGAGAATGCAACCAGACTAAATTGGGGCTGCCCGGCCTAATTCAGCTGATCAGGACACGACCGTTTGTTATTGGGCTAACCATATTGACACTGCCTGGAAATTTTCTTATTCGAGGAGTGGAGATATTGGCCGCCATAAAATGCAGCCGGTTACAAATGAAAATGGAATAAGCATCTATTCAGCGTTCGTTGAAGCGCATCAGCGTCGCTCTTTGCGCGCGCCTTTCCTTGGCGCTAGGAAATCTAAGGACTTGCGTTCAAAAACAACTACTAAGGCTATGAAGGACACTCCCAGCAAAGCGCCTCGGTTGAATTTCAAGCCCGCAGGTCAGGGCCTACAGGTTACCTCCGGGCAACCTACGGTGTTGTGCACGGGTGAGGCTCTGTGCGGAAATCGAAAGGAGGAGGTGTGAGGTACGACATCGAGGCCACCCCAAAGCGATCATTCAGCACTTTACAAGCGCATCAATCGTGGCACGATTGGCCAACGGTAAGACTCCGAGCGCAATTTCAACTCCACTTCACACATTGACATCTTGTGTTGTTTATATTTGATGCTTGGAACCTATGAGACAGTGTTGCGGAGTGGGCACCCCTATTCCATTCCAATTCCATTCCGGGGAATTCGAGTTTCTGACAATTCCAATACTTTCAACCCTTTGGAATGGAGGCATTGAGCCCATTCCCACTCCTGGAATGCCTGCGCCTCACCATTTCATTCCTCCAATTCCTAACCGTGAAAAAATGGCCATGATAGCCACATTTATGTAAGAAGTACTATGTATGATGTGAGTAATGGAAGAACTATGGCCACCTCTTGCATGCAAGGAGAGGATCATAATGCTTGAGCCTTCTTGGTTCGCATCGAGACACGATGTAGGTACAGCAAGTTTGCCTGTGCGTGCGTGCATGTATGTATATGTGTATGTATGTGGGTATATGTGTGCACATATATATACTGGTTATATCAAGGAGCGGCCAGGCTCTCTAAATCGACCACAAACTTCGGTTTCTTAACCTATCGCGTTCGATTTTGTACAGCGTTGGCCACAGGTGGTGCATTTTTACTATAAAATTCGCAAAGAGCGAGAATAACCTGAGGAAAAAGTAAAAAAAGAAAAAGGCTAGGTCCTATAGAAAACGCAGCAAAGCCACCGGTCTTCAAACCATAGGGCGCCCTGTGGTTTGAAGACCGGTGGCTTTGCTGCGTTTCTAGAGGAGCTAAGCCTTTTTCTTTTTTTACTTTTTCCTCAGGTAAGCTCGCTCTTTTGCGAATTTTATAGAAAAAATGTACCACCTGTGGCCAACGCTGTACAAAATCGGAACACAATAGGTTAAAAACACGAATTTTGCGGTCGATTTAAAGAACCTGGCCGCTCCTTGATGCACCCAGTATATATGTGTATGGGGGGGGGGGGGCTGTATATCCTTTTATGCATGTAGGGTGTTCCAAGTCACCAGGCTCTATCTAGAATGGACAGTAAAAATTGATGCTTGCACGTAGCAATCTAAACTTTTCGTCAAAGGTGTATTTGATAGGTCGGTTTTCCCTTCTAAAATTACAAAGCGTAGCTCCCTTTCTGTACAAAATAGGACCAAGAAACTTCCCAAGGTCAGCGGCGATGCAGACCACCAAGTCGAGTTGCGGGGCGCGTTTGTCACTCGTGTTGATAGATGGCGTCGGGAGCAGCGTCCGAATAAAGCCCCTCTATCCTGGGAAACGTGGCGCCATTCTTGGAACTAGCCGCCGCGCACACTATTGGCCAGTCGTCGCGTGACTTCTGGCTTTCGGTTTTGGACTTCCGGTCGTAATAAATTTCCCAAGATGTTGCTACGCCGCAGCTGACGGGCTGCTGCGCCCGTAGAAAAGTCGACCGGAAAGCTTTTCAGTGTTCCCTCTGAAACGGAAAATGAACCTCGGAGGAAGATCTTGCTTCACCGAATCGGTCGAAAATATTTCAACCCGACGGGAGCCGTAAAGTTATGCGAGGTAGGTGCTCTGTATACTCATTAGCATGCAAGAAGACAGCTGTTTAGAGTGAGTATGCATTCCATTCCACCGTAAACGCGAGCGGTGTAATAGCGTAGCGAGCACAACATTGCTGACTTGGCATGCACGGACGCTCATGCCGTAGAAGTAAAGGCCCCTACGCACAGTTGCGTTTGAGAGCGTTTGACTGCGTTGCGTCGAGAAACGAAAGCGAGTCGCCGGAAATTGCTTGGCCCGCGATAAAATAAGTATGGATGTCCTGCGTTCTCGCAGTCGCAACGCAGTGAAACGCTCTCGAACGCAACTATGCGTCGGGGCCTTAAAGGGGCGATGCAACAATTTTGGTACTTTGCGCAAATACCACTTAGAACGGATCCCTGACGGTAATGACCTATAAAACACGCGTTCGTTATTCACCCCACGCAATAGAAGTCCCAGAAAAAAATTAAAGAAAAACGAGCAGCGTTCAGCCCCTCAACTCGCAGCCAGAACAAGCGGCCACGCGATCTGGAGCCGATTATATGCCGCCAATGTTGATCATAGCCACGCGCTGGGGTTGGCAAAGCACAGGGCACGCGCTAAGTTCCAGACATTGTTATGGCTCGGCTATTGTCGTCGTTGCAGCGATTGGACACGGGCCACTACCCGAATGCTTCTCGAGCTAGTAATTATCACGAGCCCAAATCGAGTGCCAACGCAATGCTCGGGTCCAATCTATGAACCGCATTCAAATATCGTCATATGGGTGTAGCTGCGATCCCCACGTTACGTCATCAAATTTTGCAAAGGAGAGATTGAATGAAAATGATCGCTTTTGTCTCTGAAATTACACCGCAACAAAGGAGTTTCTTGGCCAGTGGCGTTGCGTGCGAGTAACCTTGAGTCCCACTAGTTCCAGTAAGCTCGTGTAAAGTGAAAAACATTGCAATTGGATATCGTTGCACTGCTCCTTTAAAGGAGCTGTGCAACGATATTCAATTGGAATGTTTTTCACTTTACACGAGCTTACTGGCACTAGTGGGACTCAAGGATACTCGCATGCAATGCCACTGGCCAAGAAACTTCTTTGTTGCGGTGTAATTTCAAGGACAAAAGCGATCATTTTCATTCAATCTCTCCCTTGCAAAATTCGATGACGTAACGCGGGGATCGCAGTACACCCGTATGACGATATTTGAATGCGGTTCATAGATTGGACCCGAGCATTGCGTGGGCACTCGATTTAGGCTCGTGATAATTGATAGCTCGAGAAGCATTCGAGTAGTGGCCCGTGTCCAATCGCTGCAACGACGACAATAGCCGAGCCATAACAATGTCTGGAACTCAGCGCGTGTCCTGTGCTTTGCCAACCCCAGCGCGTGGCTATGATCAACATTGGCGGCATATAATCGGCTCCAGATCACGTGGCCGCTTGTTCTGGCTGCGAGTTGAGGGCGTGAACGCTGCTCGTTGTTTTTTAATTTTTTTCTGGGACTTCTAATGCGTCGGGTGAAAAACTAAGGCGTGTTTCATAGGTCATTAACGTCAGGGATCCGTTCTAAGCGGTATTTGCGCAAAGTAAAAAAATTGTTGCATAGCCCCTTTAAGTCGTTCAAACGGCCTGCTCCTGCTCGTGCTTGTGGCATCGGCGTCGCTCACAATTACGGGTGCGTGCGAGGTCATTGCCACACTTATATGATGAGAAAAGTCCACACGATCGGCAACTCGCCCGCTCCAGCTGTGAAGCCGAACACTCGCGAGACACTGACCTAATGCAACTCAGTAGGGACGATTATCCAAAGCACTTTTGGGATCCGCGGTTGGACGAACATATCTAGAGCGGCTTCAGGACGGTCCGATACGAATGCGGGCTCTAAATGAAGTCGTTGCCACACTTGTCTGACGAGAAAAGTCCACACAATCGGCATATCGACCGCTTCAGCTGACCGAGACGCTTGGGAAATTCCAGAGGGCGCCTCCGTCGCAAACCGGAAGTTAGAGGTGGGGTAAGGAGGATTTTTACAGGAGAAGTAAAGAGAATGCGCCATTTTTCCCACATACAGGGACTTTACGACGGAATAGAGTTCCTGTATAGCGCCGGCTTTCCTGCACGGCATGCGGAGTCTGTTCCTCACGTGACTGAATTTGGCGAATAACGGCGCCGCGCGTTTGAGGCGCGCGGCGCGCTCAAAAACGGGAATGTACGCCGGGGCGCGCGCGACGTCTTCTTTCCTGCACGACACTTGATCCGGCTCCTCACATGATCGGATCTCGGCGAATAGCGGCGCGGCGGCACGTGGAAAAGAGACGCGCAACCACTGCGTGCAACTACGTCGGAAGGTAGGGAGGCTCTAGTGTGGGTGGGCACAACTCTAAACCTGGAGAGCGTTTGCAATTTAATGGCGGCGCCTGAGGGAGAGGATTTAGAAAGGATATGCTCCAATGTTGCCTACACGAGAGCAGACGCCCGCTCTGATGCAACTCTGTGTTGCTCCAAGTTGCTTCATGCACCTTTCCTCCTCTCGCCCGGGTAGCCTGTACACCTGGCCACGCCCCCTTGTCACGTGACATGACGTCACTTCCGCCAAGGCAATTTGTTGTCATGTGACATGACGTCACTTCCGCTTTAAAACGAAACCAGTTGTTCTATTGGTTTGCGAATTGTCACGTGACGTGACGTCACTCGCGCCGCTGTGGTAAGGTAAACATGGCGCCCGCCGCCGCCTGAAACACGAAGCTTACGCGGTCGATCATCGATGCAGTCGCGGCTGAAGCCAGAAACGCTTGAAACGGGAAGCCTGCGCGGTCGACGCAGTCGCGGCCGAGACGCTGGGAACGCGGTGACGCGAGGGACTCTACACTCAACACTTGGTGACGCAACTATGCGACGCCCGCAGTATGCGACGTCTCACATCGTGATTCTGCAGGAGTGCGTAAAAGGACCCGGTTGGTGGTTTAGCGCACTCCCTTTATTCAACGGTCAACAACATGGGGGTTGAAGCGCCATGGGGACGCAATCCTTATAACACGGGCGCAATTGTGGATAGTGGCGCCATCTAGGTTGTGTGTATAAAACTTGTGAAAAATTTAAATACAACACTTCAACTTCAACGTCTCGAGAGGGCAAACCCTCTTTTAAATAGAGTAGCATTAACAGCTGCAATGGTGGAAGACCTTGGCTGGAGTTTGGCTCTGCAGTTGATTCCATCCCATGTTGGAATTCCCGGCAACGAGAGAGCAGACGAGCTTGCTGCGCGGGCCCATAACGACGGTGACACTATATATTTATACATTCCTTTTAGATCGCTTTAATGAGGCACACAGACTTATACGGGATACCATCTGCAAAAAGCACCCCCACACAGGGGTAGCAACAGGAAGACCACCTCCAAGCATCCCACGCAAACTCCCACGTTCAGAGGCATCACTCCTTCACAGACTTCGAACCGGCTGCCCGCATACCGCAAAGCGTCTCCATATGTACCGCCGCAAGACAGACCCCGGATGCCCAACTTGTGGTGATCCTGAAGACACAACACATGCACTACTTTTGTGTCCAACCCATGAGGATCTCCGAAAAGTGCTGCTGCGATCCTATGCTGCAGTTAGACTTCCCCATTCCACTGCCCAAGAGCTCTTGAACCCCAGTGGAACGCGGGGAATTGTTGAAAAGGCCTTTCGTGCTCCCCTCCAATATCTCCGGGACGGCGAGCTCTCCGATCGACTCTGATGTTCGCAGACACAAAACAAAAACTTAGTCGACGGATCTAGGACAAGTATTCGACGTTTAAATTAACGCATGCGAGTGAATAGGTAGCACGGCAAGTTAGCAACATCCTTATCTATTGCGGTGCCGAGATGGAAACCTCCGCGGTACATTGACGGACTTTGCCATCTCAGATCGGCACTGCGATAATAGGGGATGCTATCTTCCTGCTCGCTGGGGACTCATTTCTCACAAGCCCAATTCTAAACAAGCCTGTTGGCTTTTGGACTACAGTGCATCGGATGTTCGAACTTGTACATAACCATGTCTTCTTCCTGTTTCCTTTATTTACCCTTCTGCCCAAAAGCCAGGTAGCGACTTGCCCCTGACTGGAGGCCCACATATCTCCTGGCTCCCCCCCCCCCCCCCCCCCCCCCATTTTCTCTTCACCCCTAAATAAACAAACAACAAACCTTCGAAGCCGTACGAGGCGCAGTGGCGCGCGACCTGGGTGTTGGAGGCAAACAATAGGCGATCGCCGCGACGCGGCCGGCATCCTCGCTTCCTATTCGCGACTCCAGCGACCTATAGGGGGCGCCACCACCAAACAAACATGGCGGCTGGGTCCAGGTCGCGTCGGCTCGGCCGGGCCGCCTGAACGGGTGGCGCATTCAATTTAACAGAATTTCTCTTGTTTAATGCCCAATTTTGTAGGTATTTGAACTGAGACGGCTAAGTGTAGCCGGTGCACATAAACTTGCAGAGCATAGTTTTGTTTTCCCGGTGTTTTTTGTTCTTTTCATGTCAAACTTTCGTTTCGGAGATTTCGTTCAAAACCGAAACTATGGGCTCCGGAGAGACGGTAATAGACTCTAATTAGTTTTGATCATCTAAGGAAAGCGGCGATGACTACAGAATTGTTCCACCCACAGTAATTTTCAGCTAACTCGCATGCCTCGACCATGTGACTTACCTGTCCGCGAAATCGAGCTTTTGTGCGTATCCGCGTTTAAGAAACAGCTCCAGTCGTCTGCTCGGTCAACAACACAGGCTGCAGGAATATTACGAAAATTAAGCAAGCGCGTCTTGAGCCAAGGAGCATGTTAACCCGCTGGCGCCCCACTAAGCAGCTGATACTCGTATTTTAATTCAGGTTTTAGTGGCAATCGAGAAGTCATTTTGACGAGCGGGTTATGTATTATATTACGTACTATGTCCCACTAAAGCGATATTAGTATATTCTTCGGGTTGAAATTTGAGCTGAGTTGACTAGCTATTAGCTGAACTGCTGAATAAAAGTATATTTGACAGACAGAGAGATACTACTTAAACTTAGCCAAATGGTTCTAGCCGGTAGCACGGAGACGAATGCGGACAAACTGAAGAGAGTCTTCATCGGAGATTCACGCAGAACCTCTCTGCACTGAACTTGACTTCGAATCCTGAACGAAGAAAATTAGTATTTGTTTGTGGCCGGTCAACCTGAGCAATAGGTTGTTTTCACATGACGTCAATCCGCCATTTTGTTGTTAGTTTGTTTTTCCAAACAAATTTACTAATATGAAGGATTACATCGCAATCTGTTGAGGAGATGTCAGCGTGGTGAGACTTCTAAGCTTCTGGAATGCTCGCCTTCGGCACACGCCAAACAGCTCACAACAACAAAATGGGGCACAAAATTACGTCAGTGAAAACTCCCTATAGAGACGTATATTGCTGCTGGTGTCGACGGGTATACAATATAAATATTGGAGGCGCGATAGATCATAATGCCGTGACGGCTTCTAACTTAGCGAGACGCGTCCCCCACCTTTTGAAAGCAGATAATTTCCCTCGTTAATCATATGCAGCAAGCAGGTTTTCCTGAATCAAGTAATTGCGAAATCAGAACAACTTCTTCAGTGTGGTCCAGAGGCTTTTTCGGCAAAAAGCAGCCAAGATGAATAGCCAACGCACCGACCGGCGTGGGTGGCTCAAACTTGAAGCTAATCGAACACAACCAAACTCAAGAAAAGCAGCTATCGAACCTTCCTATTCACTTGACTGCAACATTGGTGTTCGCTCCAGTGAAACACCTCGTCTGTCGTCCTCAGTCCACTGTTCTACATCCTTATAAAGAAATTACTTATCAGTTACCAAGTAGTCGTCACTTTGAATGTGATTCGAGACAGACAAGAAATCAAAACGGTTTTCCGTGATTCCATCTAAGAAATCGAAAGCACGCGACCGTGTGTTGTGGATGGAGTAAACGGACTTTCAAACACGTGATGGAAGGAATCAATCTACTGAGGCTTCACCACACCAATGAACACTCGGGCAAACTTAAGAAATTTTCGGACCTTCGTCGAATTACATTGTTCGCCACCGCGCCGACAACACGTGTCCGCGAAAGCCGCCAGAGACGCGGAGGGGCGCGGAGCGACCTGGACCGGCTGGTTCCCGGTTTTCCCGCTTGGTGGCGTTCGTTTTGCTGGAGTCGCGAATAAGGTTTTGTGTCTAGTGGTGAAAAATGTGCAACATGGTGGCGGCCAATGGGGTTCATTTTTGCCTGGTGAACGGGTTCCAGTACCTCGTTGAGCCGACCAGAGAAAGAAAGCAGACGACACGCAGACGAAATCCGTTGGCAGCAAAAATTCCGTCGTTATGCAAACTCTTTTTTTTTTTTTTTTGCTAAGTTTTGTGCTAATTGTTTGCATTTATTTTTACAGCGGAGCTGTTAAAGGGACACTGACAGGTTATTTATGCTCGCCGAGGTTTTTAGTGGTACGTGACATATGAGAGCCCAACTACCCAGAACAGAATTTGCGGCTCGAAATTCGGTTTCTTTCTGCCCAAAAACCGCCGATGGAGAACTGGCCGGTTTGAGTCGCGCTCACTCTCTTTTTCGTGGTCACGGGCCGTTTTCTAAGGTTTCGACGCGACCACCAAATTTAATCAAAGTCGTGGGTCATTGAAGGCACACAGTCAATATTAAATATAGAAAAAAAATATGAAACCCATTTTTTGTGGCTTCCAAAAAGCTGCAAATACGTTGATTGAAAAAAAAAAAGGTAGCACAGACAACCGGAAGCATTCTGTGCGTTCACTGCATATCTCAACATGGCGTCGTTTCGCGTATCGTGGGACTAGCGGATGGCAGCGGACGACGGGCGTTGGACCTCTACTTCAGAACTGTCGTTCACGGTACCGGCGAATTCTGTCTTCCTTCGAAAGAGGAATTTTGGACCGATCAAAAAAGAACTGATATTCATCCCGTACGACACGCCCGACCAGCAAGCCGGTTGCACGAAGACGTCGCCGAGCTGTCGTCCCTTCTCGTGGCAGAAGACATCGCTCGCTCCTCAAACATCAAGCACGAAGTGCATACTTCAAGTTGAATACGCACGCGTACAATTTCTTTACGAGGTGCGAATGTGGCCAATGCGTGGTGCTGCCCGACTTCAAGCCGGGAGTGGATGTATTGAAGTGAAATCGGCAACAAACTTCCGCCATACAGACCACCGGCTGCATTACTACTCATGGACGGGTTCCTTCAGTAGCTCAGTGGAAAGACGCCCGCATTCACACGCAGCCGGCACGGGTTCGATCCCTGGTGTGGATGTACCTTTTTTTTTTTATTGTCAAGCATTTTGCGATTAGCCATGTTGAATTAACCTGAGACTAGAGTAGAGAAGAAACATCAAATTGTAGAAGGGACAGAAAATAGACAGGACGACGTCTCAAACTCAGCTAACTCGTTTATTTAGTCCACCTCCTAATATAGACTCAATGTTAAAATCATCTCCACCAACAACCACCAACTTTCTACGTTTTGATGTTTCTTCTCTACCCCAGTCTCAGGTTAATTCAACATGGTTAATATTCACCAGCTCACCTGCACACTTACGATTTTTTTTCCATTTTGCGATGTTTACATTTTTTTTACAATTATCACTGAAAAAAACAATTGTTGTGGACGATACGTCGCTGAACTAAATGGTATGGGATTCCATTTTTGACACCTGCGAACACAATGTAGTCACTTTCCACAAAATGCAAGGAGCCTAAGAGTCGGGTAGCGTCCGCTTTCCGAGCTTCGCGTAACTGTTCTACAGGAATTGCAGCCAGCCATTGATCCCGTTGATCTTTCGGAAACTTGTGCACTCTGCCGCACAATGCCACTTTCAGATGCAGGACATGTGAGGCAGCTCTTCACGCAAGATCTTGGTAATATTCTTTTCGGAGCCGATCACGGGAATTCACCACGGGCACTCACTACCAGGGTTGTAAAGTACCTAGGTACAAGTAACTGGAAATCAGTATCTAGGTACTTTTGTTGTACCTGAGGTACAAACCTAGTTACTTTCATTTCTCGATATCTGTATCTGTATCTTAGGTACATTTTCTAGTAACTTGTAACTGAGTGAAGTTACTTTTTACAGGTACTTTTCTATTCGCTTCGTCAAAATGGTAGAAACAATAAATCTGAAAGTTTTAACACACTACCATGTGCCGTGATTAACGGTGAGTTGGGTACGACCTGGGAGGCGTTAACTTGATCAAACGACGTTTTAGCGAACGACGCCCCGCCCATAATGTTTCATCGAACGACACTTTAGCGAATGGCTGTGTTCGTCTGAGCGAACGGTGGATTAGCGATGCCGTTCTAGCGACACCAATTTATCGAATCGCTTCGGAACTCCGTTTGGGGAAAGTAGCGACCTGGGGGGCTATGTTGCGCTTTTTGGACTCCCAGGAGACTAGGGAGAGGGAAGTGACGTCAACAACGCAGCAAATGCAGATTGGATGTTGATTTTGTTTTCTTCTGTCAACATCCAATCTGCGTTTCTCTAGTCGTTGACGTCACTTCCCTCTTCCAAGTCTCCTGGGAGTCCAAAAAGCGCAACATAGCACCCCTGCTTCCTTCATCTCAAACCGAAACCGAAAAAGATCACCTGTCCTAGAATGCTCATGTCAATGCGGTTTTCCTTATTTCTCACATTGACACCAATAAAGCATATCTATCGAACTCGTTTTTGTGTGCATCTTTAGTATAAAAAGCTTTGCTTCCAATATATTCTGACGAATTTGGGAAAAATAAATAAACAAAGTATCTTTAAAGTAACTGTACCTGTGCCTAGGTACATTTTTAAGCTAGTACCTAGGTACGCACCTAGGTACCTTTTCGTATGAGTAACTGTAACTGTATCTTAGGTACATTTTTGAAGTAACTTTTACAACCCTGCTCACTACTAATTGCCAACACTTAAATGTACAAAACAACTCATCTTGAAGTACAGAACAGCGAGCGGAACAAACATAACTGCAAAGGAATCGCACGGCGAACGGATCCCGCCACAAATTTCGCCTGCTACGTACAGAAAAAAAAAAAAAAACCCGCACGGTCAGGTGTAGCCACGTGACTTCCGCCACTCACTCTATCCTCTCCACTTCTTCGTGCGGTGCGGGAGTTTCGGTTTCGGTTTCAAGCAGTTGCGTTTTTTAGCTTTATTAAAAACATACGTGACTCTGTAGCAAAATATTAATTGAGTAGTATTCTGACACCATAATAAATCGCCTGACAAAAAAGGAAAAAAAAATTGGGAGGTGTCAGTCTTTAAAGGGGCCATGAAACGAATTTTGGACTGGGATGAATGATTTTAAATTGGGACTTTACTAATCGCATATCGTTTAGTTGGCCAAAAAAAGAGTGTAGAAAGTCAAAAGCCAGCTTTTCGGTGCGAACATTCGAAAATATAGCGGACTATTTTGTACCTTTTTTTCCTTCTAAAGCTCTCCGCCTTTTCACTATGATACATCCGCGGTTCCCAAAGAGCGTCAGCGGTGCCAACCTGACGTCAGCCGAGCCCAGCTCACGCATTGGACACGAGAACTGCGTCACTCGGAAGTATGCGCTCGTCAACAATCAATCCGTCGACGAATATTTGGATTCGCGTTCGTGGCCAATGAGTGCACTGACGGAACTTATCCTCACTGGCGAATGACAAGTTCTATGGTGTGCATAAAAAGCACGGTGGAAGCTAGGAGTCATCGCACCGGTAACGAAGAATAGAGAGTTTTAGTAGATCGTGTTTTCAGGCCACGCTAATCGTAGCGGGAGCTCGCGCTGCCACTTCGATGCATGCTCTGAAGCGCGCGCTCGTAGCGGTAGCGGGCCTTTGAAAACGATCTACTAAAACTCCCTAATGTCACGACGACGTGATTTCACAATTTACATTTGAGTTGAGGATTAAAGCTAAGAAGGAAGAAGCAGGAAAATCGTTTCATGACCCCTTTAAAGGGGCACTCAAGCAGTTTTTGGAGAAGCTACTTTTTGGTGCGATGGCGTTAAGGAAGTGTCAGTGAATGAGTATCTTCAGTTTTAGAAGGCAGAACCGCCTATTAATCACGCAGGAATAAAATATGTGCGGTCTCTTTTCTGTACTTGCGAGGACCAATGAAATTATCGTATGTTTGAAAATTTTGGCGGCCTTTATAAAGTTTCGCTAAAGAAACAATTTTCAGTTCATTTAAATATGTTGTGCATGATAATTTCAAAAGACGTAAAATATTTCTAGTTTAGAATACGCGATACTGAAATTATCGTTTCACAAACAAGGGACTACGTTTTCTCCTTGCCTTCCTCCGCGGGGGGTGAATTTCCCGCTCCCCCGGGATGCGCGGAAGCGCACGTATCTGCGCGCGTTGCAGGCCGGTCGGGCCGGTCGTGTCGGTAGCGGGCCGGCCAGGCCTCGGTGGTGGTCGTCGACGTGGACGGCGTGGTGAAAGCTCATCGTTCCGCGTAAAAGCGCTATCCTTGACTGTGAATTTTCGTCGTGTGTCGCTATGATAACCCAGCACGTACTAAAAGGGAAGATCCACTATACTCGTGCGGCGATGTCGTGGCGGCACTCTCAAGACAGCAGAAACGCCCGTGCCGTCGTGTTCGTTTACTTCGACTACAGTGGTGCTTTCTAAGCATTTGTGTCCTCGAACATCGCCCGGGTTTCCTATAGCGAATTCGGGTGGTCATTTCCCGGCAAAATATTTTGCCATATCTCCGGCAAGGGCGTTCGCGTGGTCAAAGGCTGGCGAGTGCGCGCCGTTCGGGTGGCGCTTCTCAGGCGGGTGCCGGCAATTTACCGGCACAATTTTTGCCCGAGCTTCAAGAGGTCGGGCAGCTTGTCTGCCAGACTGTATCCGGTGTCGTCATATCCGAATCGGGAAAGGGAACCAAACGAAACAATGCTCGCCGATAGCGGGTTCGAGTAGAAAACGAAGCCATTGAGACAGACACCCCTCTGTGGTCCGAGAAAAGACAGCAATAACAACGGAGATAAAAATAAAATATTTTAAAGGGAGCTTGCGTAAGATCAGTTAGCTATGGGGCACAGCGTGTTATTATACCGCTGTAAAAAAACAAAAAATGTACTGGGCCAAATGAAAATGCTGAGGATTCCAAAAAAAAAGGTAATAACAAGAAAATTAAATATAAACAGCGACGCTGGTGAGCTTTCTGGGAGTTTGTAAGATGGCAACAGTTCATCGGGAATCTAAACAAAATATATTAAAATTTCTTTGCCCACATCTCAGAGTCCGAATATATGTTGCTGATGCCTACAGCGTGCGTATTGTATCATAAAATAATCGAGGAAGAAGTTAACGAAGTTCACGCGCGACCCAGGCAAACGAAAACGCCAGTTGCCGGCGCTTTGTGTTCGGGTGGAGAGGGTCACGTGGTGCGCCGCTGGCGCGGTTTTGGTTGCCTCTGCCGCCGGCGTGGGCTCGCCGGTGATTGACCACCCGAAGTCGCCATTATTTGGCGCATTTCATGCGTGTGCTCAAGTTCAAGGTATTACTGGCGCGCACCGTATAAGGGATGCGAATTTTCACGCGTTTTCATCACCGGAGAGAAGTGATTAGTGTTAGCAATCCTGAACGCTCGCAACGTCTATCTGATCACGAAATCATATTTCTACGTTGCTATATCGCTGCTAAGATTACATTGTCTTTTATAATCGTAGAAAAGGCGTGTGGCGATATTTGTACTATTGTAATGTCGTAGAGTCGTGATCGTCCAAGACGGCGTACTGCATCTTTTTATTTTCTTTTTTTCATCCACTGTACCCTGCAAGCCTATCAAGAAACAATAATAATAAAGCTTTAGGCTATAGACAACTGTCTGTCTATATTCGGTTACGGCATTGAGTAGCAGTGCGTCCCCTTTTTAGAGGGGCCGCTGAAACAGCTGACGGCCGCGTATAGAAGCGGTCGCCGTGCTGACGACCCGCTGCGCTTGTAGTGGTTGCAGGTGTGTGTACGCGCGGCGCAGAGCGGTCGTTCCGGTCGCAACAAACGCAGTCGTAGGTACGCGCTCGTTGCACATGTCTGAACCAGCCTTTCCCCCGTCCTCCCGAGGCGAAAGGCAACGTGGCGACATCGTTTGACATCACGTACCAGAGGTAACGCTGCGATGTCAAACGTTGGTTCGGTTACGACTTGCCCCAACCGCAAATCGAAGAATGCCCGAAAAGGTCTGCGTTTCGCCGTCCTCGGAACCCGAACATGACTCCGAAGCGCTGCTATCGTCCACATCGCACGTCGAAGTGGCGTCATAGGAAATCATCCCCAGGTCGGCTGTCCGCCGAAGAATTACAACCTCTAACGGCGTCAGGTCCTCGAGCGTAGAGAACTCCGCCATGATCGAAGCTCGAATGACAAAGAGGTTCGGCCCGTTCGGCCGATGCGGCTACCTCGGGATCACTGCGCGACGGAACGTCGTCCAACGCCATTGGCCCGAGATCCTTTTGATAAGCGTGCGAGGACCAATGAGAGTGGTTTCGTTTTCGGGTGGATCCGAGGTTTGGCGGCCTTCAATTACATTTTTATTAAAGAAATAATCACCTTATGACTCTATTTTTTGGTTTTTAGGGATACTTAGGGGGTCTAAATTCAGCTGTCATCATCAAAACACGAACTCAAAAACCACTTGAGTGCCCCTTTAAGGGCTAGGTTCCGCAGGATCGTGTCCGGTACCAAAGAAATGTTGACACAAAACTCTGAACAGCTACCGCCATCTATGAGCGACGGCGGCAACCAGACAACCGGTTTGCCGGCCTCGCTCATAGATGGCGGCAACCTTTCCAGTCTTTCCACTCTGGTTTTCTCCAGAGTGGAAAGGCTGAATTTCTCTAGGCGTCGTCCTAGATGTTGTCCTAGAGGTCGTCCTAGAAGCCATCCTTGAGGTCGTCCTAGAGGTTGTCCTAGAAGTCGTCCTAGAAGTCGTTCTTGAGGTCGTGATAAACTTCGTCCTTGAGGTCGTCCTAGACGTCGCCCCTGAGGTCGTTTTAGGCGTCGTCCTTGAGGTCGTCCTAGACGTCGTCCTAGATGTCCTCTAGGCGTCGTCCTTGAGGTCGTCCCACCATAGTACAGCTTCGCTGGTCTTCCTTCTTCACCAGAGTGGAAAGGCTGAAAGTTTTTTTAACCAAAGGTACATCACAGAAAGACTATGTTCAATTTAATGAACGACAGGAGACAGTTACGCGTCTGTTTTCCCCGTGCCGCCGCGCCGCTATTCACCGAGATCCGATCACGTGAAGAGCAAAATCCGAGCGCCATGCAGGAAAGCCAGCGCTACGTGGGTATGAACGCGCAACTCTGGATCCCGTAGGGAGCCTATACAGGAACTCTGGTCTCGTAGGGAGGCTGTAGTTAGTGTGGGCGCAACTGCTAGATCGGGGATCACAAAATATGGACGCCATATAATTGCTAAATTTTGGTGGGAGTCTGTGGGGCAAAGGGTCGTTTTATCTCCCAACTCGGGTCATAGCCCATTAATATGCTTGAATAATATACGCAAGGTATGATTATTTTTCTATAGCCACCAGTTTTGTTCCGATAGGAAAAGTATTTGTTTAACGCGAAAAATGGTAAATTCCGCCATCTTGGACGTTGCTGCTTCCTCTCGACGTTTGCAAGCCCCGGAGCGAGAAGGAAGCGAGATTTACTCGATCTTACTCCAGGGTAAGGGTTTTGCACCCTGGCGTTCTAACACCTACCCACGTCCAGCGTTTTGAAGCGTTGCAGAGGCTGGCGGCAGCGTGCTAAAGACACGTTTTCTATTCGTTCATCGTCATTCGCTGAAGAAGTTCTTTAAAACCCTGTGTAAGTCGTGAGACTTGCCGTTGAGAACACATGAAATTTTTTTACGGAAGAGCAGTGCCACAGGAAAAGGGCACAACTCGACGAAAGCAAGTTTCGCCGGTCTCTCGGCATGATCAAAGCTTCCCTGGCACGCCAAAGAGCTGCCTCTTTGTGCCTTCGCACGCTTGGATACCGATCAAGAATCGACACCATGTGGATGTGTTTTGCGAGTGCAATGTGCGTGAAGCCGTATGTGCCTCTGGAGCAGTGTTTTACTACTCTGACGACTGTATTTGTAACTTGCGGCACTCGCGGTCCAGAAACGAGCTTGATCCAGCGTCCAGTGGTGACGGAAGAGGGGAGGGAAGGTACGTCTTTTTTTCGTTGTTGGACAGTTTACAGAATATCGCGCACAACAGCTCCTCATCACTGATGAGTGCTGGCTCGTTTTCAACCTCCTTTATTGCACTTGACGTTTGGTCGCGGCTCTCCTAACTGTGATTGGTCCGTGTGGGCCGCGCTTCAAATTTTTTAATTCTCGCCGTCTTGTCGTTTTGCCTTCGAAAACCCTCCTTGCGCACAGCTTTGCTCTATTTGTGCTGCCATGTGATCTCTTGGAGTAGATTTGGAACACAGCCATAATTAACAGTGCATAAGAGCAACCGTACAGATTGTTTTCCCCCCTGCAGTGTATTGATAGCAACTCGCAGGAACAGCTGGACGATCCAGAACTCCGAGGTCGATATATGATGCAAAGACATCTACGCATGACACACCTTCAAAACTTTGCCGCGGCGCCGATTCTTTATCGGTATCCAAGCGTACGAAGATACAGAGACGCAGCGCTTCAGCGTGCCAAGGAAGCTTCGATCATGCCGCGAGACCAGCGAAACTAGCTTTCGACGAGTTGTGCCTTTTTCCTGCGACACTGCACTTCCGTTTGGTCTGCAGTGATTTTGTTACTAAGTGTGAATGTTTTTGTGGCCGGTGGTGACGTGTGTTTGCGTGTAACCCCATACTTGCGCTGTTATTTAGAGACATGGATAACCAACCAACCGTCTTCACTTCTTCTGAATTCCTTCTTTAATTTGTCCCCGAATATAGTGCGTCAATTCACCACCAAAAAAAAAAAAAAGAATTAAGCGAAAATACAAAAAACAAACAAAAAACATTGCATTGTGGAGAAAACATCTCCGGAGTCGGAGGATAAAGCCGCTCAGGCTGTGGGTACAGAAGACAGCACCTAAACGCAGCAACAGCTAGAGGAAAATGAGAATAACCGAACTCTCGCAGGGCAACTGCAGCGCAGCCCGGTCGAAGAAGGAGTTCAGGCACGCTACTTCTGTGAAAGACAGACCTCCCCGAGGAGCTAACCGGGAAGTGTTGTTAGTGGGGGACTGCAACGTGGCAAGAATTGCTAGATCCTTTGGTGAAGATATAGGGAATAAGCGAAGCGTTGAAGTGTTGTTGGATAGAAAAGCCACAACTGAGCTAGCCCAGGGCATGATCACTGGGTACGAAGATCAAGCATGGAGGGTCTCCGGTATGTACACCCTGGATGTTGGCCTGAATGACATGCTTCGAGGAGACCAGCCAGAGGGTGTTGTCGAATGTCTCAAAAAGAAGTGGAGCAAACGCAAAGCAGCTTTGGCTCTCTGCTCTGTTCCAGAGACTACCAGGAAAGGCGAAGTAGTGCAGGCGAATGTGATTCTACTGAATGCCAAGCTGAGGAACTTATGCAGGGAGATACATGCTAAGTTTATTGATGTTTGCAAGGACGTGGATTTCACTGACGGCATGGAGAAAAACGGACTGCATTTTGGAGGACAATGTATTCGCCTTGTAAGCCATCATATAGCGGAGGTGGCAAACCGATTTTTAGAAAGACGAATGGAACGATGGGACACCTGGTATAGAAAAACAGCAAGAGCAAGAAATCCGCGAGACGCACAGCCAGTGGGAGGCTTACCGGAAACGCTGAGGACAAGAAGTGGCAGGAACGATCTGCATGCTCCACCCCTTCACCACAGGTGGCAGCAAGACGACTGGCCGAGACCTCCACTGCCTCCGGTGAAATTACCTTGCGGACAGAGAAATACAAATGGCGCTCTATTAATCTCCCTGGCAAGCACCATCCTCTTGCCCCAGCAACAGAATATCTTGATACAGGGAGTGGCACCAGCGAACTGCTCACTCACGCACCGGCTTGGAATGCAACTGCCGCAGACTTTTGCTAGGGAGCAGCCAGCCTCTGCCAACTCCGGCAGGACCTATGCACACCAGAAGGATGAATTTTGTGAACCCGGGGCGCCTACCGGGGTTCCTACGAGCGACACCAGGTGGCAAATTTTAGGGGTTACCAGCAGCACCAACATGACCACAAGTTCTGCCAATGCAGCATGCCAGCGGAGCATCTGTGCCACTGATGCCCCTAGCAGCTCTACGGATTACGGCAGCAGAGATCGTGCGACTTTAGTTGAGGGATCACGAGCAACGGCACCGCACATAAACTCACCTCGTATCCAAGCGGATGGTCCCGGGAAACGGAGAGCTCGAGATGTGGAGCTAGGCGTAGACAAAGGCGACGCAAGCGCAAATGGCAAGAAGATGTTACCGTGGGGTTCCTAAACATTCAAGGAGCACGGATATAACAAAAATAGTAGTAAGTTTACAGTGTGACAGACGCTGAGGGCATAATCGTTTTTGGCGTTGCTGGAACACATGAGATTAGGAAGAACCGCCAGTACATCCGGATTGGTATTGGGAAGGGCGCAACCGCGAAGTGGGGCAGCGGCGAGGAGGGGGTGTGGAGGTGTTGTGGCGGCGCACATCCATTTGGCGCAGGGAACACAAATAGTCCCGGGATCACATCTGGCTGACGGGCGAGATAGCACAAAACCCAGTAGCGCTTTGCGTGATATATCTGTCTGTAGAAAGTTCGCGAGCGACAAAGAAAACGAGAGCAACATGGACTGCGTAGCATGGGATGCGAAACTGATTAGACAAAACAGGGAGGTGATCATGGGAGATTTTAACGGGCACATACATGAGCTTGATGGGTGGTAAGACGGGAATGGCCGGCGATTACGTAGTCTAGTGGAGGACCTACAGCTGGAAGTGGTGAATCTACGGAAAATCTGCGAAGGACAATATATTTGGTGTGCAAGAGGCGGTATAACGTGTATATATTATTGTTTGGTGTCACAAGAGATCGGGCGCTTCCTGGTGGTGCAAGTGCATATAGACGAGTTGGGAGAGAATTGCGTCAGCAGTGATCACAACCTGCTGAAGCTATAGTAGGTTACAAGTCAAGAAGGTAGCGGCAAATGCCCCTCGAAGGGAATCATATATCCCTCCGCCACCTCCGCGTCCAATAGCGTCCCATCGTTTCCGTGACGTTGCGGCCAACGCGCGAGGAGGGTCGTGCCTTTCTGTACATATTTGCTTTATCTCTCGACTTTGACGTAGTATTGTGGAAGCCACGAGAGGGAGATTAAGTCTTCCCCCTTCTGATGGAAACAAAGACGACTTTCGTGGATTAGCTTCCCCCTCCGATTGATACAAAGGCTGCTTTCAGGGGCTCGGTTCCTTCTCCGATGGATACAAAGGTCGCTTTCTTAAAAAGTGGGGGTCGGAGATAAGTTGGCACCACTCTGTGGCCATTATCTATCCATTGAAGCGGAACAAGGAGCGTTTCCAGTGAACTCTTCTTTCGATTGCGGAGGGATTTGAAACCGGCGCACCACGCTTGTGGGAGGAGCTTCTCCTACCTTCTTAACTTGTAACCGACTAAGAGTTCAACAGGGCAACTTGGGAGAGGATGAGAGAGAGACCCTCCAGCTTAGTGCGGCCTTATCTCACTGAGGACGCGGCGGCAACGGTTGCAGACCTCTTCGGGGAAAGCGGCGAAAGGAGGAACACGACAGGCCACTTGGAATATGTGACTGTGCTCAGTGGCCTCATCCGGCGGCTCTCAAAGTCCCAACCTACCAACGAACGAAGGCGGAGGAAGCGCTGGTGCGACTCTGAAGTGAAAACGGCCATAGAAGCCAGGCAGGCCGCCAACAGGAGACATCGTCAGACGCTTCGACAAAGAGACGATGACGCGACCGAAAGAAAGTGGGAGTTGTATCAGATACATAAGCAATACGCCAAACAACTGACCCAACAGAAAGTGAGAACGACTGATTTGCGAACCATCTATGATATCCGTACCAGTGGAAAAGACGCCGCGAGAAGGTTCTGAACCTAAATTAATACACTCGTGGGACGATAGAAGGCTAATGTTATTTTAGATGAGTGCACGGGACAGGAAGTCGAAGACTTGGGCATGTATTTCAGTGTCCACTTAAAAAGAGATGCTTTCTGCGGAGTGCACAACCCCTAAAAGCAAGGGCTAAAAGATTGCTGAGTCCCAGTTCAACACCGACTAGTGGAAAATCGGGGATGTGAGTGTGCTGCGCAAACACCACCTAGAATAACCAAAGCCCTGCACTGCCTCCTTTCCCTTTATCAAACGTCATCAGAGTCGGATCGCGCTAACTCGGCTATTGGGCCCGAGTCCGACCTTCGACGCGCTGAATGAACACGAGCCCCGGCCGAACACTGACGCAGCACTCGCGCCCAATCTCAAGCCTCGATCGATATGTATTGTGACGGTGCGATCAAGGTGCGGAGGCCTTCTGCTTATCTAGGTGGTGTTGGCTGCGCGCGTTGGCCCACTTGAAAAGAAACACCTCCCAGGGACTGGATGGTTTACCAGCAACAGTCCTCAAGAGTTTGGGGAAGGAGGCCAGAGGGAAACTAGCTTCGATCCTGAACGCCATTCTCTGTGGGAAGGAGACCATACCACCAGACTGGAGACGTGGCCGGGCTGTTTTGATCCCCAAGAAAGTGAGCCATCGGCAATATTTGGTCAGTTTACCGACCCCTGACAGTTGCGAGCACGGTGTATCAAGTGTTTGCCTACCTCGTCAAGGAGCGAAGGATAGCATGGGTGGAAGACGGTGGACACCTCACTGAACTTCAGGGGGACATTCGAAGGGGACGTCTGCTTGAGGACAATTTGTTTTCCATTACGCAGTGCATTGAGGTTGCCAGGAAAGAAGGCAGACGACTGCTGTGCTGCTTCCTGGATGCTGCAAAGGCCTACAACAGTGTCCACACTCGCTGCTTACACAGTGTTTGGAGCAGCTATACCAACGCCGTGAGTCTCAATCGTTTGATTCTTTACGATGGCAACACAGCGCGAGCAGAACTGGGAGGAGCCGAGTCAGAGGAGGTGACAATCACAAAAGGCCTCCGACAGGGGTGCCCGCCTTCTCCGCTACTGTATATGATCTACGTAGCTGGGATAGAGAAGCAGCTGTTGCAGTCGGGAGTGGGCTTCTCCTTGGCCCACCTGGAGGGCGGCGACCGGGTGAGCTGAGTACTGCCTGGGCTTACCTTTGTCGAGGACATCGTAATCATGGTTGAGACTGCCGAAGATATGCAGCGATTGTTAAATATATGGGCTGCAGAGGCTGGAGCGCGACACCTAAGCTTCAACGCCTCGAAGTCAGCAGTAGTTCAGTTCGCAGGTTCCCAAGGACTAGGAAACTGTTTACAGAGCTTGGGTGGCGACGCTGTGCCGGTTGCATGCTCATGCAAGTACCTGGGCGGCATCCTCTCCAACTCTCCAAACTACCTTCGGGTGCACCATGCCCAAATCTGGCAGTCACCCATGCAAGGTTCCAACGTCCTCCACAAACGTAGCCCGTGGAGCTGTGACAGGTTATAGGCAACAAAAATTTTTGAGCTCGCCCGCTGCGAAGGGAAAAGCCACATCATCATCATCAGATGCCTATTGCAGACGCTGCGCCGGGAATGGCTCGTTCGCTTCGCCAGAAGTGCTCGTTTGTGGGGCTCTTCCCGGAAAGATTGCCCCAGACTTCCGCGATGGCAAAACGGCAAACACACTGCTTCGCTCCCGGATGCACCAGGAGGTACATTTCTGCAAGAAAGAAAAACTAGAAGGCGTTCTTCGTCGTTCCCGACAACGACGACGTTGACAAAATCATCGGCAAGTTTATTCGTGTTGTGTTAGCCACATGTCCAAAATAGTTTAACTTTCAAAAATATTTTAAGGAGCGCATATCGCACGCGATACTTATGGCTAATTTGTCTGGGCCTGCGTCGCACCGGTGCAGTGCGGTTCGTAGTACAGGGAAAGCCACATGTCCAAAATAGTTTAACTTTCAAAAGGATTGTAAGGAGCGCATATCACACGCGATACTTATGGCTAATTTGTGTGGGCCCGCATCGCACCGGTGCAGTGCGGTTCGTGGTACAGGGAAGGCTAGAGGGGAGCTCCCTTCTCCACCCGCCAGCCTGACCGGCTGCTCCTTCTCTCGCACGGTAATACTTCATTGTTTTTTCTTATTTTTTAATAGCTATTGTATTTGTATTAAACAAAATAGTAATAGCAGCTCTAGAACGACGCAGAGCGCGCTCGCTCTGGAGGACAACAGCTCAGGCTCCGAAAAATCACCCTTCTTGACAGTTTATGGCCACTAACACCCGCCCCAGTCAGTGAGGTTTTTCGGGGCTCCACCCCAATTTTCTGCACAGTTTGAGGCCGCCCCACCACGGCGAACTAAGCCTAACAGACTCGGCGAGCGCCGGCATGAGCAAGGGCAACAACAACGCTGACGGATGACACCTGCTAGCCGGAGGGGTCTGCAGGAAAGACGCCCGAACCCCTCTTCAGCCTATCAAGGAGCTTCATCAACCCAGGTCACCTCGACCAACCGCACAAATAAGGCGGACCCAAAGGCACTCATGCATTCTCCGACGACTCTGGAGATCTCTCCCCCCGCCATTGCCAGCCTGACCAGCATAGACGAGGTAACACAGCTCTGCAGGGCAGCGGCCAAGAACCTCGGCACACGAAGGTCGCTCATGACTCAGCAACCTTCTCCATACCATCATCTACAAGCTACACATCGCCATCATCATTACCCGCACAGGTACTTGTATACAGGGAGGCAGCAACGTCTTCTATGTGGCCGTGTTTTAGAGTACAAATAAAAATATCTATTATGATGACGGTCATCAGTCCGGAAAGATGGTTGCACTGTCAGGATGTGCGGGAACGAAAAAATGAATGAAATGTTGCCGTGATTAAACTTGAGATGCCAACACTGTGCTGATTTGTCGCGCAGGATCAATGATGTTTTTGCGTGGAACAGAACTCTGGATAAAATTTCGAAATAAAGGCTATATATTTCATTGCAGGGATGAGGGCGGCAACGATAGGGTGACTTTATTAGAAGTCGCACAAGCGGTGGGAATAAAACGATCTGTTTTAATGGCGCTTCCAATGCACTAAGGATAGTGTCTTGTCCGAGATTACAGACAGAATACTCCGTGACGATTTTTAAGGTTTCGTCTAGAATTAAGCGACACAGGGCGTTTGAGATGCGGAAATATACTGTTTTCACGTTATGTCACACCCAATGTCGGAATGCTATGAATGTCAAAGATTCTCGGCACGGAGTTGTTGGAGCCTCGTAGAGCGAAGACAAGCTTTGTTGCAACATCTGCAGAAGCACGCGCTCGTTGCTTTGTCTGGTCATAGCCTCCTGTATACTCACAAAGCCTGGCAGTTAGACGACGGAGCCATAGAGTGCCCGGTCGCAGATTTGGAGCGCGAGGATCTGGTCGCACAGAGCATCAAAGAGCCATTTCTCGGGGAACCTAAAGCCCCTTCATGTTTCAAAAGTAGCGCAAGGTGCGCGGATGCATGAGGCACGTGCAAAGTGCAGCCCTTGGGAAGATCATGGCGGCACAGCGCAGCACTGAGCTAGATTTCAAACGCCTTGTTCTTCCCAGAAGTGACGCGCGGCACGTGTCTCGAGCATTTTCAGAACAATGAATGGCGCCACTCTTCCCAGGATAGAGGGACTTTAGGGGAACCTAAGGAGAACCTGGACGTCAGCGCACAGCTGTTGCAGCGGCGAGTACCCGAAAAAAACTTGTTCGCTCAGGAGAAGTGTGTTTTGGCTACGGTGAGGTCTCAGAATCGCGGCGCGACGGAGGGAGCAGCCGGTCAGGATGAAGCGGTGGCGCTGCTGTCGCCACTGAGGTGCCCGTCCGCTCGCGCGTCCGCTCCGATACGTGCGCTTTGGTACTTGCTCCGCGCGTTCGTGCGGCGCTTGAAAAACCAAGCTCCACTGACTTCGGACGTGTGGCTAAAGCAATCCCGTAATAAACCAATAAACCTGCGAATCATTTTATAATGGTTTAGTTGCTCCTGGGCGCGCAAGACTCGAGACGCTGAAGCGTTATCAACGGGAGAAACTACTGTAAAACCCCCTTTTTTTTCGCAAGGCCCTAATTTTTGCGAATTTCACAAATTATAAATTTCCGAAATTTAGGGGCACGCGAAAATACCGGCGTTGAGATCGTCAACATTCGCACTTGAAAGGGGGGAGGGGGGGGGGGGGGAGAAGGGGGAAGAACACTCAATTAACCAATGAAGTTTCACACCTGGTAGATATGGGTCACAAGGGCCCATATCTGACACCTCTTAACAAATAGAAAGAACACCTTCATTTGAATATTCAAACCTGTATTCTCACTTATTTACAAAACAACCGATATTAAAAAAAAAAGAAGAAAAAAACAATGTCCAGAAAGTAGCTGGGACGGTAACCAGAAACGGAAGTCACGTTGTATGCCTCAGCTTGAGGTACTTCATCTTGTCTCTTTTGCCTTGCCTGGACGCATTCTGAGCTGCAACAAGGAAATGCATTCTAGTCAGCACGAAGAAACGAATAACTTGATTTGTCACTTCGACAGTGTGCTCTGCGCAGCCAACAAAGTTCAGTCTGTTTTTGGAGAGACAGGAGATGAGGTCCCTTATACTGTTTGCCCTCAACTTATTGACGGTAAAACAGTACGTAAAGCCATCTTCCATCGTTTCAACCAGGTCCTTCAGTGCCTGGGACGGGTAAAGAAGGCCTCCCCTGTCCATGTACTTTGTAAGGCACGACTCTCCTGGGAGCGAGGGCGAATCCTTGGGCTGAAGAAGCAACCTCGAACACTCTTCGCACTTGGTTTTCTTCAGCATTTTGCGGGCGACGTAGCCACTAACATAGTAGGTTATCCGAGAGTCGCTTTTCGATGCAACCATGTCACCGTGCTCTGGAAATGCACTACATGCTTTTATCATCTCATGAGCCTCGTTCAAGTAGCCCACATCCAAGAGATCGTCCAGCTTGTTTTGCAGTTCCGCCGGATCAGAATTGCTGCGAAGATCAAGAAGGCTGTTTAAGAGTCCCTGTGAAATGTTGCCGCTTGTAGGTGACCGGGCTAAGCTGTAAAAGCTCAGGCAGTTCACTGAAATCAAGAACTGCGTCGGCGTGGGGTGGTCGTTGCAGCCTGACATCTGTCTCAAGATGCCAAACAGGTTCTCGATAGAGTCCTGACTGAGACGTGCGGTCATCAAATACTTGAATCCCAAGGTCTTCGTCACGTATGTCAGGAGCGAGAGTGTGCTTGCAAGAGTCACGAATGACGAATATAATCCCTGGAGAAGGGGAAACCCTTCTCCAGGGATTATATTCGTCATTCTTGTCCAGCTCGCTTGCACCTTTGCATTTAATTGCATTATAATCATTGCAAGAGTCACCCGAAAGCCTTCAGCTGTAGCTTGGCTCAAAAACCCCAGCTTTCCAACAGTGGCTTCCCAGATGTCAAGGTATTGTTGAAACCTCTTGATGTGCTTGACTTGTTCAGTCTCTGGTCTCAAACCAGTTCGGTGGTGCCTTGAGGTCATAGAAGCGATGAGGTCCCTCAGCATAGCGACAAACAATGAAGTGGCCACTGGGCTCCCAGGTCCATAACGGCTCTCCACTTCATGGCTGTATACATAAAGGCCCCTCAGTACCTCGTCACTGAAGAATCTAAATGCGAGATTCACTCGCATCTTCTCGAATCCATTCGGCTGAAAAACAGCCATTGTTACGTGCAGCATTGCTTTGAGAGGCACAGTACTTGCACTGTCGCACTTCCATGCTTCTTTTACGAACTCGCTGCTCACTCGTCCATCTGGAGTCTGAAGCCCTGTTGAAGATATAGAGTTCCGCGCACATTTTACAAGGTGCGGGAAGTCCGAAATGAAGTGTAGATACCGGCTCGGGTCCACTGGATGTCGAACTTTACAGACTGTCTTCGTGAGCTTCCCGGTAATACCAAACATTTTCCACATACTCCTGTTCCAAGAGGCGCCATCGCATGTGATGAAATCAACAAAATGTCCAGACTTCTCCGTAGAAATCACAGCATCCACAGCGATTCTGGACAGCACATCTGCCTTCACATTACCTCGTGCACCAAAGACGCCAAGGATTTGCTGTCATTTGCCCGTGAACGGCTGAAACAGAACCACAAGCCCGTGGTCGCAAGTGACACCTTCCTGACCCGCACAGCTGTAGCTGCCGAGGTCAACAAATCCATCAATGAGTCCTTTTTTGTTAACCATCAGGCTTTCTGAAAGCTTCATTTCATCAACAAGAATCCGTCCGTGTCGCCGGTATGGATCGATGTCCTTTGACTTCTCGGCTATTGCTGTAAACACCTTCTCATTGAAGCCGAAGCTGCTTTTGTAGGTTTTGACATAAGTCCGCAGGCACGAAGGGCTTGGGACTACCATGAGCTTGTGTGTTCGAATATGCTCGTAGAGTCGAGGGCTCTTCATGTGCATGACAATGCACTCGAGAATCCATTCTTGATCAAACCTCATACCGTTGGTCCCCTTCCTCGTTGAAGCTTCAAAGCATGCCCGTATTTGCAGCTGCTGCTTTTTGGACAGGCCTTCCATCTTCCGCTCAAAACAATCGGTACTGGTGGACTCGTTCTCCGTCTTCATTTTTTCAATGTTTTTCTTCGGGTTTGTGATGTTGCGCTTCTGACGTTGAAGTTGCGCATTTTTTCTAATCACCTTTCGTGACGCCTCAACACGGGTCTGTTTTGCTCTTGTGCGCTTGTAAGAAGCCTGGTTCAAGAGCAACCTGCGTAGATATTTGCATTGCAGGCATTCTTTTCATTTTGCGAAACTCCACCACATTTCACACTGTGAAACTTGCCAGCATATATCTTGTGCTTTGTTTTTGTTTGCATCATGTCAATGCCCGTCACCATCTCAAACCCTTCACAAGGAATAAGGGTATCCATCTCCGAAAGCAGGTCCTTCACAGCATCAGCGCAGTCGACATCCACAGTTGTCACCACTGATCCCTGTACGTATGCGGTACAGGGATCAGTGGTGTCGCTAGTAGAGCACAAAAGCAGCTTCTGAAAGCAGAGAGTTTCACCATTTGGTGCACACACTGAAAACGCTACGACGTTCGGTGCTTTCGGGATCGCGTGCTTTGCCCAGTATTTGCTTGGAAGATCTTCTTCTTTCATGCTCTCCAACTTTTCTTTGGTGCTGGGCTGCATCACTGGTGTGATGTTGGCTACAACGATGTGCTCGTCTTCACGAATGACGTCGTCCCTCTTTTGCTTTCGTGGCACGCCGCCGTTGGACGTCACCGACTTCCTCTTTGACGGCAGTTTCGTCGACAGGTACGCGGGGATGTTCGGAAACAAAGTTGGGATTGCATCGGCTGTCAGGCAAGGGCGACCACGGGGAATTTCCACCGTCTCGCCGTTAATGACGTGCGTGTAGTTGCGAACTATATATCTCTCGTCAAAATGAGCTTCGCAGACTACGGAGTTTTTCTCGAGAGGCTTGTCAGCTCGCGGGATTGAATGCTGCCAAGCCCGACGGCGTTCATCGTCGCCGGGGACGGCGAAGAGGGAGGCTTTCTTCCCTTTCTTTTTGGCGGAAACGTACCCTGTGGTGCATCCGGGAGCAAATCAGTGTGTTTGACGTTTTGCCATCGCTGTGGTCTGGACGCATGGGGCGACAATTCTGAAGCCCCCCAATAAAACGAGCACTGGGAGCAAAGTGCGGAGTGAACAAACCGAACAAGCCTTCGCCCACAGTGCCTTCTCCGGCTCGCGCGGGCGCCTCAGAGTCGACGCGCGCGCCACCTCTCGTCGTCATGAAATACTAGCGCGCCTCCTTGCACGGCGCGGGCTAGGCGATTCTGACACCTCCCCCTTCTAGCCACCGTATTTTGGCGTCTCGCCGCAGCAGGGCGCCAGTCACGTGGCTCTCCTCTTATCCGTTGTCTGCCGCTTCACCTTTTCCATTTCGGTGGCCGCTTCTCGTGGTGATCTGCCAGGCTTTGTCAGTATATAGGAGGCTATGCTACTGCACATGTTAAGTTTAAACAGATCATTGCTACCGGCAGCTGCATAAGGGGCTCTTCCCATCGGTCAGAAACCCTTATGCAGACATAACAAGCGAACCTTTTTTGTTAAGCCAACTGACGGTTAAAAAAATATAAAAAAAATGGAGGCGTGTATTTGTATAGAACCAAGAGGATTCATAATCCCGCAGAGCTTCGTCATCCGTTTTCAATACGGTGCAGAGAGTCGCTCAATGCACTGCGTTGGAGATGTGAGCCTAGCATGCTAGCAATAAATGATGTTGCAGTAGCTACGACTAAAATTGTTAAGATTGCAAGCAATCAAATGAACAACTTGGAAAGTCCACGGGACACTCAAACATTTTACAAGCACCCCGAGGTATGAACTTGGTTTATTCGTTCGATCATAAAACAAAACAAAAAATAAATTTCTCAATATTGCAGTCCCTACTGGAGACAGTTTAAGCGGCCGTAGTTAAATTTTTCTTGTTCATTTCTGCAGATGATAAATAGAACTAACCAGGCAGTTATGCAGCCTTCTTTGCCTCTGTTGTCATTCAATGAACGCGACCCGTGCCGCACGTCCGAATTCGGCACATTTCCTAAAGTCAACATTACAGTGATACAACAAAACAAGGCACGCGGTCAGGAAAATCATATAGTTTAAGCCGAAACGTTCGCGATTTGCACGATCATGACCCGCCACCGCAACTGGCATGGAAGACGCAAGGTGACGTCATCGAGTAAGCTGCCTACAACTCCTCCGGCCCCCTTTCCATTTTAGCAGACGGAACGCGGGAGTCGCCTTCTCTCCAGCGTTCGCTCTGCTTACAATGGAAAGAGCTGGGAAGAGTTTCCCTCGAACCGTTAACCTATCACCGACTACATAAACTAACGGCCCATAGACGCTGCTTTCCACGAGCAGTACCCCGCTATTCCGTCGTTCGACGCGCACCGTTAAGGGGGCCCTGCAATCATATTTAAGCGTCTACCTTTTTTGCGGTTTCCACGTCTCTTGAAGTTCGGGCAAGCCAGCGGGCACGGAGAGAGTAACTAAATATCAGTGCGTCATATTTTAACCGGACGACGCGGAAACCTCCTCCACCGACGAGGGCGACCCGCGGTACCGAAAGCGCGCAAAATGTGACGTCTTTGGTCCTGGGCTTACTACTGGTCAGAGCCTTTAAAAGCTTCTTTTTAGTCGAACTACAAAATATAAGTTGCGCGAACCGTTTCAATTATTTATAAAAGTAGTTTTTGTTCAGTATTTTAGATCAGAAAAGAAACGAATGCAGTTTATAGAGTACGGAAACGAGAAATGACCCGTCGACATACCCGCCGCCGAGCGGTGGAAAAGGCGGCGCACACTAGAAAGGAGTAGTGGGATCACGCGCCGACACGGAAAGGTCCCGGATGTACGCGGCGGCGCTGCGGTCGTATGGATAGGATGATCCGACCAGCTCCGAGCGCTCCGAAGGCCTTCGGCGAGAAGCTTTGTCTTGGGGTTTGGCCGTTTCGCGGTATGGCAGCGCGAGTGGCTCCCATTCTGAACTGATCTTTACCCCGTGTTTGCTGTCGTTTGTGGCCAATGAAGTGTCGTGCCGAATTAGTGTTTAATCGCGCAGCAAATGCAATGAGAGCCGCCCCGGCTGCCCGCTGCATACAGCCTAAACAAAACATGCTTTAGTGGCGCCCTCTCGCGCCGTCGACACGGAGTGCGGCAGCCGTGAGCGCTCGCGATGAGCCCACTACCCCTCCTCTAGTTCACGGCCATTCAAGCAACCAAGGACGTCATGAGGGAGGTTATTTTTTGCTTGTTTTTGTAATTTTAATTTGCCTATAACTTTTAAAATAAAGCGAATTTCGAGAAAAAGAAAAGTTTTACTAAGTTACTACGTTCAGTGCGCTCAGGTTTGGTGCAAAATAAAAACCAGTAAAAAAGTCCTTGCAGGGCCCCTTTAAGGGGCGCGGTTGCTATTGGGGAGGAGATCGAACAGTCACGCCTCTAGCGGTGCGCTTCAGCTGTGGGGACAACAAACCGTATTTTCTTGTTTGTTTTTGATCCGAGAAATCGAAGATGACGATTCGAAGGCCACTCCTCGTGCGACCAAAGCACTGGTCAGAGCGAAGCGCTCGTGCCCATACCGTGCTCGGCCAGGTTTAATTTCTTTGTTATGCTGTGTTGGTAAACACCGGGCTGTGGGGACAACAAGCTCGATAAAGCGCCCCCTATAGTTCGATCTCCTGCCCAATGGTAAGACCCCTTTCGAAAGTCACGTGTCGATCGATATGAGGTCTTTCTTATCGCACAATGGCGCAACAACCGACACGGCGGAACGTGCAAAGAGCGAGAGCGGGTATCTTGAACTTGTTCTCCCGCTGCACGAGCCCTCGTGCAGCCGAGCTGCAATCAAACGCAAGGAGCTCGTGCTTCCGCCCGCCATTGTGCAGGTATTCCACGGAAGGACAGCGTCTATTGCGTTTCATTGTACTCAATGGACCGTTTTGAAACCTAAAATCTAGGAGGCGCTTCGAACGACGGGAGGCGGATTCAAGGGGGGCGTTCCACAACTGAGCTAATCTCGTTGCTGCGCACCAACGTGCACGCCTATGACGGGTCTCGGCGTCATCACACAGCGAGCGGAAGCTCGAGGGACCCGGTGAACCGCCAGTGGGCGACGAGGTGCTCCAGCCTCTTCCTGCAGCCTTCGGCACTTATGACGGCCATCCAGAGGAGTGCAGTGGCTCCGCTGAAGACGCTGATCAGGTAGTATAGGCCGTCGTATGACCCGTGCGCGTCCTTGAAGTAGCCTGCACGCAGGACCTCTGTCAGCCTTCGGACGCGTTTGCGAGCAGCTCTGCTTCAAAAGCGTGTCTGGAGCAAGCTCAGTTTTGCAGCTCCCTATTCTCGCCTGCAGAGGCGAGTGGCCCAGGTGGTGGTCACGAGAACTAGCGGCGCTGCAGTCGGATCTTGCTTCCCTGTCTCGCGCGTCGTCTATTACGACCGCGTTGAGAGCTTCGTTTTCTTTTTCTTTTCTTCCTTCTTTTTTACTTCCATGTGTATAATAGCGAAAAAAGATGATGAAGATGAAGTGTATTACACCACAGAGATCAGAGCGCGGTGTAAGATACTACTCTTCAGGTGAGGACAGCGCGCTCCTCGCGCAGCGCAGATAAAGTTCGCTTTCCACTCTCTCTCTTTCTCTCTCTCACTATGGTTTCAAGCGGCGCTGGCAGATGACTCGTCGACCCGTGAGCACGGCAAAGACGGCTCGTGCCGCCTCATGCTCCACACGCGCAGAGCTCCAGCAAGGTTGTCGTAGAGTGCCTCGATGGCCTTCTGCAAAGCGCACATGAAGGCATCCTAGGTTGTCGCTCGTGCAGAAAGACCACGGTGTACCGAGGTGTCATGGCAACGAGATATTTTTTTTTCGCTCTCACACAGTTTCGCCGTTTGGCCGCCGGCGACACTGTCAGCCGCGGGCACGGTGGCCGCGGAATAATGCAGCCTTTTGGATGCCCGTCGAACGAACACTATCTAATTCCTCACAACGCGCGTTCTGCCCCGCCGTGTCCTCACCTAAAGAGTGTATCTTCAAATCAAATCAAATCAAATCAGTTTATTTTCTGCCACAAAAATACAATCGTGACAAGGGCGCTGGAAAAAAAGCTGCACGTTTGCAGCTTGACGAGTCCCGGCGCCCTAATACAAGGCAGCAGCGGAACTGACATGAAAAAAAAAAAACAAAAAAAACAAAAAAAACAAGCACAGTATATAACAATTACCAAAAAAAATATATACATATACCTAAGTACACACATTTAGAGCTATCTGAAACGTAAATAGTGATTTTATATTACAAAATGTCTTGTATTGTACGATTGTTTACACAGTATATATCAATTCCGTGAGAAAAAAGCAAGTTTAACAATAGCGGTACTTGGTAGCGGTATCTCTGAGTGCCGAAATTTGTTCTAAATGTAGGAAGACGCCAGGGGGGCCTATGACGCGATGTGTAAATGGACTCGTTTTTTTCTAGTTTAGCGAGGTCTAAGATTATGTTTATATTCTTTCTTACACATTGTTGGTAATTTAAAATTAATCTTGAGGAATACATATTATATACTGTATATCAATTATTTTATGTTTTTCAAAAAGAGGAAGAGAGTGATAATCACGAGGTAAATTTTCAATTATTCTAACAGCCTTTTTCTGTAAAAGACGCAATTTGTTTAAATTGCTATTAGTAGTTGTTCCCCACACTAAATGGGAATAGCAGATTACAGAATGGAGAAGGGAATTGTAAATTAACCTTTTGATGTTTACGGGGAGTATATGCCTGTATTTATTCATAATCCCAACAACTTTAGAATGTTTTTTTATGAATGTATGTTACGTGATTATTTCATGACATATGACTAGAAAATATAACACCGAGAGTCTTAACGGTATCAACACATTCTATTGCGCATGACCCAAAATACAAATCACGTGATAGTCGAACATACGATCCCGGGCATTGAAATAGGACTGCCTTAGTTTTTGCGGTATTAAGAATGAGAGAGTTAATATTTATCTAATTTTTTAATTTACCTATGAATAAGTTTGCTATAGAGGTAAGTAGGTTTTCTTTGGAACTAGAAAAAAATATGCTAGTATCGTCGGCGTACAGTCGGCCGTAAAAAAGATTGACACGAGGGAGCGCTGGCCTGGCCGGCGATAAGGCGACACGGGGCGCTTCGATAGCGTAAGCACGCTGGGGTCGCGATTGCCGGATTAGTCCACTCTTGGATGCACGGGGGACGTCGACACACCGGAGCCGTTCCCAAAGCGCGCTTTCGAAAGAACACAGCGTGACTGCGCACATGTGTTCTGTTTTTGCTCGCTTGCTGAGAACAGCGCTATCCTTTTTTTTATCAGTGCCTACCGTCATTTTAAAAAAAAAAGCGTCGTCTCACGCGTGACTCGTCACCTTCGAAAGCAGGCCGCACGTAAAAAAAAAAGAAATTGCTACAAACGATAACTATATCTCTCTCGAAGCACCCCTGCGATTCAAAAGTGGGAACGTTCCGGCCACTCTCGTTCCCCGTGTTATAGCGAAATATAGCGCCGCGTGTGGCGGTTTCACCGTACCGGTTACGAATCACTTGTGTCAATCTTTTTTACGGCCGACTGTACATAATAAATTTAGCGGTATTTTCGATGCTTACTATATCATTCACGTATACGAGAAACAATAGAGGTCCTAGAATACTACCCTGAAGAACCCCGGAGTAAATTCGTTCAGTAGTAGATGCATAATTTCTAATTCGAACATATTGGGATCGATATTGTAAATAAGACGTTATGAGCGATAATGGGATACCTCGGATGCCATAACGTTCAAGTTTATTTAGAAGAATTTGGTGATTTATCCTATCGAAAGCTTTGCTTAAGTCTATAAATACACCCAACGTTAGAAGCTTTTTTTCAAAATTTTCTAATATTAATTCCTTCTGCACCAATAACGCAGTTTCCGTAGATTTATGTTTCCTGAAGCCGAACTGAGAATCAGTCAGTAATGAGTATTTTTCAAAAAAATGTAGTAGTCGAGAGTGCACAATTTTTTTCAATCGGTTTCGAAAAGACAGGAAGGATAGATATGGGTCGATAATTACTTATGTCATTGCGATCACCACCTTTACACACTACGGATACTTTCGCAATTTGCATCCTTCTAGGAAATATACCGGAAGACAATATAAGATTGTACAGATGAGTTATACATGGCAATTGCAAGTCAACCACAAATTTCACCGGCCCAATTTGAAGATCCTAACAGTCATGGCTACGACTGTTTTTTATATTCATGAAAGTAGATAGTACTTCTTTAGTATCACATGGGTTTAAAAACATGGTTTCGTTTATTCTGGGGATATTATTTGCTGCAGAACTGTTATAACTACTTTTCCCTACGCTCACAAAATAATCATTGAACATATTCGCCAATTCTACACCAGAAATAGTTCTATCGCCTATACTTATACTAGTGACTACTCTATCTTGAGTTGGATTCCGTATTAAGGAGTGCAAATGTTTCCATACGACTTCGGGTTGCTTTAAACAAGATATATCAAATAGATCTGCATAATAGCGGTGTTTAGCTCGTTTCAGTTCTGTATTGACAAAGTTTCTAAATTTTTTTAAATTCTAGCAATATTTTTTTTATTTCGTGTCCTAAGAAAATTGCCATAAAGAAAATTCTTTTTTTTAATAAGTCTTAAGAGTCGTTTAGTGACCCATGGTTTTTTGCACTTCTTATTACAGTGAATTTCCTTGTACGGAAACGAAGAATAGTATGCGTCTTTTATCAGGTCTAAAAAGAGGTTATAGCACTTATCAACATCGGTTTCCCTCAACACGGGACTCCAATTGATAGCCCCGATTTTTTCTCTAAACATTTCGAGTGTTGTAGCGCTAATATTTCGGGACATTACTGGAAGGTTAATAGCCCTGTTACATGGTACATTGTTATTAATGAACATAACTATAGGGAGATGATCGCTTAACCCATAGCCCAGCACACCAGCACTAATGTTGTCTTCACAGTCGTTGGTTATAAACAGATCGATCAATGTTGACGTTGAGCATGAAATGCGAGTTGGAGGAAATATGACATTACAGAAATTATTTGACGTCAGCAAACTTGCAAAGTCATCGGTGATGCGGGAAGCTTCGAGCATGTTTATATTAAAATCACCACCCAGATACAATTTACAGCCTTCTTCATTCGCAAAACAAAATACCTCTTCCAAAAAATTTATAAACACCGAAATATTTCCATTTGGCGGGCGATATAGACCAACTCAACTGTCTGACGTCACGCCGCGGCGGTGGCGCAGCTGTCGGCACTGGGCATGCGCAGATGATTCGCCTAGGCCGAATATGGTTTCTGCGCGCGCGCAGTGCCCTCGCCTGGTGGGCAAACGCGGGCTTGTTTATAAACAATGTGTTGGTCGATAAGACAGAGTAAATACAACAGTTGTTTCTAATGTAGAGTATTTCGTAGTTCGGCGTAACAACAGAGTAATCACCGAGGAGCACAAAGCCAGAAACATTAGTCTGCAATGACACACCGCCTCCACGGCCATAGTCGCGATTTAAGATAAAATTATAATAACCCGATAGAACAAAAGCATCATCATCGTCCTTATACCATGTTTCTGTTAACATTATAACGTTAACTTACACCGTGGATCAGAGTCAGTGCATTGTGAGTGTTCTTTCTTTGAGTGTTTGAAATGCATTTTTGTGTGCGTCTGTTTCCTTGCGCTGTGAAGTGTTAGTATGAATCAACAACTCGACCAAGCTCAAGTATTGCTATTGAAGCTTCGCGGGATAGACAATCCGGAAGTAAGACTCGACTTCAGCGCTGCTAGTTCTCGTGACCGCCACTGAGCCCACGTCGCAGGCGGAGCTGTGAAACTGAGCTTTTTCCAGTAACGCTGCCCATGGTGGCAGGCCATTGCTAACGTTGCCGTTCCTAAGACGAAGACAAAGCCGTGCACTGCGCCCAAAGGTTATCCTGGTGATATCCCACACCGCCTGTAGTTACCAAACTGCAGAGGAGAAGCAAATTTACATAGAAAGGCGAAAGAAGGAATCATACTTTTTGTTCTTAATTTCTAAGCTAGATGGCGCAAGCTGCTGCCCGTTATAAACGGTATAAAGCCGTTAGCATCCATACACTCATCATCCAACGACACACCATCAGCAAGATGGCGGCGTCCAACAGGCTCTTTCTGAGCGTTACTCGGGCCTACAAAACTTCAGGGAAACAAACCAATGGAACCTTTTCAAAAAGCTGTCTTTAGGAGGTGTATTTACTTTTACTACTATTAAGGCCCGTTCACAGTGTGCCCTTTCTTACGTTAAGTTATGTTACGAACTCTTACGACAACTTACGTTACGGCCGCTTACGATCTGCGCGTTCACACTATACCCTGCCGTCCAGAAAGAACCAATATGAATCCTCTGGTAATGATTACGGTCAGCCAATAGTGTATCATCCAACGTGGCTGCCGTCCGCGGTGCCCGTCGGTACACTGCTGGCCCCGCTTCGATTGCAAAAAATGCGATCACGCTCTCGAAGAAGGGCTTACAGGCTCGCAACATGACTGAAAGGGGGCATACCCACGGTTTTTAGCTGCGGCTTGACCATATGCGATTGTAACATGCGCGTGTAACTGCACACCCAGTGCGCTCTTGATGTTCGAATTATTTAGCAAAACTTCGTTCAGCTTTCCTACCTTTGACTCCGGCTGCTTCTGCGTCCTGCCGATCGAGTCAACACGATCCACTAGGATTGTTTTGGCTCGATCGAGCTAGAAGAAGGCTTCTATCTAGGTTGTAAATATTGTCACGAATGACAAGTGATGAGGCGGAAAATAACTGAGTAAACTAAACGTTTAATCGGGCGAACTTGTGCCCAAAATAAAGAAGGAAACAAAAGATAACAGTAGAGCGTCGCGGGCGTCGAAGTCGGCGAAAGAGCAGAGTCGAACGCTGGGGCGAAACTGACTCCGGTTCGCCACGCGGAGCCCCTTATGTACATGCGTAAGCTTCTGGAATAATCAGCGTAGAATGTTCGACGCGTACAGCATTCGGACCTCGAACACGCAACAGGATTCTCGAATTTACCAGAAAACTAGATTGCAGAAATAACAAAAGATGCGTCGCTCCCAGGGATCGAACCCTGGCTTTTCGCGTGGGAGGCACGCGCGATAACCGTTAGGCCACGAGCGCGCTGCCTGCTTGGTCAGCTGCGCTCGCGGCATTACTCCCCCCTTTAAAAAGTGCATCGCCCCGATGCAACACAAAACAAAACAAACAAAAGGGACGGTAAGCTAAAGAGTCATTTGGGACACAGTCCACAGTCCTATCGAGCGTAGTATGGCTTCATGCGCACGACGTGGACGACTTCTGGTCGTGGAGGGCGGCGTGATGAAGTCCGTGTTCCGTCGGGCATCACCTCGTAGTTCAGATCTCCAAGTCGACGAAGTACCTTGTAGGGTCCAAAGTACCGTTTTAGGAGTTTCTCGCTGAGACCGCGTCGTCGCATCGGGGTCCAAACCCACACACGGTCTCCGGGCTTGAAGCGAACGTCGATCCGGCGAAGGTTGTACCGGGTAGCGTCGACACGTTGTTGATCTTGAATTCGGAGTCGGGCGAGCTGGCGGACTTCTTCTGCCCGTTGGGCAACCATCTGGGCGTCGTCGCTTCTGTCGACAGCCGGTTCGTGGGGTAACATCGCGTCCAGCATTGTTGTCACTTTGCGACCATGAACCAGTTGAAAGGGTGTAACCCCGGTGGTCTCTTGCACGGCCGTGTTGTAGGCAAAAGTGACGTACGGCAATACCTCGTCCCATGTCTTGTGCTCCACGTCGACATACATGGCGATCATGTCGGCGATAGTTTTGTTTAGCCGTTCTGTTAGTCCATTTGTCTGCGGGTGGTACGCAGTGGTTCGACGGTGACCGGTGCCACTGAGACGAAGGATGTCTTGCGTCAGCTGGGCCATGAACGAAGATCCGCGGTCTGTGATGAGGACTTCAGGGGCGCCGTGCCGGAGGACAATGGACTCGATGAAGAACTTAGCGACTTCAACAGCCGTACCTGATGGGAGGGCCTTCGTCTCGGCGTAACGTGTGAGATAATCGGTGGCGACGATTATCCAGCGGTTTCCCGATGTTGACGGCGGGAAAGGGCCAAGTAAATCCATTCCGATCTGCTGGAACGGCGTGGACGGGGGAGAAATCGGATGCAGAAGTCCTGACGGCTTCGTCGGCGGTTTCTTACGTCGCTGGCACTCGTGGCACGATCGGGTGTAGAGGTGGACGTCCTTGGGGAGCTTTGGCCAGTAATACTTTTCACGAATACGGGCCAGTGTTCGGCTGTAACCGAGGTGTCCGGACGTCAGGTCGTCGTGACATGCTTGAAAGATCTCCTCCCGAAGGTCGGTCGGGATTACCAGCAACCACGGTGTGCTGTTGCCCCCGAAGTTCTCTTTGTAAAGCACACCTTGTCGGAGGACGAAGGTTGGCAGGGTTCTCGAGAAGACACGGGGGACAGTCCCCCCTCGTCCTTCGATGTGCTCGATTAGCGCGCGCAACTCAGGATCGTCTCGTTGACGTTGTGACATGTCGTCGGTATTCACTGCGCCTAGGAAGCACTCATCGTCATCGTCGTCGCTGCTGCCGGAAGGCGTTTCGACGGGGGCTCTGGACAGGCAGTCGGCGTCGCTGTGCTTGCGGCCTGACTTGTAGACCACAGTCATGTTGAACTCCTGCAATCGGAGACTCCATCGAGCGAGGCGTCCTGGCGGGTCCTTGAGGTTCGCAAGCCAGCAGAGCGAGTGATGGTCGGTGACTACACGGAACGGGCTCCCGTACAAGTACGGACGAAACTTCGTGATTGCCCAGACGACCGCAAGGCATTCTTTCTCGGTCGTGGAGTAATTTTTCTCCGCCTTGGACAGTGTCCGACTCGCGTAGGCGATAACTCGCTCGGTGCCTTCTTGCACTTGAACCAGTACTGCGCCAAGTCCAGCGTTACTTGCGTCCGTGTGAATTTCGGTTTGCGCATCCTGATCGAAATGTCCAAGAACAGGAGGAGTTTGCAGTCGTCGCTTCAGTTCATCGAATGCCTGCTGCTGCTCTTCAGCCCATTCGAACTTCTCGGCGTCCTTTGTGAGGTTTGTTAGCGGTGCGGAAATCCTTGCGAAATCCCGAACGAAGCGCCGATAGTAGGCGCATAGTCCAAGGAACCTTCGCACGGCCTTCTTGTCTCTCGGCGCAGGAAATGCTGCGACGGCGCGAGTCTTCTCTGGGTCGGGGCGGACGCCTTCGTTACTAACCACGTGACCTAGGAACTTCAGTTCGTCATAGGCGAACCGACACTTTGACGGCTTCAGGGTGAGTCCGGCGGTCCGTATGGCTTGGAGAACAGCTCGGAGTCGTCGCAAGTGCTCGTCGAAGTCGCCGGAAAACACTACGACGTCGTCGAGGTAGACGAGACAGCTCTGCCACTTCAGTCCTGCCAGTACGGTGTCCATTACACGCTGGAAAGTTGCTGGCGCTGTGCACAGTCCGAAGGGCATCACCTTGAACTCGTACAGTCCACTTTCCGAAGGCGGCGAGTGAGCCTCCCACTCAAGACTGAGTAGTCTGCTCCGGTGTCCACGAGTGCCGATGCGTCGAGGCCGTCGATAACAACGTTTAGGTTGTTGGACACCGTTGCATGGGCGTCGGTGCGATGCGGGGCGTCAGGAGTGTGGGAGCGCTCCGGCGTTCTTGGAGGCTGTTTGCTTCCGTCGTTTTCGGCAACGTCACCTCCAGGCGTTGCCGCACTTAGTTTTCCCGGCGACGCAGGGGAGACAGACTCTCTCGGCGGGGTCGGGGCGCTGGGGACGCTGAACGTCGTGGCGATGGTGAGCGGGCTTCACGGCGGAGAGACGACACTGGGGAGGGCGAGCGTCGGAGGTACTCCTCGATGTCGCGAGGGCGTTCGTCGTACCTTGGGCGCGGGTCGTTCGGGTGGAACCCGCGCAGCCCCAGTTGTCGGTAGGGGCATCGACGGTAAATGGGCGTCGATCGGCCGTCCTCCACACGTCGGTCTTTCGTGGCGCTGCTTCTTCTGGGTGGGCGTGCGCCGGACCTTCCTGGCGTCGGGAAAACTGCGGCGCTGGAGGTTCACGTCGGGGTGGTGCCCTATACGGGTGAGCGGGGGGCGGTGGTCGTCGGGTAGCTGCGGCGTAGCTTAGCTTCGGTGGTTCAGGAGCGGCGCTGATGAGAACTTCTGGCTGCAGCGCCTGCTGAAGTTCTTCCCGGACAATCTCGGCGACTGAGGGCGTAACCGGGCTTGTGGCAGCAGGTAGCAGCTTCCTGATTTCCTCCCGCACAACGTTCCGGATAATCTCGCGGAGGTCCGGGCTGTTGCAGCTGGAAGTCGAGATTGCAGCGACGCCGGGAAGTCGCTGGTAATGGGAGGCCTGTGCTTGAAGGGCACGTTCGATGTTTGTTGCCTCCGTGATGAAGTCTTGGACGGTGATAGGCGGGTTCCGCACAAGGCCTCCGAAGATGGTCTCTTTCACCCCTCGCATCAGGAACCGCAGCTTCTTCTCGTCAGGAGCGTTTGGGTCGGCGCGGGTCATGAGGCGGAGAACGTCCTCGATGAAACTTGTGACGCTCTCGTTTGGCCCTTGGCTTCTTGCTTGAAGAAGTTCTTCGGCCCGCTGACGTCGCTGCTGGCTGGCGAAAGTACGTCGAAGCGCCGCCTGGAAGTGCGTGCAGTGCCTTCCAGAGCGAAGTAGACGTTCTGAAGGCACTGCTCCGGTGTCCACTGGTTATGGCGGGCCACTCGTTCGTAATGCTGTAGCCAATCTTCAACGTCCTCGTAGATCTCCCCGTGAAATGGCGTCGGCACACGGGGAACCACAGGCAGGAAGACGTAGGACGGTGCTGCTTGGGGGTTTTCCGTCGACTGGGCCGTGGAGTTCATCGTCGGCTTCGGTTGCTTCTTTGTTTTGTCCGGTAGTGATCCAAACTCAGGGCGTTGTCCTTGCAGACGCTGGCTTGCCCGAGGCCCTGCCTCTTCCACGAGTCGACGACTTGGAGTGGGACTTGCCGAACGGGTCCTCGGAGGGGTACGGTTGAGAAACATAGAGTGCGTACTCCGCACCTCCACCAAAATGTCACGAATGACAAGTGATGAGGCGGAAAATAACTGAGTAAACTAAACGTTTAATCGGGCGAACTTGTGCCCAAAATAAAGAAGGAAACAAAAGATAACAGTAGAGCGTCGCGGGCGTCGAAGTCGGCGAAAGAGCAGAGTCGAACGCTGGGGCGAAACTGACTCCGGTTCGCCACGCGGAGCCCCTTATGTACATGCGTAAGCTTCTGGAATAATCAGCGTAGAATGTTCGACGCGTACAGCATTCGGACCTCGAACACGCAACAGGATTCTCGAATTTACCAGAAAACTAGATTGCAGAAATAACAAAAGATGCGTCGCTCCCAGGGATCGAACCCTGGCTTTTCGCGTGGGAGGCACGCGCGATAACCGTTAGGCCACGAGCGCGCTGCCTGCTTGGTCAGCTGCGCTCGCGGCAATATGGATAGTAGTGGAGGAAGAAGGGGGGCTTCAATGCAGTGGATAGTTCAGCGGTTGAACGTGTATTTTTATATTTGTTCAGCTGGTATCATCCAAAGATATGAACCGACTAGCTCAGCTCCAACCCGTCGTAATTTACTAAAATTTGCGAGACGTAGCCGTATCAACGATTACTGCGTCCCTTTAGGCATAGGAAAAGCCATATTCAGAAGACGATCTAAAAATGAGGTGAGATTACCGCTCATGCTTTGTGATTTAAGCGAGGTAAGGCAAAGCGAAAGCATGCTGCACCGTTCGTTGCCGCTGAACGTGCGTAATAGTGCACCGCTAGGACAACTTTCCTCTGAAGCGAGTGATTCATGGCGCCGCCATGTTTGTCTTACCTTATTTCGGAGAGCAGCGCCGGGCCGCCGGGCTCCCGAGCGTAGCGCGCATGCCCAGGAGCTTCTCTTCCGCGAGTCTCGACTGGTTCAACGGAAGCGGTCGTAAGAATTCTGAAGAAAAGTTGAGCCAAGCCCAACAACTTGCATTACGTTACGACTCGCGTTGCGTCGCTGGTTGCCATGGTCACGGGCGGTCGTAATTTGTCTTAAGAGTTCGTAACGTAACTTAACGTAAGAAATGGCACAGTGTGAACGGGCCTTTAGGGGTGTAGTATTAAGAAAACAAAAAAATTAAGCTTGAAAAAAAAAAAGAAAAGAAACAGCATTCGCGCGCGCATTGACTTCCACCCCGTGACATCGCCTCCCTCTCGCCATTGGCCTTCACTTCTCTCTTCCTCTTTGTGCGGTGTGCCTCCCTTTCCACTGTTTTGTCCACAGACGGACGCTGTCAGCTTTTTCTTGTAATGGGGGTACTAATGCAGACGCATTAAAATGCTTCACCGATGGTGCTAAGATGGTACCGACACCAGAATGCATCTGGTGCCCAGATTGACGTCTGGCGGGCAACCAGCGTACACAGCGCGTAAGTGACCAAACTAATCGGGAGAGGGCAGTCGCGTCCACCCACCGATCAGGAAAGGTCGGCCAAGCGTGCTCACGCCCATGATGAAGCGGTGGATGCCGAACGTGATGGGCAGGTGATGGTTGCCGCAGTGCTACGCCAGGAGGACGGGGAGCGAGATGATCGGCAAGCCGGCGTTGAGCCCAAACACGAGAGCCAGAACAACGGCGTCCGACACGCCGGTGAGGAAGGTGAGGAGCACGTAGCAGACGCCCAGGCTGCCGAAGTTGATGACCAGCAGCTGCTCGCAAGTGATGCACCTGCGGTCGGTGATGTAGCCGGACACCAGGCGGCTCGCCAGGTCGCCCACCAACATGGCCGCCACGGACAGGGAGGCCCACTCGTTTGTGACGTGGCACACGGAGCTGATGTGGTCCACAACGGTCAGGTAATAGCTGCTGAAGACGAAGCCGTACACCGCGCCCGTGAACAGAAGAACGTAGAAGAGCGGCTGCCACAGGAAGGACGCCGGTCCCTCTTTGCCCTGCACAGTCGGAAGCCGAGCAGACCAACTTGGTTGTCATCACGATGTTCGCATGCAGCGTCGGTGCAGTTCCCCGCGGTTGGGATGTTGACTAGCCCAAAAAGAGAGCACGCTATATCTCCGCTTTGACTGAAACCTATTCGAATCGGGTACCAGTTCACTTTCAACTTCAAGTTTTACACCCAGAGTGCTCGAGAGCAAGATGAACGAATGAAAAATTCACAGGGTCTCTTATGTTATCCCTAAGACGACTTGAAGGCGAAAACTAAAGCTCCGATGCATTAAAGACAGACACATTATTTACTTAATTCATTTTAATTCCTCTTAATTCACTTTGTCATCCTTCTTAATTTCTTGCCTCTAATTTGCTTGAATGGTCCCGTAGACGTGATAGAAAAACCTCCGAAGACAGCATGCTCTCTGATGACGCACTTTTGGCGCCGTTTCATTGGTACCTTTCGTGTCGCCGATGTGTTTTCTGAAGGTCGACTGAACGATGAGACATATAAGGCTTATTCGCCTTAATAAAATTTCCAATACAGAAGCCACCATCCGGAGGCGCATCTCCGTTAGTAAACATACTAAATCCATAAAAGGGTGATTTCTATGTCCCTCAAAGCTCGTGTGTCATTGAAGGCAATTTGAATGCGAAGTTGTCCAATCAAACTTCAGGAGCTTCTGACGCTTACGCTCCTCTGCATTCGCCATCCGGTCTTTGGTTTAAACCTGGCTCCATTGCTGTTGACACATGCTCAACCTAGTAACAAAAACGTGCTGCCAGCATTTTTTGTTTATACTTAACAAACACTCTCACATACGTACGTTTTTGGAGGGTAAATCTTGGTGCAATCGTCTATAGCGGTATTCGCACGAAATTCGCGGACGAATGTGCGTGACGTCAGCGGTGGACGAAATCGCCAATACTGTCGAGACCGGTTATAACCAAGTCGGTTATAGCAAAATGGTGGCTACAGCGAAGCGATAACGATTTCCCATTCCCTTTTGCACATCGTTATAACCGAAGTCGGTTATAACGAAATAGCGGATATAACGAAGTGATTTCCGATTCCCGTTGACTTCGTTATAACCGGTCTCGACAGTACCGCCAAGGAGACAAGGGCAGCGCCTAGAGACTAAGCATTGCGCGTCGTGCAGCGTCTCACGTCGAGCGCGAAGCTATGCGTAGCGCAAGTTCGTCTGCTTCTTGGGCAGGGGTTGCGGTGACGTCAGAACGCCGAGATATGATTGGCTCGATTGCAAGAATAGTGGGTAGACCTCAATGCTGGCTGCCTTGAGGTCCACGCACTATCCTTCCAATCGGAACCAATCAGAGTTCGGCGTTTTGACGTCGTCGCAACCCCTGCGCAAGAAGCAGACGAACTTGCGCTACGCATAGCACGCGTCTGCCGCTTCGCGTCGACTTTCGTCGTTCAGCGTATTCACCGCTTGGGGGAGGGTCGGGGATACACCGACGATGACGTCTTGGCAGGCCTTGTCCTTTAGTTTGGAATTGGCCTAACTCCCTCACGAGGTTGGATAAAGTGTCCATGGGAAGGATTCAGCGTTAGCAGTCGAATTTCCAATATTGCAAATAAACGAAATAAAGAAAAACAAGATGAATGTGTCCAATGAACACAAACGAGAACATAAAAAAGTATATAAGCCGCATGTAATTTGTTTAAGACCTCATATGTTCTTTCGACAAATCACATGGTTTAATTTTTTTCTTTTTTTGAATAGTGTTGCGAGATTTTTAATCGTGACAACATTTGACAAAAATAAAAGAAGAAAAGTTAACTGATGGTCCGCCAAAGCAGGATTGTTTGTATAGACCCCACCCATCCGTTGCGGGGCTGATATCGCCGCAACGCCAGCCGTTTTGAGTCACTTGGCACTCGCTCTCCGCGGAGAAATCCGTTGGGACACACGCGTCAATAGGGAGTTTTCTATAGATCGTTTCGATAACTCCGAAAACAATACCCTATATGGCACGCAGACGTCTTTGAGTATGCATCGTGTCGTTAACGGGAATCGTTATCCAAGGTGTCTGAACAAAGTGCTAAGACTCCCGAATGCTACTTTGGTACTGTGGGGATTCCAGTGGTCTCCCTTCCCCGATGGCTGTGATAACGGCCGGGAGTTGGAACGCTCGGCCTCCTTCGCCGTGAGCTCCAGCCTGTTCGTGAAGCGGAGGGTCCCCTGTCTTGGAGGGTCCTCCCCTCACTCTCTCTCGGGGGGACCTCTTTCCGTTCCACCGCTCGGATGCGGATCACTGCTGACAGGCGAGGAGGTTTCGCCTCTTGTTTTCCCGCTTTCGGGAAAGGGACTCGTCCGCGTGACCGCAAGGAGATAGGACGTGTGTCGGCGACTTCTCCGACGCTTCCCCGATCTTGGCTCTCCGGAGCCCCGCGTCTGGCAGGTAAGGACATTTTCTCACCTTGCCGGCGCGGGGGGCATTTTTGGATTGGGACATTGTAGTTCTTTTTGAGAGTGTTTTAATAAATGCTCTTGGACTCTTTCCTTACTCTGGTACGTGTGTCTTCTCTTCCGCTATATTCGAGAGAGTGAGACAAGGTAGTCGATCATTGGCAGCGACGGAGGTAATTCATCGAACCGACCCGCGGTAATGTAGCCCTAAATGTCGTCTACATTGCCGCGGAGATGTGGGAACCGCGATACTACGTTTGACGTCTCCTTTGAGATCGCCACCGCTGTTGAGATAACCGTTTGGTTACTCTATCAGTACCTCTATTGATAGCAATATCCATATTATGTGGGATTTGCTAGCTAGCAACAGAGGTACCGATAGAGTAACCAAAGGGTTATCTCAACAGCGGCGGCGATCTCAAAGGAGCCGTCAAACCTAGTTGCGTGGTCCCCACATCTCCGCGGCAATGTAGTCGACGTTTAGGGCCATATTACCGCGGGTCGGTTCGATAAATTACCTCCATCGGTGCCAATGATCGTCTACCTTGTCTCATTCTCTCGAATGTAGCGGAGGAGAAAGCACACGTACCAGAGTAAGGACAGAGTCCAATAGCATTTATTAGAACACTCTTCTAAGTGAACTACAATGTCCCAATCCAAAATGCCCCCCGCGCCGGCAAGGTAAGAAAAGGTCCTTACCTGCTAGACGCGGGGTTCCGGAGAGCCAAGATGGGGGAAGCGTCGGAGAAGTCGCCGACACACGTCCTATGTCTTTCGCGGTCACCGGACGAGTTCCTTTCCCAAAAGCGGGAAAACAAGAGGCGAAACCTCCTCGCCTGTCAGCAGTGATCCGCATCCGAGCGGGAGAACAGAAAGAGGTCCCCTCGAGAAAGAGTGAGGGGAGGACCCTCCAAGACAGGGGACCCTCCGCTTCACGAACAGGTTGGAGCTCACGGCGAAGGAGGCCGAGCGTACCGACCTGCGGCCGTTATCACAGCCATCGGGGAAGGGAGACCACAGGAATCTCCACAGTACTCGAAACATGACTTCCGAAGAGCGAGATCACATTCTCGCCGGTCAAACTGGGGCCCCGTTCCGACGCAATATGTTGCTCTCTAAAGCACCGCCTCTATGCAAGGCCATTGTACTCAACTTGAAACATTTCTACCCCTCCCTGTAGACGTTTCTTAGCGCGCTGGGAGGAGAAAGAGACGACTGCTACGAAGGCACTCGGCTCGTATCATCCCTGATTTCTGCCTCAGCAGCACACGTCTCCAATCGGTGCCTCGCGTCTGAGCTGACGTCAACAATTGGTTATCTGTTGCATGGTCACGCTCAAAAATGGCATCGCCTGCTGGGAATCTCTCCCCTATGAAAAAGAGGATCGTACAAAGAACCTTTTTTTTCCGTGGCTTTAGTTTTCTTTGTCGCATCTTACTTTCTTACAAAATTACCTCTGCCAAGAACCTAAATAAAAAAATTACATGACGCTTAAGCTTCGCTTTTAAGAGTGGAACGCGACAGCGAAACATATAAACATATAAATTCCCACTTCTTCCCAAGCCGTGGAAGCGTGCCTTGCCTGTCTGGCTAGCAACCGAAGGGTTGTGGGTTCGAATCCCGCCTAAAATTCTTCAAATTTTTTTCTTTAAAGCAAATGAATTACTTTATAGACTGAAATCATTTGAGACATGCGGTGAGCTTTAATTCGCATTACATGTAACGTTTTTAATCACTTTCATTCACTTTCATTGCACGCGTGATGTCACGTTTCACGAGAGCGTCGTGGGTTGTTTGAAATTCTTGCGTGGGGTCGTGTGGTTGTGACGTCGTGACCCTATCGACCAATCAGGATTTTTCCGTTACAACGCCACCGACATCAGCTTTTCTGCGACACGAGCTCCTAAACACTGTCGCGTTATAATTCTATCTGGGCGATGACGTGGCGCCAGATTCTAGCTCACGGCACGAAACAACGACGGTATACGGAGAGGCCGGCAGGAGAAAGGAGCTCTAGTAGTCACGGCGTTCTCCAGTGTCCTGCAGACCATGGACTGCTGCGGCGCGTTCGGTACCATCGGGTCGGTGAACAGGTACTCGAGCGAGTCCAGGCTGGTGGTTAGCTCAGTCCTGTCGCTGGCCCGGCACGGGGGCGGAGAGTGGAGCTGGAGGGCGCCCACCATGGCGTTGAGTACCATGGCCCCGAGGATGAGCATGGTGCCCCGCAGGCCGTACCTGAAGGCAGCGTGGCTCCGATTGGGCGCCTTCGAGCCACGCGGCGAATATCGTTTGTATACAGATATGCTGAAATGGACTCGTGCTTCTCACGTGATTCCCGTTGATTGTACAGGGTACTCAAAATAGCGACGGTGGTTGTAAAAGGAGCCGGCCAAATGGGCGCCCGCAAATGGCGAACGAATATTTTCACCCGAGGCATAATTAAGCGGTGCGTGCTACCTCGTCAAATTTCGAGGGGCAGCTCCATTCCTGCGTAACTACACCGGACGGCGTCTTTGATTTTATAGAGCTTACTTTAGAAGTCCGGATAAATCAATCACGAAGGGCTGGTGAACATGCTGAACACGGAATATGTATTCCTCATTCGGATCGTAAAATAAAAGTTTGAATAGCCAGCTATTTAAAACCTGGAGATTATTTGGTCGGACCTTATATTATACCCTATACTTTGCCCAATATTTTACCTTTTTAAAGCACCCATTACAAGGAATGTTACTTTTAAGAGCTTGAGCACCCAAGACTTGGGAACAATAAGTGGACAACGCACACACAGGTCTAAGATTACTTACAGTATCGAGATTTCCATCGGAGAAATGTAACTGTCAAAGGGAAATAATAATTTAAAAAAAAAATCTTCTTGGTAAGGGACTGATGTGTTCACAGTTCTTCTGCAAACAGCTATCATCAGCAGCAGAACGAAGAAGGGCGCTTGCTTGCTGAGCGTGGCCCTGGACAGAGGCATTCGATCCCTGGCTCCCGACTGTAACGGCCATAGGCCAGTCTTGTTCCTTTTTCTTGTATATATTAAACATCAGTAAGCTAACTATGGCTGTTCAGACATAACAATTGGCGACGAGGGAAACTCAGGACCCACCGGACACCCTGCCTCGACAACGAATGCCCACCAGCGCAACGCCATGGCCACGCCTGAGTTTGGTCGCATGGCCACGCCTGCTGCGACGAGGATACGTTGAACATAAGTTTAAACATATTTGCGAACGTCCAAAATTTTTGAAAATATATGACATGTCTAAGTTTTCTCTATATTCCCTTCCCCCACCCCCTCTTTTTCTGCTATTTGCTACGGGAGATAATTCGCCCTCCCAGGACACCACTTCTGAACGCTGAAATTCACACCGTTGAAGCCTATAGTAGTACTACGTGAACAGTATTGATAGGCTAGTTGCCGATCCAAGCATTTGCCTAGAGAAGCTTAGTTCGGGGATTGTTTCCAATTTATTAAGAATAAATAAAAGTAAAACAAAAGCCGTCATTTTTAAATTAAAAGGTACAGTGTGCAATGCCATTGCAAACCTATTATTGAACTTCTTGGGAGTTGAATTTGTAAGTGCTGTTAAAACTTTATGCGTAATTTTTCACGAACGTATTCAATTCTCGTATATCATATTGTTATTTAGTTTGGGGAACCACGAACAGTATAAACCTTCATAAATTGTATTTATTGGAAAGAGAACATTTATAGTCGTAGCTAATGCGTCGTATTGCGCACACACTGAACCCCTTTTTTATAAACAGAAAGTAACAAAAATACAAGAATATCTCAAATATGAGCACGCAACGGTATACGCGGCATCCCTTCAAATTTTTAACCACCCATTAGCACGGATTTCTAAACCACGTGCCAAAAATATTGTATATGGAGTACACATCGCGACACTGTTAGCGCGAACACGACATCGGCGCATTTTCGCATATTACTCCTAAATAGTATTAGCGAGCACGAAATTTTATCGCTTACATTATAGAACTAAATGAGCTCTTTTCGTAGCAATAATAACTTGGATGACATCCCTTGGTTTTAAAGACTAAAACTGAAAAAACCGGCGATCGCTTGTTCGCGCTAACAGTGTCGCGCTCTGTACGTAGTGCTGGATTTGTGAGTGTACCTCGTCCTAGAACGAATTACGGGCTTCAAATGGTACAGCATACACCCTTAACAGTACGAAACTTTTTAAAAGACCCAAATGTTTGTCTACACTTAATAGGAAAACAATACGCGAAATCATCAAGTCAAACTTTTGATGTTTTCTCACTTATAGCACCGAGTGCTTCCTCCGTCCTTTCATTCAGTATTACTTTTTCATATCGGCCGATCTGCCAGTAGGGGCAAGGGCTTTGTCAAGCTGCACTTCTGCAGCTTTTGTCTCTGTCTCCGTCACACCCATGGTCGTACCAACGGGAGGGGGGGGGGGGCAAGGGGGGCGCTTGCCCCCCCAGTTCTCAGAGTGGGGGGGGGGGGGCAAGGCATGTGTTTTGCCCCCCCCCCCCCCCCAGAAACAGCCGCCAATGGGCAGGGCAAATACTGGCCGGCGGCGCCCAAGGGATACCAAGGGCACCGCCCCCCGGCCCTGGGGGGGTGCTGGTTCCCCCCCCCCCCCCTCAACGACAAGTTGGTACGCCACTGGTGACACGTACGTATCACGGGAGTAAATAAACGAATTGAATTGAATTAAATTAAAGTTAGCTCCCCCGTGACAACGACCGTTTCAGGAAGTTCGACTCCGAAACCCTGACCACGCGCCTGCTGCCTTCACTCTGCTCTGAGGGGGTAATCGCTCCAAGTTGCGCTCTTGAAGGGCAGCCGTACCAGTCGTTGAGGTTGGCGAGCAGAGTCGGAAAGATCATGCTACCCAGCGAGGCACCCGCGTAGTTGAAACCCGTCGCCGACGCCTTCCGCCCCACGAAGTAGCCGTTGAGCACCACCACGTTGGTGCAGATGGCCGTGCCGGCCGCCGCTCCTGGAATGCGTTGGACCTGTTAGACATCAAGAAGGCCGTGCACTGCCTGGAGTGCCACAACGGCAGTGGCGTACCAACTTGTGTTTGAGTGTGTGTGTGTGTATGGGGGGGGGGGGGGGAGAGGCAAACCAGACCCCCCTCCCCCCAGGGCCAGGGGGCGGTCCCCTCGGTATCCCTTGCACGCCGCCACCCAGTGTTTGCCCTGCCCAGTGGCGGCTGTTTTAGGGGGGGGGGGGGGGCAAAACGCATGCCTTGCCCTCTCCACTCTGAGAACTGGGGGGGCAAGAGCCCCCTTTGCCCCCCCCCCCCCCCCCCCGGTTGGTACGCCCATGCAAACCGGTGCCTATGACGGGTCTTCGACTGGCGTGTTTAGCGTCCGATAGCTCCGTCCGTTTACATCGAAAGTGTTCTCCAAGTGGCAACAAACGACGCCACAAAAAACCGGAGTGTCGTGCTGTCCAGGGCCGTATATTGGAGTCTATAGTTTCCTCCGGCTCCTCGGGGCGGGTTTGTGTACTGTGCTAAACAGCTTCGCGGGTCGTCCACCTTAGCAGAGTGGAATGGCTCATGATTTTTTTTTAATGCGGTAAATGCAACACCCCGAGACATGTTCTAGGCATCACGGTGCCGCGCCGTTTCCTGTTAAGGTATCGTAACCTAGAACCGACGTCCCGCCACTTTGTCTCGTCATGAGAGCGCCGACGCTTGTTGGTTGTTGCGTTGTACGAGAAAGAACAATGTTCTTAGAAAAAAAAAGTTACGCCTCGTAAGTAATCTAGAGAATATTCGAGTACGCACGAAACCCTCAGCTGGTCAGCTCTTTCGTCCGTGTCCAAGGAACCAACTGGTGCCAGAGTGAGAGATGACGTCGTTCGAAGAGAAAACGCGGGAAACGCGTCTTCGAACGCGAGAAAACGCGTTCGAAGAGAAAACGCGGGTCGAACGAACAAAACAACCTTCTAGAAACCACTGTTCATCGATCCCTTGCGTGCAAAAATGAAGGGGAGATGGAGCCCCTTTTATCGAACTCGTTTTAATGCAGCAGTTATATGCGGATTTTCTCCTAATCATACGTAGATCTAGTGCAGCAAAGTGTGCCGAGAGTGCAGCAAAGTGTGCGAGCCCCTGGATGATCTACTCCGCTACGGTTTCAGTACCCCGAGTTCCGCAGTGCGCGGAGCCGACGAACACGTCGCATCATTCTCTCGAGCGTCGTTAAATGGAACGACCAGCATCATCGACTACCGCGCTATTATGGTGAAAGAACAAAGCTGCAGGTCGAACATCGTAACAAGTGCTTCAGAAGAAGAATCCTCCTGTACACCTCGGAGTGGCAACCTAAGTCCTTTAAAAGCCTACAGAGTCGTCTTCTGTCGTGAAGCAAATCGGTCCCAGTTTCCATCTTTCCATTCCCTCTCTCCTCTCCTCCTCTCCCCAGAGGAGCGGGTCTCTGAGCAACACCTTCTAGAAAGAAGGTCGTAGCGCTTCGAGTGGTTACGTCACATTGCCGGAGAAGGAAAGCCATGGCACAACTACGTCAAAAAATACCAGGTATCGACGTGAAAAAAAAAGTTTCTGTCGAGCGGCGCGGTGGTGTTCGTGCGCATTTATCCGACATTAATATACATTTTAAAAGCGCAGTATTGTATAATTTATTATATATATAATATAAACGTAATATACAACGTGTTACCAAGGTTGAAAGTAGTAAATGTATGTTTATGATTATCCCCGTAACCGCGGGACTACGTGCATTCCCGCAGCTCCCCACACTTTTCGAATGAACCGGTCCGGTGCGACATTTTCTTCCCTCGTACGGGCTTCAATTCTTGTAAATTTATGTTGTGTGTGAGCTGCTGACTGTCTGAGAAGGAACGCTGAGACATTTCAGAAGGGAAGGAAACCGGAAAGAAATCCAGTCATCGCCGCAGGGAGCGCACACGAGCAAGAGATGGGTCGACAACGTTAAGCCTCTCGTCCCACAATGCTGCCGCTGCTCTCGTGTGTGGTTCTCTTGAGACTTCTTTCCTTTCCGTCGTTTTTCTGTCGTCACCGCAGTCTCGGGTAGTTTTTTTTGTGTTCGCTTGATACTGCGGCATTTACGTGGATTCGCAGAACAAGACCTGCTACGGTTTGAGTGACATCTGTGGCAACTAGTCAACGATGACACTGGTCGATTATCGATAGACCTCTCTCTCGACAGAGAGAAACTTCTTGGAGTTCGTGTTCAATGTTTTCGTGACGGATATAGTGGGACGTATGGATACGAGCGTCACGTGAGAAACAACTTATTTACGGGCTTTCTTATTCATGTAACACGCGAGTAAAGTGCTGCAGTTTTTTTTTTAATCGTGATAGACTGGAATTTGTTCTTCGTCGTTATCCGTGGGCATTTGCATCGACATTTGTAAATATGCGTGGTAATATTCTAGTTTTCACTGGAAGGTGAATAGCAAGTTTGTGTGATTATTGAAAGTGCGTTGTTTGTGCTTAGATGTTTATATTAATGTTATTTTATTGCCTTTACAGCGTTTACACTAGAATCTTAACTGTATTAAGATAATAGTATTATTGAATACAAAATAAGTTATATTTTGTTCTAAGGCAGCTCGAGCCCATGGGGAGAAGTAAATTAGTTGACTGTAAGTAGTAAGTTTAGTACCCCTGCCACATGGAAAAGTTAACGATATATTTTCATTAAATAATATGGAATTTAATCAGCTCGCGGTCTTGAGTGATTATGCGAGCGTCGCAAGCTTATTTGTCGATTCATATATTCATCTGATCGAAATTAAATTAAGTTTGCCGTTTGGCCGGGGTATAATGCAAGAATTCAGTGACTGCACGCGATAACATCGCTTACATGATCGTAAGTGACACTTGTCTAGTCGTGTCCGCGTTGACTACTCCTACCTGATTCTTGACTGTGATTCGTTTTGCTGTGTCCAATCACTGCGTGTCTCGCCATTTCGTCGTAGTATTTCTGTATAAAATATGCATTCCTACAGCAATAATTGCGTGACTCAATGTTTTCGACTTAAAAAAATCACAGTTTTCTTTAGACGTCTTATACGCATACCTCGTGCCATTTCGTACCGATTATTTAGCGGTGTAATATTTTGCCCGTATAATAAAATGTTTTCTAGACCCGTTGCTATGTGCAGCTTTCATGTTAGCTAATAAGACGCATATGTGGCTAAAAGCGCGTTACGACGGTCGACCCACGTGCGTTGCCTTCACTTCGACGCGCGCCCCCGATGGCCTTCCTTGGCGACTTCACGAGAAGAGCGCTACGGCCTTAGTTTCTATAGTCCGTTTCAACTCAATAAGGTAGGGCGAGGGTAAGATGGGCCGGGGAGGAGGAAGCAGACGGAACGCTGGAGAAGAGAGGGAGAAACCTCCTTCTCTCTTTATCGTTCCGTCTGCTTCCTCCTCCACGGCCTTCCTTTCTCTCGCCCTACCTTTTTAAGTTTGAGCAACCCTAAGCTGCACACCGCAGCTTAAGGCCCGTTCACACTCTTGCAACCTTTTAAAACTGGGTTCCTTGCAACCTCTTACAACGAGAGGACACAATGGCGCCATCTATTGGGTAGCAGTGTAAACTTGGCGGTCCGGCATATTTTCTGTTTCTCTGGCGCCTTACCCGTTCTTTTTTGGCTCGAACAACTTTTTCCAACGTTATAAACGAGCCTTTCTTATAGGTATTACGCACATTTGACCTCGGAAATCCCGCAAAACCATCGCTCTTGTGAAATGCAGTTCCAGGGTCACCGCATAGATGGAGTCAGGGTGCCAGTGTGTTCTCTCGTTCTAAGAAATTTTAAGAGATTTTAACAAGTCTCGTCTTTCCCGGTCATATTCGGTTACAAGAGCGTGAACGGGCCTTTAGAGTTGACACTCTTCCTTCGACAAAGGAAGAGTCTCTCTTTCTTTCTCGAATGGAGAGTATGAATTTCGGAGAATTTCCTCCTTTCTGGCTGTACGTCGTTTTTTTTTTCTCTTCTTCTTTTCTTTTTTTTACAGCGGAGCTGTTAAGGGCTAGTTTCCCCAGGATCGTGTCCGCCAGCAAACAAATGTCGGCACAACACTCCGGACAGCTACCGCCTTCTATAAACGACGGCGACACCCAGACAACCGGCTTGCCAGTTGTCTGGTTGCCGCCGTCACCATTGCTTATAGATGGCAGCAACCTTTCCAGCCTTTCCACTCTGGTTTGCCGACTTGCGGCCGGCCATTACTTCATTCCCACCATAGTACAGCTTCGCTGGTCATCCTTCTTCACCAGAGTGGAAAGGCTGTTAATAGAATTAGCACCTTCAGGTCCCTAATGCTTAATACTCCTCTCATAACTGTTATTTAGCAACGAGGTTTCGTTACAATCCAATGGCGTCGGAACAAAGAAAAGCAATAAAGGGGAGAGGGGATATTGATCACCTCTTTCCTCGAATTTGTACTAGAAATATTCAAAATGTCTGGGTGTGTGTGTGAGGGGCGGCAGAGATGATAGGAAACAATTTATCCACTCCCCCCTCCCCTTCCCATTTCCCGAAGACTTTCGACCCCTCTGTCACAGTCGGTTCCAAGGTACAAAAAGTAAGACTCTGACAACCCGAGGGATTACTTCTGGGTACCTCACCGCATATGAGTCCGACGAAGACGTGGTAACTGACGAGATTGTCCTAGACGAAGCACGCGATGGCACTCAGAGAGGCACTCAGCGTAGCAGCCATGATCATAGTCCGACCGTCGAAATACCGCAACATGATTCCGGCCACAAGTCCTGCGCAGGGAGTGCCGTAAGAATACATCACGTTGAGAATACCGTTCTCACACATTGAGATCCCTCATCGGTGAACAACGTCGGCATACGTGGTCAGGGGCACCATGTGCACTGGGACAGCCAACGCTTCGCTAAGGTTGTCGCGGCAGGAGGCGTATTTTTGCGCTTATCGCGTCCCTCGCCTGGATGTGATCCAACAAAAACTAAGAAGCTATACTCCTACTAAATAGCACACGTCACAAATCATGAGCCTGAATTGCGAACCTTGAAAGCAGCTGACAGTGATGGAGATCTCGAAGGGCCAGGCGGCCGACCGACGGCTAATCCCGAAGTTTGCCACGAGGCTGACCAGCAGTACGCCCGAGCTGCGGAGCACTATGGTTGACCAGGCCTGGACCCAGCAGCACGTGAGGGCCACGAACCAGGCGTACCGGCTGTCCACCAGATGAACTCTCGAGCCTTCCGGGTCGGGCCGCTGGCACGAACGGCGTGCCGTAGCTGAAAAGCCCGCCTGCATCCCACCGCAGCCTTTCAGAGCCCAGTCTACGTCTCACAAAATCGAGCCCCTATGTCTAGGTGTCTGACGTCGTGCGGCGAACGCATCCTTGTTGTCGAATACGTCGAATGTAAATGAACCCCCGAAAAAAAAAAATGCTGCACGGGAAAACTGTAGGTAAGAAAATGTTCTTAGCAGTGCCTACCTTGGAGGGCAGGTTTTGGTATGGCGCAGAAACCAGATAGGGAGGGCTTTCTCGCCCCTTTGGTCGCGCTCGTTAATTTCTTTCAGTACAAAGCTCTGGTGTCGACCGAGTCAAATCAAATTCAATCAGTACGACTTCACTGCTCAACCATACTCCATGTCGCTATTTTTAATGCGCAAGTGGCGATACATAACGTGTGTAAGTCCTTATAATGCACACATATTCAGCGGGTCCGAATTGTACGCACGGGCTGGATATACGAGGGGGCCGCGCCACGCGATAAAGTGTGTCCAAAGTGCCTTCAGGTACCACACGCCGCCTTTTCCTCAATACTTTAACACCCTGCAGCGGTGCAGGGGAGGGCCCGCTAGTAGCGAGATATTTACGAGAACGTACGAGCTTGCCTTTAGTAAAAAGAAAAAAGAAGAAAAAAAAAAGCGTAGCTATCGTTCGACTCGGTTCTATCTTCCTTCTGTCACGATGCAACAGTTTCAGGATGTAGTACATACATGGCTGATAGTCCAAGCTTTGCCCCGCGCAAAGAGAGAGAAAGAAGGGCGATAATCGTAGCTTCTGTGCCCCCGAACGAGGGAAACGCGCTCACCAAACATGCCGTCATTCCCGTCGAATGTCCGCTCTGCGAATGTCGCTTCGCTGTGGTGCACCGATGCCACGGGGGAAGCACATCCGACGCAGACAGAAGAGCTGCAACCGGCCTTCACACGTAGGTTGGTTTCTGCTACCGGGCCGTTAAATCTTGTTGAAAATATCCGCAAATTGCTAACGTATCTTTTTAGCCTTAAGAAAAGCGGTCGCGGACTTAAAGCGGATTTTAAGTAAATCCGCTTTAAGAAAAGCGGATTTACTTAAAATCTCGCGTGCTTTCTGTAAGGTGCGGGAGATACACGAAGGCTGCCTCATGGAAACCACGCGATGGGAACACGCTCTACAACTTCTGTATTGGAGGGTTTGTGCGCATATTAAGAGTTAGAAGTATGTTCATCAATGTGCGCTAATAAACTAATTTGGCAAACCGAAAAAAAAAAAAAAAAATTTTGTCGTTTAATAGGCAATATCGAGTTGGTTTGACACGCGTGGCGTGAACAAGCTCTTTTTTTTGTCTTAGCACAAGTTAGCTTAAGCACCCTGTATATACGAGTGTTACGTCCATCCATACCGAGGTGGAAGAAAATCGTTTTTTTATCAAATCATATATATTTTATTTAAAATTACTGTAGCTAGAAAACAAAGTTCTTCTTCATCACTCTATGTATCTTTAAAAGTGACAGATTGATTTATAAATGTTCCCGATCACGGGAAACAATACATAAGAAACGATTGCTGAACATTGAAGCTTTTTTAAGTAAATTTATTACGCTACTTTTATCGACGCAATCCTGCGTACTAGAACAAAAGCAGCTTATTTTTTTTTAGTTCGTGAAAAAGCTGTGTTTGCTTTTTCTTTCGTGGTCATATTTTCTCGGAATATGACATTTTTTTTTCTTGTTTTTGTTTCTTTGTTTCGCGTTTTCATTTGTTTGCAGTAGGGCATTACGTAAGTAAAAAAAGAAGTGAAACGTAAAAAAAGAAAAACACTAAAAAAACGTGACGCTTTGATCTGTTTAGAGGAGTTGTTAGCTTGATTCCTTGACTGAAATACAAAACAAGTGCACATTGCAAGCATCAAATGACAGGAAAACAGTAAACAAAACGTATTTAGCGGATTATCTTTAGATGAAAGGTTGAATTTAAATCATCATAGTAAAACAGGTGTGATTTAGATAACGATTTAAATAATCTTGATTTTTATTCTCCACCCTGATCCATACGCACGTAGAGATGATGTTCACAATGTGCTATATTTGAGAGTGGCGTTAACAGCGGATTCTCAGAACGGGCCCCCACTTATCTTCTATAGATAACTACAATATTGGTGGTGTGATGCACTTTGCGAAAGCGTTGTGGAAGCTTATTCCAAGCTTGCGCAGGGCAGCAATGCACTCAACTATGGCCGGCAGCGAATAGACCGATCTCACCAAGCGTTCGGCGCATGCGCGAGGCCGCCATAACTTTAGTTCACAGGAGGCAATCGGCAGTGAACGAGACTGTTCGTGCCCTGCACGCGCATAGCTCCAGCGAGGTTGTCCACGTGCAGAAAGACTAATGCCTCGTTCACACTTGCGAACCGGCGGCCAAAATCGCGGGAATTCTGACGCCCGGCGACGAAAGCAGGTAGATTTTCCGGCGGAAAGCAAGATCGCTCTGGGACTAATTTTCAACGCCGGAAAAAAGTTTTCGCTCGCCGCAAGCCAATCAGAATGCACGGGGGAAGTGGCGCTTGCTGACGTCAGATCCTGTCCGAGCAGACGGTATTGCAAATGGCGTCCACTATGTCTGTGCCATCTGTGCCTGTGGCTATACCAGTGTCAGCGGAGATAATAGAAGCGGTGAAAAACCACGTTATGACAAGACGCATGCTCGATACAATGACAATGATTATAAGGACGAGCTATGGAAGCTAATTGGAACCGAATTGGGAACAAGCGGTACGTACTGCGGTGCACACTGCACACACGTTGTTTATTTACTGCATTCTCGTGTTGCGAAGAGGATGTCGCGGATTCGCTCAGCACTGCGGTTGTTACCTATTTTACATCGTAGCCGTAAAGTGTATTTTTAATCAGCCGTGTTGCGTCGATCTCCGTGTACTCTCCCATAGGGCGGGCCGCCTCCTGGAACCCTGAGTACCACGTGACTCGCGCCGAGCTGCTCTGTCGGTGTCGGCGAAACACGCGGATCAAAGGATTGCGCTACTCTGCTCCGTAGGAGCTATATAGTGCTCTAGTGGCAACAAATGTGAACGGCCCGATCTTTTTTCGGCGAGCGAATCCAGTCGGCGGCGAGTGCGTATTTCGCAAGTGTGAACTAGCCATAAAGTTCCCTCGATGCATTGCGGCAGCGATGGCGTAGTCAAACTGGCTGGTGAGATCGGTCTATTACAGAGCCGTTTATTGAGAGAGTTTGGCCATACATTGGTTTGAATAGGCGAGCATCTCGGGCCAACCACAGGCCGCGAAACAGCCCCTAGCGGTGGTCGCGTGCTCTAAATTTGTGCCACCACTATACAACTGTGGACTATACCAACTATACTTCGTTTTACCTTATGTGCGAGCGAAGGCAAAACTGGAAGCGCGAGCACGGAAGCTCCGTGCGTTCAGGCTTTGCTCGAGCACGCGAGCTGGGGAGAAATGCAAAAAGCGCTGGTCTCGCGCTTCTAGCTTTGGCTTCGCTCGCAGATAAAGTGAAACGAAGTATAATTTGAGCCGTGCCGAGCGGAACTCCGCGGCTCAAGACGCTCGCGCACCCTACCCTTTGCACTGCTTTCTTTCAGCCAGTCTCAGGACGCTGTTCTAGCAGTGCAGACAAAGGCATGGGCACGAGCGCGTGGCTTTGGAAAGTGCCTCCTATGCACGAGGTCTCGTACAAACAATAGCGTTTCGCTGAGCTAGGCTCACGCGCCTGTGCCTTTGTCTTCACTGTCGACATTTGTGAGATGGAGTAGAGGTCTCCTGATTGGTCGACGCTGTGTCACAAATTTAGTTTGCGCTCTAAGCGTGGGGGGAATATTCGGCGCTGGTGGCGGCCTTTGCTCCGCCTATTGTCCAAACTCTCCTAATATACGGCTCTGGTCTATTATATTCACTGTGCATTCACTGGACTCCATATTTGAGTGCACTCTTTACTGTGCACGCTAAGAGCGAGCTCACGCGTATGAGGCTACAAAGACCGGCAGTCTCGATGGTGTGGATGTGGAATGCACGTTGAAAAAAGAACGTCGGAAGCTCGCCATCGGCGCGCGCTCAGCGGCGGCGGGCATATACCGGCAGCGAATACAATGCGTGTTTTCGCAGAGTTGCATGGGGGTTCCACCATATTGCAGAATTTTCCGAGCTTCGAGAAGTGGCGCCCCACGGCGCAAGAGCAACGACGGTCGTCGTCTCTATCTTACGTGGAGTTCGACGTTCGTCCCTCGTCGATGATGTTGTGGGCCGCGTGACGAACTGCGCCCCGGGAGATGTCCCAGACGTGCCCCCGAGTCGATGTCTGGAAAGCGTTCTGGGCCCCTCGAAGAGGACGACAATTCGCCGCCATCACTCGCGGTGGAAACTCGCTCCGCGGAATCCCTTGCGGCCGTTGGCATTCCGCTAGCTTGTCTTTCGAGCACGCTCCCTAGTCGGGTAACTTACCTCTTCTTCAGACACCCCACTTTCTCAGTCCCGGATGAAACGATCGAAAAATATTTTTTTGCGGAATGCATTTTGTTTGCGCCAGACGTTACATGCTACACGAGACGTTTCACGAGACGTTTCATGACCCTTGCCGCTAAATTCTGAGAAAATATTTCCCCCTAAATTTAGCGGGATTAAATGGGCGCCTTTTTCGGAAATCACCGGTTCGAGGTGTATGGGCGGACAAAAAGCATGCACACCACGAGCGCACGAGCTTCTTGTTTTCAAAGCAGGTCACGGTCGCTCGTGAATTCATGGAACATGTTTTCATACCAAACCCTCTCGTACTATGACTTAAAAAAAAAAAAAATAAGCTGGATTGGTGTGTAAATGTTTTTACGCACAGGTTCAACTGGTGCAAAACAGTTTTCGATTTACTTGTGCGGGCCAATAGGGCATAGTCTTTTTTAAATATTTTTTTCTAGATTTTAGTTTTAATAAGTACATGTATGGTTCCCAATGTTTAATTCCGCCTGGACGCTTCCATTAGGATGAGGGGAAGCGTCCACTGAAGACAACTTCAGTCCACTTAACTGAAGACAATTTTGTGTCGTTCACGACGCAAAATCATGCCTCCTTTTCAGAAATCGCATCCGCTTCGGTAGTCTCTTACAATTTCAGTGAGGAGATCAACCGCGTATACTAGAATGAGGTTCTAGTACACCCTATAGGGTGTACACGGGGTTCTAGTACAATGCAACCACGGTGCCGGGCGTCTCCTCCAATCGGGTGCTTCGGAACGGACAACAACCAGCCGCGGAGGCCTCGATTGACAGCCAGCAGAGGGCGCTGAGTCTTGGGGCCCACGCTACGAGCTTCTTCCGAGGCCCGCTCTCCCCGCGTCGGACATGGTCCCAAGGCGGAACGGAAGCGGAGAGAAACCTTCACTTTTCATTCCGCTAGATATTGTACACTGGTTTCTTAGCACTTCTCTCCGCGGCAGTAAACGAAAACAAAATAGGGGCTCGCAGCGTGGTCTCATCTCGCTGCCCGAACAAGCGGTCGCGTGATCATCGTAGCCACGCTAGAGAGATCTGCAATTGTTCTGCTCCATTGATGTACACATCGCGACACTGTTAGCGCGAACTCGACATCGGCACCTTTTCGCCTTTTATTAGGAAAGGGTATTCGTGGGCACACAATTTTATTCCTTATATTAGAGCCCTAAATGAGCTCTTTCTATAACAATGATATCTTTGATGAGAACCTTTCGTTTCCAAGAAAAAAAAAAAAAAAAGAAAACTGACGATCGCTTGTTTGCGCGAACATTGTCGCGCTCTGTACATTGATGGAAATAAAACGAATTATTGCAATGCATACGATGCAAATGGCTGTGCTGAGACTCAAGCTCGCTGCTCGGCTGCTCCCGTCGCCGCAGCGATCGGCCCCCGGCCCGAATGTCCGCCACAGCGTTCCCAGGGCCCGTTTTCTCGAACGCGAACCGTGGGTTAAAGTTAACTATTGTCCCTAGAAGGGGGAATTCTAGGTCACGTGACTGGGAGAGCAGGGGCGCCGAGGGAGGAGCAATACCTACAAGCAAAATGGCCGCGACGTCGCTTAATGAGGGCTAATAGTTCTGCATGGTTCTGAGGAGGCGTTGGTTCTGCTGAACATTCATTTCGATCCGGCTGTTATATTAATGACGCGCCATCAACCTATTAGCACGTCAAGCAAAGCGGTAGCTCAGAGGGACTACTAAACTAACCGACGGCAGCATTCCGCGAACGCATCACTCTTCAGCAGTCCGGGATCCAAGACATATGACGGTACATAAGCCTTGCAGGTGTTTTTATGGTGAGTAAAAAAATGTTTTGCGGACAAGTGTTCGTATATATTTATACTAACACGTTTAATTTGTTACGCTACGCACGCCAACTCGTGAACAGCTATTACTTTGCGGAAGGGGGTTATCCTCGATAAAGTCTTCGTTCCGGGTGAACAGCTGGGACATTGTACTGTTTTTTGTTCGCAGTGCGCCGACAGTATGCCGACAGCATCAAGGTTTTTACATATCCTAATATACGGCTCTGCCGGTAGCCAGCAATCCAACGGTGACGAGAATCTTTGCTTGTGTAGACTCAAGAACAGACAACCGTTTCGCTGGTGTCCACACCCATTCTAATCGTTGTTCTAACCCGCGCTCGTCCTGAGCGCGCGCTAGCTTCACCCGCGTCACGAGCCATCTTTATTCTCTTCCTTTTAAATCGCCACAAGCTTTACGCTGAAGCAGTGCCGCTGCGTTTGGTTCTGACCGCGACAGTCGGTCGATGCATCCACCAATGGGAAAGAAATCAACCTTGCCGATGTCATCTGCAGAAGTCGCAGAAACGAGAAATAAACATATCGTTTCCGCTATCAAAGTACAAATAGGTCCACAAATCACTTTGTTAGTAAGTCCGCGGTCGGTCGGTGGGCTAATCGGTGGATCGGTTGGGCAAACGGAAGAGGGGAAAACGGATCGCAGAAACGTGCGTCGCAAGGAACAAAAACGAGACTACAGCACCGGCGTTGCCAGACTGGAAGGCACACAGGAAAGCTATGCGTTGTTTATTGCGAAACATATTGAAGGAAATGTTTCTTACATTTTCGAATATTCGTCGACAAACTCTAGCATAGTAGCTAAAATTCTTCGTACCATCTGAAGCAAATACATTGGTCTTCAAGTACAACATTACTATATTTTGAGTTAAAATATCATACTACATCGATAACAACCAGCGGAAAAAGAGGATAAACAAAATGACTGGCTTTTTTCACCGATAGATGACGCATCTTACTGCCCAATCAAAAATAAGTATTGTTGTTCTATATCCATCTGTTTATTACAGTACCTAGGTACTTTTTCCTTCCTAGGCATCGTGGTTTACCAAAATGGGTTTACCATCGCTTCGAGAAAACCGGCCCAGGTGAAGCGCTCACGCACACGTGGCCAGTTTATGAACCGCGCTGCACAAACGACAACGTCATGTTCCAGCAATACGTCAGCGAGCGTTGCCAAGGAAAAAACCGAAAAAAGGAGCGCTTTTAAGCCTGAGCTTCCACCGCGCCGAATCAGCTTTGAACTCAGTAGACCGCTGAGCGAGAGTACACTTATATCGCGAATCCAACAACTAAATCCAGCACTGTTCCCTCGAATCGCCAGCAAATGTAAACCATGAAAAGGGCACGACGCCGACCTCCCGGGATACAAAAAACTATTCGTTTCGAAGTATGAACGTGAGTGTATCGTTTATTCGTACGAATATATCTAGAGTAAAGAAAGCCCCAACTGTTACAAACCCGGGCTTTATTACACGACGATGACACGGCCCGGCGGCGGGTACGAAGCTCATAGAGCTGCGCGCAGACATGTTCGAAGCCCTCGCTTCGAAGACGTCTTGATGTGATGACGCAATCTTTAACGCACATCCGAGCAGTCCCACGGCATCCCCCCGCATAATAAGAGTTACTTTATCAACAGAACACAGTTTGTATACTTCGTTTCATGTTACGTCCGAGCGCGGCTGATGTTATGAGCCGAAAGGCCAATCAAACAGCGCAAAAGGCGCAACGTCATGGCGTGCTCTCTGCGGTTGATAGGACAAGCCTGCGGAGGAGCACGCACAGAGAGACGGCGAATACCGGCTTTGGCAGTTTGGCGGTACCGTGCGTGCTTCCATTCATTCGGCGTTCGTTGCCATGGTGACGGCGAGGAAAGCAGACGTGCGGAAGAACGCTGCGGCGCAGCGATACCAGGTGCGTTCGAAGGCCCTTCCCGCATGCTTTTCAATGGGCGGAAGGCGAACAAAAAGAGTTCGAAATAAGGACTTAACGCAGAAGGCTGAATTTCTCCAGCGCCTCATAATTTGATGAGCCTTACACGAAAAGCACGTTTGTTTGGCCATCCCGCGTCCTGTTTTTTTTTTATCCGCAACATGGGTCTAAAGTATCAAACTGCCCCGGCTTTTTCTATCAGCTGCAGAGAGCACGCCATGACGTTGTGCCTCTTTCTCTGTCTGATTGGCCCTTCGGCTCATAACATCGGCCGCGCTCGGACCTAAGCTGAAACAAAGGATAGAAGTAAAGGGCTCAAAATCGGGAATTCTAAATGTATCATCGTATGTCCCTCAGGGATCCGTATTGGGTCCCGTTTTTGTTCTTAAGCTACATAAATAACATTGCAGATAACTTCGGCACTAACCCGACAGTTCGCCAGTTTGCTGACGATTGTGTCATTTATTCGAGGATCTCAAGTCAAGGGGACCAGGTCAGATGAAACGGAGCATTAAAAGTTATTAGCCACAGCTGCGTGTAATAAGAAATAAAAAATCAACATAAAAAGTGTTTGCAAGGAAAGCAATTAAAACTAAAAACATTAATATTTGATTATGAAGTTGATAGTGTACTTTTGACGCGCGTCAGTCACTTCAAATATTTGGGACTTACTATAACTGAAGATCTAAACTTGAAAATGTACGTAAATAAACTCTTCTATTCAGTTGAAGGACGACTATGGTCACTAAGAAAACTAAAGCACGCTCCCTTAGAAGTTAAATTAACCGCCTGTTTCCCCTACTGAAAAGACCAGTTTGAAAATCTAACTGGTCAGACTGGTATTTGGACTGGTCAAACTGGTATTTGGACTGGTCGGGCTGGTCTAACAGGAAATCAAACTGGTGCAAATGGTAGCCAGACTGGTCTAACTGGTAACCATATTGACCTAACTGGTCACCAGATTGCCTTCTAACTGGTCACCAGAGTGGCCTGACTGGTCACTAGATTGGCCTAACTGGTCACCAGATTGGCCGAACTGGTCATCAAATTGGCCTAACTGGTCACCAGATTGGCCGAACTGGTCAGCAGATTGGCCAAACTGGTCACCAGACGCCGAACTGGTCCCCAGACTGGCGAAACTGGTCCAACTGGTAACCAGATTGTCCAAACTGGTCACCAGATTGGCCTACTTCGTCTAACTGGTTACCAGATTGACCCCTCTTTCTCACTTTATTTGTAGGGGTGTGCGAATTGGCTTTGTTTGAGTTATTTGCTTTCAAATATTTACGGCATGATCGAGCGTTTACTTTTTACTAAGAGATTCATCCCCTAAGCCGGTCAAAATACTTTCAGAGGTATGACATTGCTGGAAAAAAATCAACATGTTGGAAATATTTTTTATTGCTTAGGCGGTCACCGAGAAATTACCTACATTCAAAACGACCAGTATAAAAGACAGAAAGACAGAGGTCGGAAGTAGTGATCGGGTTAGTCTGCTGTTGTATTTATGTTTGTATGTGCCGTGTATGTGTATGCGCTCAATGTATGTTCAGCTGATGCTTGTAGTAGGCGTATTGTGTCTACATTTGTGTATAATAAAGATTTCCGAAGCGCAGTGGTGGCGTGAACAAATGGAAATATTTTTTGTCGAACCAGCGTGACAAGTCAACCAGTGTGACCAGTTCAACCACCATGACCAGTCAACCAGCATGACCAGTTCGAACCGCCTTGACCAGTTATGAAACTGGTCAAACTGGAGCAATAACCAAGTATGAAACTGGTACCAGTTTGAACTGGTCTTTCCAATAAGGTAGTAATAGTACGTCCCATATTGAAGTACTGGACTGTAGTACGGGACCCATTTAGACAGTACCAAATTGACAGGATCGAACGGGTTTGAAGAAGAGCAACACAGTTTATATTGTCAAAGTACAAAACAACAGACTCTGTTAATGAAATACTAAAAATACTTAACTTGCCACATCTTGAAGATAGACGAAAAATAGCAAAGTGTTTTTCTTTTATCCAATGCATCGAAATATTTTCAGCTTTGACACTCAATGTTACATAAAGCCACAAAAATCTCGATCAGTCGGAAGCAGCCATCCAGATCAAATCGCCCTCTTAATGACAAGCATAGACACATTTCAATATTCACTTTTTCCACGAAACATAGAGAAATGCAACTCTCTTCCCCGTGATATAGTGAAAATGGACTCTTTTGGCCAATTTGAGAATAATGTAGGCTCGCCTACATAGCGTCCTATAGTGGAGACTTTATACTGTATTTATTATTTTGCTTTTTTACACGTTTGAGCGTTTTGAACTTTTTGTGATTTATTTTGAGCTGTGAGCACACCGCTCACAGCTCAAAATAAATCACAAAAAGTGATTTATTTCGTTCTTGCTTAAATGCGTTAAAAAAAATCAATACTGTGGGTTTTGAGCAGTGAAACGGTGTGTAAACTCTTGTGCATGTGGCCATAACATTGGACCAATATGTATACTTTGCTTTCTATCGCATTGAGCACTAAAACTCCGCCCTGCGTCGACCCTTCTGGGCTAGCGGTACGAATAAACAAACAAACGTGTATTAATGCACCCTTCATTCATGAGGGCGACGAACTATACCTCGCAAGTGCCGCGAAATATTGACGGAGCGCTCGCGACTGTCGCGTTACAAAAATAAAAAAAAAACAAAAAAACAAGGCGTCGCTCGACCGCGTGCGCCGACGAAGGGTGACGTCGTCACGTGACGCGCGATTTTCCATCACGCCGACGACGCGACGCAACCTCGTCGGTGAATGGCCAGGTGGCGGCGAGGCGCGCGAGCCTCCTCCTGCAGCCGTGGGCGCCTATGACGGCCATCCAGAGGAGCGCGGTGGCGACGCTGCACACGCCGACCAGGTAGTACAAGCCGTTGTACGAGCCGTGCGTGTCCTTGAAGTAGCCTGCATGCAGGGCCTCCTTCAGCCTCTGGCCGCCACCACCTTGCTGCTCATGTGCGCCAGCCCCCAGCTCAAGGAGTTGGACACTCGTTGGGCTGGGGCACATTAGCAGAGTTATCACACAAAGTTGTCAGTCACCAAAGAGTGGGACACTAGAACGCGGAAACGACCCACACCTCTGCCTCCATGCGCGAGCCATAAAAAGGCGGAACAACTAATATCAGCAACACGCGCACGTCCGTCGAGGTATTCAAGACATCCGCATAAAGGCGATGGTGATCCTAAAGAAGACAGTCCGTACAAAAAAAAAAAAAAAGTCAAAATGAAACCTCCCACTCTGGTCAATCAGGCCTAATCTATACACGGCCGGCGGGACCAAGGAACCGGGGAATCGCCGCCTGCTGCGATTGGTCGGCTCCGCATCGCTGACCAATCGCAGCAGGCGCCGATGTCCCGGTTTCTTGGTCCCGCTTGCACCCACCGTGTAGATTAGGACCCCCGATGTTTGTTCCTGACATAATTTTTGATCGGTTGAGGTCAAACCGGCAGTTTCAATAAGGACCTTTCTCCCTGGGTTCCCCGTCGGATCCGGCCTTTGGACCGCGACGATAGGTTATATAGACAGCTTGTGGCAAACCGTCCGTTTGTTGCGCACCCCAACTACGCAAACACGAGCCGTATTTATTGTCACCCACCTTAAAAGCCTATCTACAGAGTCGTCTTCTGCCGAGAAGAAAAACCGGTTCCCAGTTTCCTTCACTCAATTCCCTCTCGCACTATTCTTTCCTCCCCTCCTAACAGGACCGGAGCGCGGTTTTTGAGGAGGAGAATCTCCCTCTCTCTCGAATAGAAGAAGAGGAATTGAGAAAACGTTTCCCCCTTTCTGGCGACTCGTCGGCCTTTAAAGGGATCACCAAGTCCATTTGGAAGTTGAGTTTAACGATTGAAATAGAAGTCACGTGTATTGCAGGGAATGTTGACGAAGTTTGAGTCGGATGCTGCGCTTGCGCACTGCACAGATTAATTTAATAGGTCCGGCAAAAATCACACCGGGACCGATGACAGCGACACCCGAAACTGCGAAAAATCCGGCTTTTGAGTCACGCAGACCCTGATATCAACTGAGGCTCGCCAAGCGATATATCGGAGTAAACGAAGTCCGCTGGTCTTTGTTTTCATGCACAAGTTGTTAAAAGATTAGTATTAGTTTTTTTTTTAGAGCGCAGCTCCTAGGCGCCCGTTTCCGGCTTGAGCGGCGTCGGCGTCGGTGTCGGTGTCGGCGTCGGCGTCGCAGTCGCTGTCGGCGTAACCGCGCGGTGCATTATGGGATGCGTGACGTCACTGATGACGTTATCGGCATCGGCATCGTCATCGTCACTGATGACGTAATCAGTGACGTCACTGATGACGTCATCGGCATCCGCATCGTCATCATCACTGATGACGTCATCAGTGACGTCTATGATGACGTCATCGACATCCGCATCGTCATCGTCATCGTCACAGATGGCGTCATCAGTGACGTCACTGATGTCATCGCCATCGTCATCGTCACGTGACCCCCAGGTCACGTGACTCCCCCCCCCCCCCCCCCCCGAGGTCACTTGACCCACCCCCCAGTACCCTTCCCTCCTCCTCCTCAAGAGCTGCGCTCTAATTCGTCGTTAGAGGGAGTTGTAAACGGCTTTCACTTTTTTTTTTTATTCAATAACAACGAAAACCTTATATTTGTGTCAGAAAGGTTTACTGTAATAGAAATAATGATACTATTTCAGTCCGCTGACGCGAGGAGTCAAAGAGCCGAGCGCTTTTTACTCGAGAATATTAAGCGAGGACTTACTTGAAAAGCGTTTAGTTCAAAACAAAAATGGCGCATCATTGGGTTTTGTCTGTTTTGTCGCGCGATTTTTGGTTCCACGCGTGAAGGGAGCTGCAGAAACCGTCTCAGCCAGACGCGCTGCAGTTTCCGCTCCGGGTCCATATCGAAAAAGCTTCTGTCAGACCTCGTCTAGCGCGCCGCGATATTCCCTACACATCCATCCAGCCTTTACTCCAACGGGACCTTTGTGCGCCTGTAGGGTACCGAAGTGTGCACGAATGTGCGGGAACGAGAACATCAGGGAAGCACCGCTGCGCGAGTCCAAGACTCCGTCGCTTTTCTGCCGAGCCTCCTCGAGCAGGACCATGCATACCTGTCTCATGTCTTGGGTTAGTAAAGTTCGTGGCGTCCGCGTTAAGCCTTTCACGGTGTTCCGTCTCACTTGGTACGTAATGGCGGTACAAAACATTTATTGTTCTTCGTAATGCTACAGCGCCGTTCGCAACGTGATTGCCAGTAAACTATGCCGACAAAATAAGGTACATCCACACAGTTGCGTTTGAATGCGTTTGAATACGTTTGAATACGTTTGACTGCATTGGCAAAGGGCCGCGAGTCACCGGGTTGCCCGCGCGTCGTCTTCGTGCGAAGCACGTGATAACCAATTCAAGGAGTAGCTTGGCAAGCGGCATACGAGACACGAATGTCCAGGTTACTCAGTTACGCGGTACGACGCTCACAAACCACGAAGCGCCTCTACAGCTCACCGCGCCATCTATACGCTCATGACCACTAAATTCTTCCGAAACCGGCGGTTCGCTGGCGACGTCCCCTCCGTTTTAAAAGAGGTTGTATGGAGGAAACGCCGAACGTCAGTTTTGGTATGGCGCCCTGAACGCGACTCTCCGACTGATGTGTCTACCGCGTCCAAAAAAAGTGGTTTCCCGATTTCCGCCTGATGACGTCATAGAAGTGTCATGGGCTGTCGCCGGTCGCGATCCTGGCGGCGTTCCAATAGCAGCGGTATATGTGGCAGACGCCTGTTCTGCTGCAGGTCACTCTGCAGTGTGGCAGTCCAGGGAACCTTGAGGAGCCAAAAGTTGGGACGCCGCGACGACAGCGACACTCGCGTTCGCTCGTGCTTTTCGCCAGCATTTCTACGGCCAACCGCCGGGATCGCAACATGCAACAGCATGACACTCCGGCTTGTGAAGTCATTTGTAACCACTTCGGGACAACCTTTGATGAATGGGCGGGATAGGACAGTAAACACACCAGTCGGAGACGCGCTCCAGGCACCAGTATCCGGTTTCGTTGATTTGTTTTGTACGAAATAATAAGGTACATATAACAGCATAAAAGCGTTAAGCATATTGCCAGGTCCCTATGCGGAGCGCAATTTCGTCTGCTTCTTGCAAAGGTGTTGCGAGGATATCAGAACACTGAGCTCTTATTGAGTGATTGAAAAAAAAAAAAAAAAATAGTGCGTAGACCTCAAGGCGTCCAGCCTTGAAGTCTACCCACTATCCTTTTAATCAAAACCAATCAGAGCTCGGCATCGTTCCGACGTCAACGCAACTCCTGCGCAAGAAGAAGATGACTTGCTCCCCGCATAGAGTCGGAAACACCCTTTTCTAAAAATAGTTCGAACTCGTCTTCTTAGTTTCTTTACACGCACTAGTTGAGGTGAGCGCGTTAGTATGGTGTAAAAAAAATTGAAAATAATTACACATAGAAACAGGGAACACGAACAGACTGTCCGTGTTCCGTTCTTTTACGTGTAACTACTTATTTAAGCGCAAGTCGATGTTCCGCATTCCGCGACGCCGTTATCGCGAACGCTTCATTGGTGAGTCATTAGCGACGATTAATGCTGCACCGATGATACCAAGGTGATACCAACTTGACACCCGATGACACCCGGTGTCAAGACAACGACGCACGACGTCGGTCGAACTGCACTATACGAGCCGAGTCATAACCTAGTCCTGAAACAGCGACTGCGTCGAGCGGCTATACCCACCGATGAGGAAAGGTCGGCCGAGCGTGCTCATGCCCATGAAAAGGCGGTGGATGCCGAACGTGACGGGCAGGTGATGGTTACCGCAGTGCTCCGCCAGGAGGACCGGAATCGAAATGATCGGCCCGCCGGCGTTGAGTCCGAACACGAGAGCCAGCAGGGCGATGTACGACAAGCCGGTGAGGAAGGTCAGGAGCACGTAGCAGAGGCCCAGGCTGCCGAAGTTGATGACCAGCAGCTGCTCGCGGGTGATACACTTGCGGTCCGTGATGTAGCCGGACACCAGGCGGCTTGCCAGGTCGCCCACCGACATGGCCGTCACGGACAGGGCGGCCAGTCCGCTGGACACGCGGGACACGTCGCGGACGTGGTCCACTATGGTCACGATGTAGGTGCTAAACACGATGCCGTACACCACGCCGGTCAAGATGAGAGGGTAGAAGAGCGGCTGCCACAGGAACGACGCCGCGCGTTCTTTGCCCTGCAAGCCATAGAACCGGCTGAGCTAGGAGATGGAACTTGGAACGTTTCTCCCTCGTCGCACCCTAAAGGCAGACCGACCTTACGCTGTCTAAACACGAAAACCTACTACAAGAAAAATCCTTGAAACCCTAGCCATACACAGCTTCGCTGTAAAAGCAACCTTCACTTTTTTATTATTTCAGATATTCAAAATGACGTATCTTTTGCCAGTTTGAAAACAAGTCTCTCGTATTGTCCCTTAATGGATTAGAATCACCGAATTACAAAACTAATTATCTTCTTAACCCAAAATTTCGGTAAACGGTCATCTTGTCAGGGACTTGGTTTGAGGATTCCTCGGTAGGTAAAGTTGCACAAACCAAAGGTGCCATTGGGAAACGAAAGATAGTAACGGCTACGAGTAATTTTAGTACTTCCAAAAGTAATCAGATTACTCTCGCGATTTCTTCCCAAGAAACGTATATTAAAATGATTAAAACATTACTCCAGAAAGTAATCAATCGCAAGTAATATGATTGTTTGTGATCCGTGCCGTACAAGTCTGCCACTGAGCTACGCCACGCTGTTAACAACCAGCTTTAAATTTAGACTTTTTGTAGCACCCCATGCCCGCTGCAGGCGCTCTCTAAAAAAAAATAATAAAAAAAGCTGATAACAAAATGCCATGCGTAGCGCAAGTTCGTCTGTTTCTTGAGCAGGGGTTGCGGTGGCGTCAGAATGGCAAGCTCTGATTGGCTTCAATTGGAAGGATAGTGGGTAGACCTGAAGGCAGCATGCATTGAGGTCTATATCCACCATCAGAGCCCGGCGTTCCCCATCAGAGCCAATCAGAGCTCGATGTTCTGACGTGAGTGCAAGACCTGCGCAAGAAGCGGACAAACTTGCGCTTCGCATTGTAGCACTGCCAATGCCAATGCAAAGACTGCCAATGTTGCTCGGGGAACTTTCGAAAAGGGTCTGTTGGCAGTCAAAACAAGCTGTCACGTGATGCGATGACGGCGATTATGGCGCCAACGTTCATTTTACACCCGTGCGGTGGGGTTAGCAAATTAAGTGCAGAGTATGTTCTTATAGGGTTCGGCTATTCCCGTCATTGCAGCGGTCCCAGTGCTATTGCGAAAGCTCGTGGAGGCACTGACTATCACTCTCCCAAGTTGGGTGCTTACGAAGTGTGTCCAATCTACGAGCCGCATTCGACTTCATCCCCGACGTGAGCAATGCGATCCCCACGTGTCATCGAATCAAAGCCGCTCCTCGAAGTGGCAAGCAAATGACAGCTCTTAGAAACTCAAGGCGAGGGCATCTTGCTGCAATAGAGACCGAGAGGAACGTCCGAGGGCCAGTCAAAAGGCGACTCACGTGGTTCCCATTACAGGTGATTGGCCCGGGTGGCGGAACCGGCGTCATCGGATCGGAGAGCATGTAGTCGACCGAGCCCAGACTGCCCGGGAGTTGGCCATCGGCGTCTCGGGACTCTTGCGGAGAGCGCAGCACGAAGGCTCCCACCATGGCGTTGAGCACCATGCCCCCGATGATAAGCATGGTGCCTTGCAAGCCGTACCTGCAGGCATGGCGACTAGGATTCGCGCTCCGACAACTGCGCCACCGAGCGCTCTGCCACACTCGAATGGGATGCGTTGCTGCGGCGACCCATGTGTGGAATTGTACATTCAAACAATGAGCTACGATACCGTGACCTGTGGGACATGTTCTGAGCGGAGCTTTTTTCCGCAGAAGGCACCATGCGGGTGTCCGCCGCCCAGCGCATTTTTGGCTGCGCCCGAAAGGTTTCCGAGCGAGTGAGATACAGGCCGAACTAAGCCTGAAAAATCGGTGTACTCAGCGCCGTTTCTAGATTACCTCAGTTGTGCAACTTCCGCGGAAGGGGGTACCTTTCCTCACTTACTTCAGTCCGCCTCCCGTCGTTTGAGGCGCCATCTAGATTTTCATTTCATAACTGTGTGTTCCATAGAGTACGGAGGAACGACATGTAGACGCTGTGTTTCGAAACGTACGTATCCCATAGAATACACTGCAGTTAGCAAAGCAGCCGTTCGGCGCGTGGAACGACGGGAGGCGAGTCGTGGTGAGTGAGGGGGGCTACTGCTCGTGCAAGCAGTGTGTATGAGCAGGTCCGTAACTGAGCTAATCTAATAACATTGGTCCTCAGCGAGCTCCAAGTTTCATCGGAGGCTTGGTGTCGCGCATCAGCTCGAGAAATTTCCAAGCGCTCCGTTTTTGTAAAAAAACAAAACAAAACAAAAACAAGCAAACTTGGTTGCTTTGATTATTTTAATTAACAGACATCACGCGTTGTGCACGCATTATGCGGTTGTTATGATTCGTTTTTTGGGGGCTTGCCCTCTTGTAATCTCCGGTTTCGTCAGGATGATCGAGACACGTTCGAATATTTTCGGGAGTAGAGGCTTTCACGACTACGTTTTAATAGGCTCTGCTTCTTTGTAGGGTCTTGAATTACGAGTAGCCCCTTCTGGTAACTGAAGTAATCGCGAGAGGAGGAGGTTTATCGCGCCCTTGTCTTGAGAAACTGGGCTCTAGCAAACGAGCCAACTTTTTGCCATTAGGAATGGTCATTCCTACTGGCATTCGTGCTTTATCCCGTTAGAGGAAAATAACATAGACGACGAGGACCGGAACACACCAGAAACATGTCGTCCGGTCCTTGTCCTCCATGTTATTCTCCCCTAACACCGCAACTTCCCCATCACGCTCCATTTCTACGAGAGTATACGTGTTTTCTTTTGCGATGGTTTCTGGTCCAGATGATTCAGATTTTTCAGCATCTTGCTCCTTAGCTTTCCTACTCGACTCAAAAGCGAAATAAGAAATCACGTGGTCGTGACATGGTATTTTACCGGAACCGATGAATCCAAGCTTCCACCGTGCCTTTTAAGCACACAAGGAACTTGCCATTCGCAAGTGATTGTAAATGCCATCACGGCACTAATTGGCCACAAACGCCAGTACAAATATTCGTCCACAGATTTATTGTTGACACGCGCATACGTCCGAGTGACGCAGTGCTCTTGTCCAAAGCATGAACTGGGTTCCCCTGACGTGTTTGGTCACCGCGGATTCATCATAGTGAACAGGCAGGGAGCTTTCGAAGGAAGAAAGGTAATAAATAGTCCGCTATATTTTCAAAGTTTCGTACCAAAAAGCAGGCTCTCGGCTTTCTACCCTCGTGCACTAGTTTTCTTTTGGCCCACTAAACGATATGCAGAGTTGGGGAGCACTGTAGTAAGCATGATTTATTTTGCATAACCCGTTGGTAACAAGTGTAGTTCTTTTAGGCTGTTTCAGATGCCCCCTATCTCATAAAATGAGCGTGCAACCGCTTGCATTTACAAAAAGGTTTTGTGTTTTAGAAGTGCGCGTGTTCGGTGGGCTCACTATGACAGGCATCTGGTTGAAGACACGAAAACATCCTGCCTTTCTACACTACAACACTTCCCACCTCACTTGTTTCGAGTAGATGATATACAAATGACTTTGATGGCAGGCATGAAAGTGGCGGGCTATGAAACGAGCTTGCAAAAGAAGAAACTGTTGTCGAACGGGCCAGGATCGGTTTCTTCTTAATCACCGCATTCACGCAATCGTCATCAAATGCTGACGTTGACAGTGCGCAAGAGCTTCGTTCAACATCATAGTGTTCACTGCATGCTCCAATCGGCACTTCTCCGCTCTTGCTGAAAGCTGCCCTTCAGCGGGCCGCTCTTTCGGAATGTTTGGCAGTTGAGAGGGACAACCCGGAAACTTAATTGTTTGTTGCGGCGGTCTTTGCCAAGGACGCACGTCGTGCAGTGATGACCAGAACGTTTCCATTGTATTCGGCCGTCCAAGTTTTCGACACAAGTTCAGCTTCGAAATGTTTCTCCCAAACGCGGTCCGTCACCTGAAGTTTGCGAACTTTCCTTTATAGTGCACGTCGCCAAAGGTTGAGTTGTGCATTTTTACGAGCCGGAAACACTGAAAACGTCTAGCGACGGCTCTTTTACCCTTACGCACGGGGGAACAAAACACTTTTTGGCCATCCAAGATTTTTACGCAGCATGGCGAACTTTCTAACCAAACAATGCAAAACGTGGCAACGAGTGACTCCCATTAAGGTACGTATGAAGGTACATACTGCGCCGCAAGCCCTTTAAAATCGAGTGTCCCTTATCCGCCAAGCACGGCGACAAGTAAGGCAATCTCACGGCGCTTGTGAGAATTGCGAGTAAAGCTTGGCCACGCTGGCGGCGAGGCGGCGCCGTTCAGACTTCTGTTGCACCTCTATGAGCGATCCATATCAAAATACACGACGAACGTAGGAAAATTGCTCGCACGCATTTGCTTTCTTCTTTGCTCCCATAGTCGCTCTGGGTACGCTGTAAGGAGCTCGTTAACCCGAGCAAGCGCGCAGTGAACGGGCTCAAAATATTGCGTTATATATCACCTCTTCACGATAATTCGCGAACCGTCTTCGCTGAAATGCATCTTTCCATGAATCCCACGCTTTCGTTATCTTGGTTTGGTATCGCGGCAGGAGTGACATGTGGAACGTTCAGCAGCACGCGTCTGCGACTATGACGTCACGTCACTGATCGCCGCTGAGCGTGCGCAGATTTGCGTGAGGTGCGTCGTCTACACATGCGCCGACAGCAGCACCACCGCAGCAGTGTGACCCTGGAGGTAGGACGCTTCTAGAGGTGACATGACGCTATGGAGCTGGACACGCCCCAACGATGACCAGAACCAAGAGACGCTCTTGAACGAGAAGTAGAGCTGATCTGGTGCCAACAACTGCTTTGGTCACCCTCTGGTCACCCTCCCGAGGGTGACCAAAGCAGGTGTTGGGGCCAAGTCAGCTCTTCTTTTCGTCTAGTGCGGAGCGAAAGATCGTCTGCTTCTCTTGCAGAGGTTGTGGTGTCGTCAGGACGCCGAGCTCTGATCGGCTTTGAGTGAAGGTTAGTGGGTCCTCAAGGCAGCTTCCTTTGATATCTACCCACGAGTCTTCCATCGGAGCCAATCAGAGCTCGCCGCCACAACCCCTGCACGTCGCCACAACCCCTGCAAAAGAAGCAGACAAACTTGCTCTCCGCATAGCGTTTCTTGGTTTTGGTCATCGTTGGGGGCATGTCCCACCACCGCAGCGTCATGTCGCCTGCAAAAGCTTCCTACCTCCATGAGTGTATCCCTTACCCGGCTTCTTGAACCTATTTCGAGAAGACATCTTTACATAGCTTAGCGGCCAATGGTATGGAAAGGGATGTTACTTGTGTGGGCTTTAACCATGGAAAGGGGGGGGGGGGGGCGTGAAGGTTTGAGGGATCGTACCAGTCAGTGAGCTTGGCAATGAGAGGTGGAAAGATCATGCTGCCCAGCGAGGCCCCCGCGAAGTTGAGGCCGCTCGCCGACGCCTTTCGCCGCACGAAGTAGCTGTTCAGCACCACCACGTTGGTGCAGATGGTCGTGCCAGTGGCGGCCCCTGCATGCGCCGCTCATCAGGAACGCGTCTCCGACTGCGGTGTGTGTGTGTGTGTCCGTCCTCGAAAGTGGTCTCCCTTCATTTCCGACTCAAAACGTCCGTGTGTTATGCGTGTTTTAAATAACTTTTCACATTCTTTTTTGCCCATCATCAGGAGTGCCCCAAGGCTCAAATCTAGGACCTCGTTTGTTTCGGATTTGTATCAACGACGTTGCCACGTGTGCAGTAAATTCAAATGTGTTTGCTATTCGCTAATGACACTAAGTTTTTTTTTTTTTTTCTCTTAGTATTTGTTTAATCGATGAGTGTAAGCATCTACAGGACGATGCGTCGCGTATAATAACTTTTTGTTGGGCAATTTTTGTTCATTAATTAATTCAGATAAAAGTAAATTTCTGTCGTTTTGTAAAAAGCGAGAAACACTTATTTACCCATATTCACTTATCGTTTAGCTGTCACTCATATTGCCTGCCGTTAGAATGCTGCGACTGATCACTCGTATTGGCGCCAATTCTTTCTAATCTAAAGTGGCGTAGAGATATGCATCAAGTCGATTTCCCCGCTAAATCTAGCGGCAGAAATTGGGTTGGTGTGTGATGTATCACTCTACGCTCGTAACCTGACGTGCGCCGCGGTCGGTAACGTTATTCCGAAGAAATAATTTATTTATTTCGAGTGCGCCTTTTTTTAAAACTCTCAGTCGTTGGTGGGTTCGTGTCTGAACCAACACTTTGCAAATGTTGAATGATACTTCATTCATTCTGAACAACTAATAGATCTAAGAGTTGGGCTCGATTCTACGGAATTCGCGAATCTTATGCAGCCCAAATAGAGTCCTTGTGCGTAGAGTTTATGAAAAGTATTCTGACCCAAGTCATTTTTATAATTACGAGCGTCTACGTAATAAATAATGTCTTCCAAGTTCTATCTGCGAAAAGGCTGTGTTCACTGTGCACAAAAGACTTTGAGCTTTTGTGGATAGTAAATATCAGTGTACCTGCTTGCCTGAACAGGAGTGCTCTTACTTTTTACCCGCAAGCCATATATGTAATCACCAACAACTACAACTCAGACGCGTGTAAGTAATTTCTGGAATGCAAACTTCGGCATTTTTGAAAATTATGCTAAATTTTTTAAGGCAATTGAATGAATCGCTTACAATATCTTTGAAGAGCTTTTTGCTTTTGCTTGACTTCGATATATATACAGGGTGTTTTTTTTTTAAGCTTTACAGATTTGTTTAGAAAAAGCTATGAAAATTACACTTATACTGTTTATGTAGGTGAGTTATACGGTCAGGGGGACATTATGTGGGTGAAAAATATTTGCGATAAGTCGGCTAGTTAATTCAATTTTTAACTTTTTAATTAGTGAAAACAGACATATCGTTCCCATTACAAACTTAGAGAGCGTCATCGAAAACCACTAAATCAACTCTTTTTAGAACGATTCGAAGCTCGTGGGAAACTCGGGGGTGCTCCAAAGTTACCACTCGTGAAGCAGCCGCAAAGCTGGCAGTGGCGGAACGCGATGATAATCTAATCATCGGCGTTTTGCCATTGCCAGCTTTGCGCCTGCTTCACGAGTGGTAACTTTTGGAGCGCCCCCCGAGTTTCCCACGAGCTTCAAGTCATTCTAAAAAGAGTTGATTTAGTGGTTTTGGGAACCATATGGATTCCCAAAAATGGGAACTATATGACTAGTTTCACTAATTAGAAAGTTAATTAACAAATTTTAATTGATTAGCCGACTTATCGCAAAGATTAGCCACCCACATAATGTCCCCTGGCCGCATAACTCACCCGCACATACCGCTTAAGTGTAACTTTCACGGCTTTTTTTTTAAACAAATCTGTAAAGCTTAAAAAAAAACACCCTGTATATTCATACGCTGTGCCACATTGAAGACACTTGTGGTTCATGGGCACAGGACTTGAAACATGATGGCGATGAAGTGTCAGGCTGTCGCCGGCCGCGGTCCTGGGGGTGTCACAGCACAGATGCTGAACGTGGCAGACGCCTCTTCCGCAGCAGGTCGCTGTCCAGCTTGACAGTCCATGAAAGCTTCGGTAGCCAAGAGTGGGGACGTTGCAATGACACCGAGACACTCGCGTTCTCTGCTGCATTTTTCCAGGAGTTCTGTGCCCAAGCGCCAGGATCGCGACAACCGACTGCGTGACACTCCGGCTTTTATGACGTCATTTGTTGCGCCTTTGTGACCCTTTAGATGCACGGGGTGAGTAGGACGATAATGGCACCGGTCAGATACGCGTTCGCAGGCACCGTATCAGGGTGGCGTCGCCAACTATTCCTGCACACGACGACAGTCCGCCATTTTGGCTCGTCGCCCTGGGTACGTCGCATTGTCGAAAAAGAAAATCGATAGAAATAAAACTTGCGTATAATTCAGACAACTCGTCTGAATGCAGAAAACGCTGAACCGACTATTGGCCACGTGAGCGATCGAAAGCGTCGCTGTGGTCGGCCCACCACAATTGGCCGAATGCTACCTATTAGCCCCGAGAAGTTCGCGTGGCGCCCCCTTGCGGCGAACCGGGGTGACGTCACGGCGAGGAGAGAATTTTTTTCTGACTCGCCCGCCAGCCCTGTGGAGGCTGTGACGACGCTATAGCTGTCGGCGCGCTCGTTTCAATTTTTTTTTTTGGCGTCTTTTTCGTAAGAAGTTAAAATTTTTATATGTGGCTTTATTGAGGTATGGCCTGTAGCTGCAGGCGAAACTTCAACCAACATTTTAAGCATGGTTGACAGGGCAGGCAACGTATGAATCGCAGCTGGTATATGAAAATAAAAAAATATGGCCACAATTGCAGGAGCATCACTATAGATTTACATCTCACACAATAAATGCTGCTGATGGTCTGAATGAATTGGCAGGTTATGTATACTATTTTTTTTTTTTTGTATCCGTGTTTTTAAACAAGATTTCCGAAGCAGAAAAGCTGCATGCTGCTCGAGCAACATGCTAAATACAGTCTGGGCCATGGGGAGAGAATCACAAGTAAGACAGCCCACGTGCAGGGGCAAAGTAAAAAAACAAGGAACATTTATTATATACATTGCTCGCATTTGACCTTTGCTAGATTCGGATAGTATTTCAATAAACTACACGGGTGGTATCTATGGACTTGTTTATATCAACCCTCAAGTAATGTATAACAAATGTAAGCGAAGGTGTCTAGCCCGTTATTAGTCCCTTAAGCCCTAAAATTGAGATTTTACTTAAATCGAATTGTCCTGAAGCTAAAATACCAAAAGTTGTTCTCACGCAGACTGTCACCCTTCACAGGTTCCACGTTTTCTGCTACTAGTGCTGCATCTACCACTGGACAGACGTTCGGATGCTTGCTTTTACGCCTGTTTTCCTCTGTTGTCAGAGAGTCCAGCTGTAGGGAGTTTGGAGGCTGAGGAAGCTTTTGGGGACCTGCAGCAGTGTCTCTTTTAATTGGAAATAAATTACAATTCAAACTAAGCGGTGTATTTTCCGAATACCCAAGGCTGGAATAAAGAATGTCAGGAAAAAGTATAAACATTCCAAATTACGGTACTCTTGCTGTGCATATTTTGGGCAGTTCAATACATATCATACAGGCAACTGGGGGCAATTCGGCCGTTTTTACTGCTACCATACAAACTAATTTCCAGTAATTGTGCATCTACTAAGAAATATGCCTGCATAGGTGTATAAACCATATAATTAATTCACAAAGAAGCTACGTTTATGTAAAACAACCCTGTTCCACGAGCACTTCAAAGATTATCAGACGCAGGGCCTTTAAAACATCTGCGAACCAACGCATGCAGAGTGGCAGCGCAGAGTCGGGGTCGCGAGCTAATTTGCCGACTACCCAAAGGCCCATGCATAATATAAATGTCACTTCAAATGCCTTGAAAGCGGGATGTAATATCGTTCTAAATCATGAACATGCAAGGAACAGAATTCCAGCGTCTAAAACACTTGCGCCACCGCTTCACCGACTCCTCGCAAGATTGCCTTGTGTCGGCGGACTCTCCTCCGCCGATAGCTTTCGGGATTTGTAACCCAATTTTAAAGGTAAAAGGGACAAGCAGGCTTATAAAATGTACGGAAGCACGTCTATATCGGCCTAACTCAACGTCTTGTACACCGGGTAAACGAGGTCCAGCTCCTCGAAGAGCTTGCGGCACACAGCGCCAAACCAGGAAACCGGTGCAGGGAAGCGAGCCGATGCGAGATCGCGGAGCGGAGTCCTCTTCCTGACGTCACGGTACACCTCACCCAATCAGGGCGCGGCGACCGCAGCGACGCTTGTGTTCGCTCTCGGGGCTAATAACGTCAGCAAAGGATGTCTCATCAAAGGAAATAAGAGGAATGTAAGAACTTCAATTACGACGGTGTTGGCAGTGTTGCTTTGAGAGCGCTATGATTTCAGGGGGTAGAAGCTGAGCTAGTTGGTGGTACATATTACAACGGTTAAACCAGCTGAACTACGAAAATAGGGAGAAAGGAGTGAAGACAGGCGATCGCTGAACTTCAACCAGGAGGATCTTCTTTTGTGTGCTCCGAGAGAGCAGACTTGCTTGGCAGATGGAGGTTGCAATATAGAGGCATAGGGCCTCCGGTTTCAGAAGGTTGAAATTAAGAATAGGCGTGCTCAGATAACTAGAAAGATAACTAACAGGGGGTAGAAGCTGAGCTAGTTGGTGGTACATATTACAACGGTTAAACCAGCTGAACTACGAGAATAGGGAGAAAGGAGTGAAGACAGGCGATCACTGGACTTCAACCAGGAGGATCTTCTTTTGTATGCTCCGAGAGAGCAGTCTTGCTTGGCAGATGGAAGTTGCAATACAGAGGCATAGGGCCTCCGGTTTCAGAAGGTTGAAATTAAGAGGCCCTATGCCTCTGTATTGCAACTTCCATCTGCCAAGCAAGACTGCTCTCTCGGAGCATACAAAAGAGGATCCTCCTGGCTGAAGTCTAGCGATCGCCTGTCTTCACTCCTTTCTCCCTATTTTCGTAGTTCAGCTGGTTTAACCGTTGTAATATGTACCACCAACTAGCTCAGCTTCTACCCCGTGTTAGTTATCTTTTTAGTTATCTGAGCACGCCTATTCTTAATTTCAACCTTCTGAAACCGGAGGCCCTATGCCTCTGTATTGCAACTTCCATCTGCCAAGCAAGACTGCTCTCTCGGAGCATACAAAAGAAGATCCTCCTGGTTGAAGTCCTGCGATCGCCTGTCTTCACTCCTTTCTCACTATTTGCGTAGTTCAGCTGGTTTAACCGTTGTAATATGTACCACCAACTAGCTCAGCTTCTACCCCGTGTTAGTTATCTTTTTAGTTATCTGAGCACGCCTATTCTTAATTTCAACCTTCTGAAACCGGAGGCCCTATGCCTCTGTATTGCAACTTCCATCTGCCAAGCAAGACTGCTCTCTCGGAGCATACAAAAGAGGATCCTCCTGGCTGAAGTCTAGCGATCGCCTGTCTTCACTCCTTTCTCCCTATTTTCGTAGTTCAGCTGGTTTAACTGTTGTAATATGTACCACCAACTAGCTCAGCTTCTACCCCCTGTTAGTTATTTTTCTAGTTATCTGAGCACGCCTATTCTTAATTTCGACCTTCTGAAACCGGAGGCCCTATGCCTCTGTATTGCAACTTCCATCTGCCAAGCAAGACTGCTCTCTCGGAGCATACAAAGAAGATCCTCCTGGTTGAAGTCCAGCGATCGCCTGTCTTCACTCCTTTCTCCCTTTTTTCGTAGTTCAGCTGGTTTAACCGTTGTAATATGATTTCAGGCTTCCAACTGCTCATTACAAACACCATTGAACTTGGTGTTCACAAGGTACTGACGTCACGAAAGGTAACCAAACGAGGGCGCCACCGAAACATCTCGCCGCTAATAGCGCTGCTCTGGGAACGGAGAGCTCGTGGTGCTTTTAAGTGCCGTCGCGTTTAATAACAGGAATGAGAAGTATGAGCTCGAGCTGCGAGGCCCTCGCTCACGCACTCCAGAATAAAAGGTGGAGAAGCGTCGCAACACATGAAAGTTGAACTCCATGGAGCGAATTATGCGACGAATAACTGACGAACGTCGCCCGACGGAACGCTCGCTCTGCGCGCGACGTAGCAGCCACTGTGCTGATTCCAGAAGTAGAGCAAAAGCCGCCGGGCATAATTCGTCAATTTTTCGCAGCATATTCATCCCATAGTGTTCAGCCTCAAGGCGGAGTTTCAATATTGAGCTCTCGATATTTGCCATAGCCTCCCATATACTGTCAAAGCCTGGCAGATCGCCACGAGAAGCGGCCGCCGAAATGTAAAAGGGGGAGCGGCAGACAACGGATGAGTGGAGAGCCACGTGACAGACGCCCCGCTGCTGTGAAACACCGAAACACACTTCTCCCGAGTGAACAAGTGTGTTTCGAGTCCTCGCCGCTGCAAAAGCTGTGCGGTGATGTCCAGGTTCCCCGAGAAATGGCTCTTTGATGCTCTGTGCTACCAGATGCTCGCCCTCCAAATCTCGACCGGGCACTGTATGACTCCGTCGTCGAACTGCCAGGATTCGTAAATATAGAGGATGCTATGATTACTATGTTTAAGCTCTCGGGCGTGCACGCGCGCGAGGCGCGAGCACGAAGCGCTTAGGGTCGTTCCAAATTCACGAAGAGAATTCCCCATTAGTCGGACTTTAAGTGAGACGGAGGTAGTCGTGAGGTCATGAGGGGAGAACCTTTGAGGGGCATTCTCAACAGCTTCAGATAACAGCAGGGGGTTCCCCAAAGAACCTCCCTTTCGTGGACCACCAATCCTCATTCACTCGCTGAACCCGACGGTGCTCAAGAAGCCACGACGGCATCTCACCAAATACGAGCCCGATGAAGACGTAGTAAACGGCAAGGTTGTCCCAGACGAAGCAGGCGATGCCGCTCAGGGTGGCACACAGCGTGGCAACCATGGTCATCGTACGACCGTCCAAGTACCGCAACATGATTCCACACGCGAGTCCTGCGTAGACATGAATTCGCCCACAACGCCGTTCTCAGAAGATACCCCCTGGCCAGCGTGAGCATCATCGGTATCCACAACCAACCAGCCGACGTTTCGCTCAAGTCTTCGCTCAAGTCCTAGGATATTGAGAAAACATATTTGGGCTTCGACTGTGCCTCTGGCTACCCGCCTGGATGTGATCGCACGAGATATGCGTTCGTGGGCGCCGAGAATCGAGACATGCGTACCTTGAAAGCAGTTGGCAGTGAGGGCAATCTCGAAGGGCCAGGAGGCCGACCGACGGCTGATCCTGAAGTTTGCCACGAGGCTGACCAGGAGTACGCCCGAGCTGCGCATCACCATGGTCGACCACACTTGAACCCAGCAGCACGTGAGGGCCACGAACCAGGCGTACCGGCTGTCAATCAGATGGGTTCTTGAACTTTCCGGGGCACGTCGTCGGCGCGGATGGCGTACCGTAGCACTCGCCTGCATCCAATCGCAGCCTTCAGAGCCCGATCTTCACGTTACCAACTGTGTTCACATATCCAGAGGTTTGTCATCATATTGTCACTAATGACAGGCAGACAAACGGTTAATGCAGTAGAAAACTCAGCGTTTAATAGGGCGAACTTCGGTTGAAAACAAAACCAGGGGTACAAACGTCGCGGGCGTCGAAAGCGGCGTGACAGCTGCGATTGAGCGCTGGCAAAAGACTCTGCACGGCGTGGCACAGCTTCTCTTATTAAGGCTTCCCTTGGAAGCCTAAAACATTCGACCTCGATTGTTCTGGAACTACATTGTGAGTATGAACAAACATAATTCTCAAGCATTCTAGAATATTCTATTTACTTAGAGAAAGATAAAAACAACAGGCGATTGCAGGCACCGAACCCCTGCCTGCTGCGTGAGCCAAGCAGATTACCGACGTAGCTACGCCGACTTGTAGGCTGCAATATAATGGCGTGTGAGACATGCACAGTCCGGTTCGTTATACTATACAATGCTTTTCGGAGGGGCGGTTTGATGATGACTTGATTAGAGGTGCAGGAAGAGAGATTTAGTGTCCTCGCCCCTCGCCTCCGAAAATTTGTTCGCGTTCACCAATGCCTCCCAAACCACACAGTGTTTCAACAAAATTGAGAATTAAAAAAACAAAAGGTGCACTCGAAATAAATCAATCATTCCTTCAGAATAACGTTACTGACACGGCCGACATCAGGTTACGAGCGTAAAGTTATGGATCATCTACCAACCCAATGTTTGCCGCTAGATTTAGCAGGGAAATCGACTTGATGCATAATTCTACGCCGGTTTAATTTAGAAAAGATTGGCGCCAAAACAGCGCCGCGCTAAGGCAGATTGAGAGCGCCCAGCTCGATGAAACTGCTTCCGTATTACCTCCTTCTGCAGCAAGAGAAGGAGCGGGATTCATTTTTCCATCTCTATATCAGTATTGGAGCTGTATCTACTGTGAATTCCAGTGTTTCCAAACACTTTTTATTGTAATTCTTTTCAACCTTGAGACCATCCGCAACTTGACGAAATTCACCCGCGTATTTTGGTTGTGCTCTCGTAAGCGAACCTTTTCCGCATAAAGGACGACAGCAGGACATAGGAATTATAACTTCGGCGGGAGATTCTGCTCATGCGCGAGCTACTCCCGCATGGGCAGTACGTAGATGAGTCAGAGGGACAAGTTGGTGCATAACCCGTATCCACTTGGACTGGTTATCACCGGGGGAGGCGTCCGAACTATCCGGGAGATGGACGGCGCAGGGAGATCCCCCTCCCTTGTTCCGACGTCAAACCCTGCAGAGGTGGCAGATGGTGTCTCATGAGTAGTTAGCAGCCTCGGCAGTGCTTTCTTACGGAGATAAGACGCCGTTGCGAACAAGCTGACCCTGCTTGCCGTTTCTTCTGAAACGGTCATCTATATCATTAGGTAACTCTCCCCGGAAAACGACCTTCACCAGAGTTCCCTCTCTGCCGCTCCTGTCGCAGCTCTTGGTCACATCTCTTCAAATATTGATTTCAGCTACTCGGAGAAAAAAAAAAAAAAAAAACGCAAATGCAATCACCACGTCACATTATCTTTGAGGCGCACTTTTTTCGCGCAATAATTCAGGTATCTGCACAGCTACGCATGTAAACAGTTTTGCATCTTGTGCATACAACGCGAAGGTGTAAAGGTGTAATTTAAACGGGCGATAAAAATATAAAAGGATAAGTTAGAAAAAAAATGACACAAAACGTTTCCTATGGTCTTAGTCGCTTGAAGCCATTACGTGACATGGTGAGTCACTTTTATTTTGAAAAAGAGGAAGGTAATACAACAAATTATATTTCCTTTTTCTTGCACCAGTTTTTCTAATAAACGCCACAGGAACCCACGTCATTTGATGATTTCGTGACAAAAATCTTTATCTGGATCTTCGACCATAGAAATAGAATGGTTGTAATGCGTAGCATTTATATGGCTTAATGTTTTCCTGCCTGTGCCTGGGATGTACCCTCGATGACGTCACGCTGACGACGTCACGGTGTTCAGAACATTTGGTGTGTGAAATCCTACGTCGAGTAAGCAGACCGAACCGGGCCCGTCCGTTGACTACGTGTTCAAAACATTAAAGAAACATAAATTCATAAAACAACCGAGGAGCAGAGTTCCACCCCCGTTTATTGCACATTCAGCGAACGTAAGGGAAGTCTATCTGTAACGCCTGGGCACGCAGATCACAAAGAGCTAGGCCTGGCGCACGGGTCGACACCTGTTGTACCCGTGCATCAGCCGTCAAAACATCATATACCTACGCGACCTTGCCCAAGTCCTACGCTCACCTCAAGGAGAGAAGAAAGACCCACCGGACCGATCGGCAAGGAGAACGGAGGTCAGGAGGAGACTCGGCCCTCCCGAATCGTCAGGCGAGCACGACGCCAGGGTGCCAGGGAGAGGGCGCGTCTCGTCGTGGCTGGCTGCTTCCTACACGCGGCAAGCACCGGACTAGTGGCGACATGGTGTCAGAAGTATGATCCAACAGCTCAAGCAGCGTAACCCGGACGCCAAAGTCAATGATGGAAGACCCCTCAGACCAAGAACTTCCTGCCGCTGCCACGGCGCTGCTTTCCCAGCCGTTCGGTGCCGCTGAGCCTTCACCGAAGTTTGACTCCACGAACCCCAGCAACTGGTAGCAATGGGTGCTCCAGTTCAAAGACTACAGCTATGCCTCCGGGATTTACCGAGCATCCGGCCAAATGCAAGACAGGACACTTCTGTACGCCATGGGGTCCGAGGAAGCACGTAGGCATCACGGACACGCTCATGCTGACTACGAAGGACTGGATAACGGTGGACGTTATCAAGCAGAAGTTCCGGGACCATTTCGTACACCCGCCGAACCAAGTCTACGAGAGCGTTCGCTTTCACCGTCGAGACCAAGAGGCTGATGAGTCGGTCGACGGTTCCTGCACCGCGCTCCGGGCACTGGTGAAGAAATGCAACTACCAGTCTGCGGAAGTCGAAGACCGTCTGATGAGAGATCGCTTCATTGAGGGTCTTCTCGACTCTCGCCTGTCCAACAAATTCTGTTGTTGTCCGAAACTTTCGCTCGAGGAAGCAAGGTTCTAGGCCCGCATTCACGAAGACGGCATGCGGGCCCGAACCGCGGTTTTCCAAGAAGGGGCGGATTCCTCCCGCGTGGTCGCCGAGGCAAAGGTCAAGAAAGGTCAGCGGAGAAGTCCGTCTTTTGAATCCCGCCCGGGATATAAGTCATTCGCGTCTACTGCGAAGAAACTCTGGTTTTGAAGGAGAGAAATTCATCAACGCTCTGCATGTCCGGCCAAACAAGCGAAGTGTCGGTACTGCAAGCCGGCTAGGTCACTTCGAGGCAGTATGCAAAAACAAGAAAGGCTCGAGTTCCATCCTACTGCATTCCGTCGCATCAACCAGCCTAGCCAAGTTCATCATATATACAATTGTGCAATACGACAGGAACATGAAAGGGACAGAACAAGCACTACACGCAACTGGTACTTTATAGTGAAAGACGAGAATAAAGCGTGAAATGTGATTATTGGAAATTACGGGAAAACGAAAGAAAAGCAAGCGTACTGTTGCAGATAGATGTGTAAAAAGAAAAATAACTTAATTAAATTTTTAAACTAAAAAAATAAAAAGAACACTGGGAAAAAAGGAGAAAGATAAAGATAAAAAAATTAAGATAAATTAAAAAAAAAGCTTTAAAGAGGATATAAATATTTAAAAAAAGAAGTTGAGGTATATCAGCTTTTTCTCAGTCAGTGTGACTGACGGCGCACTGACGCACTTTTTACCCCCAAGCCTTGATAGTTTTTGCCACATAAAGCTTTCTGGTCATCCGGTTGTGGAAACATTTCAGAACTTTCGTTTCGGAAAACGAAAGAACAAATTTGCAGTCCCTAACGTGTAAAGCCAAGTGTGTTGATGGTGATGATCCGAGTGTAAGTTCATGCTCTCGTAATCTGACATTTACTCAGTGGCCACATTGTCCCAAGCTCACTTTCTCGTAGGGAAACGGAATCTTATATGCGACCCCTACGCAGCAGTTTACATAGCTATTGGTATATTAAACCTTGCATTGGTCTTCACGTTCTTTTGATGAGTTAATCTCAGGGCACAATTTTTTAGTTTATCCGTCGCTGTTGATGCAGCCTGTACTTCATACCTGGAGGCTACTGTTTTTAAGTTATGGGAGACTCTATAGATGTAAGGTACAATCGTAGGCCGACACCTCCTGACAATCTTTCTTTGTTTAGTTACATTTTTTGCTGACATGCGTTCAACTGCTTCAAAAGCGAACGAGCTGGGACACCCATATTCTTGTAGTCTTTGCACTTGTGCATCAAATCTGGTCTTCGCTGTGTGTTCACATGAGTTGGACAAGGCCGCTTTTAAGCAGCTATGCACTATCCCAAGTTTGATTAGCTTTGGGCAGATTCATATGGAAGGAGGCGTTTTTTGGAGCGTGAGTAGGTCCAGCATGTGTGATTGTCTTGGAAGGATAGCCTGGAGGTGCAGAAATTGTAGCTTGTTGTTGGCTGGTAATTCATATGTGAAGTTTAGTCAGTGTGCTTGCTCCACAAAGGTTGTATGCAACAGAGGTAGTCCTCTTTAATTTTTGTTTAATTTATCTTAAATTTTTTTATCTTTATCTTTCTCTTTTTTCCCCCAAATTTCTGATTCTATCGAAATTTTAAAATTTAATTTAGTTATTTTTATTATGACATATCAATCCGCAACAGTACATTTTTTTTCTATTTCTTTTTTCTTTTCCCGTAATTTTCAATCATCAGATTTCACGCTTCCTTCTCATTTTCCTCTATAAAGTACCATTTGTGAGTAGCACTTGTTCTATCCTGTCCCTTTTATGTTCCTATCCTATTGCGCTTTTGTGTATATGATATTTAACTAACTAGCCCAGCAATTGATTTTAATAGAGTCAAATCCGTCTGGGTGGACGTCAACGGCTATCCGGTCCAATTCAAGATCAACTCGGGCGCAGAGATGACGGTGGTATCAAGCCTGTTTCCAGGTATTCCCCAACAGCTACAGTAGGTAGACTGCGAACTGGCTGGCCCCGAGAAAACTTTTCTGCACGTCCTGGGGACATTCGTAAAAACGTTGCGCCGGAAGGGCAAGTCGTCGAGCAGGTCTACGTAATGCCTGCGCAATACCTTCCGCTTCTAGGCTTCCTAGCCATTCAAGCTTTGAGAATCGTCAAGTTCGTCAACAGCGTGTCCAATTCAGAAATACTTCTCGGAAGGGATCTTTTCAACGGCCTAGGAAAACTCAAGGAAGGGTACGTCATCCGGCTGCGCCCTGGGGCTCAACCGTTCTCATTAATACATCATTAATATTACGCCGCAGGCTAAATTTATCATTTACGCCGATGACACCAGTATTTTCTTATCAACTCGGAACTGTAATGACATCATCTCAATAGCAAACGACGTAATGAGAAGGCTAGAGGCATGGTCCTCGTCAAATAATCTTTTAGTGAATAAAAATAAAACTAAAGCTATCCTTTTTAGTCCTAAGAATCAGAATATTTCACTATCGAGTGACATCGTTCTATACTCGTCCCCCATAGAAATTGTAAATACTTTTAAGACTTTAGGTGTATTGTTTTCAAATCACATGTCTTGGTCTGAGCACATTGATTATATTATTTCAAAACTAGCTGGTGTCATCGACATGCTATATCGACATCGTTTAATCCTCCGGCAAAGTGTTAAGTTGCTCTTGTATAACACTTTATTTGTATCACAATTAAACTACTGTCATCTAATATGGGGCACCACGACAAAAACAAATCTTTATAGAATATTTTTATTGCAAAAAAGGGGCGATAAGACTTGTGTGCAGTGTACCCCATGACTTTCACACGGACCTAATTTTTGCTAATCTGGGGATAATGAAAATACATGAATATTACAAATATCGACTTGCCATGAAATATAAACAAGAATATACCGAGAGTAAAAGTTTCTTATTCGACTTGGTTTCCCTCAGAAAAAAACCGCAAACTCATACTCTTCGTCACCCTGACCCTTAGATAATAGATACATCGCGCACTGACTATGGCCTTCAGATGATTAGAAGAACCCTGCCTTCATTGCTCAACACTTTCTCGCATTCCAATGTTAATATAGTATCTTTAACCCCACGTGAGATCCGTGAATATGTTCTTTGAAGTAATGTCGTGTTCACTTTTTGTATTTTGCAAGTTCATTTTCTTCATTGTTGTGTGTGGCTGATATCTAGTTGGCATTTTCGGCCCAGTGTTTGCTTTTCTTCCTTTTGTTTTTTCATTCCTGTTTTGCATTAGTGGACTTCTTTGCTTTGTACAACATTTGACACCGCTGTGTTCCTGTGAGGGGGCTGGGGACCAGTCAAGCTCCTTGTAAGCTTTTTTCCCCAGCTCCCACCATATATACATGTATATGGTAAATAAACTATTATTATTACTCAGTGTGCATAGAAGAATCTTCATTCCACTGCACGACGTCGTCCGAAAGAAGCTCGAGAAGCGCGAATCCGAGGGCGTCATCATAAAGGTAGACAACCCGACAGACTGGTGTGATGGTACCGTAGTTGTCTCCAAGGCTTCAGAAGACTATCGTATTTGTGTCGATCTGACACGTCTGAATGAAGTCATGCTTCGGGAACGGCACATCCTGCCTTCCGTTGAGTAGATCTTGGGATGTCTTGGCCAAGCCAAGATCTTGTCGAAGCTGGATGCCACCGTGAGCTTCCATCAAGTCAAGATGTCGAAATAAATCTAAGAGCTCAAGACCTTCATCACGTCGTTCGGAAGATTCTGCGTCCGTCATCTTCCGCTTGGGATCTGCTCCGCTCCGGAGCATTTCCAGTGGCAGATGAGCCGCATACTCGAGGGACAAGATGTAGTCGTCAATCCCAAGTAGCACATAGTGGGCTCCAAAAGGGGGGCCGACAGGGGCCCCTGCACGTCTGTTTTGCAACTCGGGTTCAAGTCGGCTCGACTTGGGCTGCCCACTGGGCTTTCCTCGTAGTACCCACAGCGCGCTTACTTGGGCCGCCCACCTCGGCTTCCCTCGTGGGACCTACAAGGGGCCTACTTGGGCAGCCTACATGCCCCTTCCCCTCCCCCTCGAGGGACCCGCAGGGTGCCTATTTGGGCAACCTACCTAGGCTTCTGTCGAGGGACCTCTAGATAGACGACATCTTTGTCTTCGGGAGCACGCAAGCGGAACACGGCAGATGTCTCCATCATCTCGAAGCGGCAGCCCTGAAGCTCAACAAGACCAAGTGCGTCTTCTCCGCCGGACAAGTCAAGTTCTTTGGTGTCCTGGTCAGTGCTGCAGGCATCAGCATAGATCTGGAGAAGATCCAAGCACTGGCGGACTTGAAGGCGCCGACAGATATCAGCGGAGTTTAAAGGCTTCTGGTGATGGCGAATCACATCGGAAGCTTTATCCCAAACCTGTTGGATCTCACCGCACCGATCTGAGCACTGCACAAATCCAGCGCGTGGTACTGGGGTGTCAGTCAACAGACCACCTTCGACAAGCTGAAAACTATGCTCAGCTCGAAGGTCTGCATGGCAAAGTACGACCCTCTGTACCACACCACGGTGCCTGCGGACGCAAGCTCGTCCGGGATCAGCGCAGTCATGCTACAAGACCAGCCAGCGGGAGATGCGCGCCGTAGTGTATGCGTTGAGGTCTCTCACGTCGACGGAGCAGAGATACAGCCAAACAGAAACATATGCATTGGCTGCGACGTGGACCATCGAACTCTTTGACCAGTTCGTTCGAGGCATCACGCTTGACATAGAGACTGACCACCGCCATCTCGTCACGCTACTCGGTGCTGCGGGGCTCGACTTGATTCCTCCGCGCATTCGGCGTCTTCGGATGCGACTCATGCGGTACAAGTACAGGGTGCTCTACGTTCCGGGCAAGCTCTTGGCAACGTTGGACACTGCTTTACAGACACTCTTTCTTGAGCGCTCCTGGCGGCGACTATGAAAGTGAACCGAGTCCACCAGATCGCATCGGCCGACCGTTTCGTCAGCGTGGTGGTCAAACGGGTTGAAGACTTCACGTCGTCTCATCTCGAGCGTCTTCGTCGTCACCAAGCGGAAAACGGGGTCTGCGTAGGGTTGCTTCGGCAGTGTGGTAGATCCGTCAACGGTAATATCAAGCAGCTCGTCACGGGATGCGAGCTGTGTGCACAAACCAGAGTACAGCGCTACGAGCCCCTTCTCTGCACGCCCACGCTAAATCGTGCTTGTCAACGAGTGGGCATCTACTTGTTCGAGCTTGAAGGAAGGCACTACGTCCTCATCGTGGACAATTGCTCCCGATTCCGCGAGGTCGTGAGCCTGACTTCCACATCGCCCATGGTTGTCATCGCAGCTGTGAAGAGTTCATTCGCACGCTTCCGCATACCTGAGGTCGTGGTTTCTGATAATGGGCCACAATTTTCTTCGCGGGAGTTCGCAGCCTTTGCATTGATCTACAGGTTCTACCATGCTACCAGTAGTCCCCGGTATCTGTGAGCGAATGGAGAAGCCGAGCGTACGGTGCGCACGATGAACGAGCTATTCTTCAAGTCGCGAGACCCACACATGGCTCTCATCGAGTACCGCGACACGCCAGGCATCAGCGGGCACATTACGTCGCAGCTCGTCTTCGGCCGACGTCTCCAAACCAGAGTTCCTAAGATGGAGGAAGCCCTGATTCCTTGTTAACATGGAGGTTCGGGCGAGTTGGTTGCTCATGATGAACGGGGGAAACAGCACACCCGCAATACAGTCACTCACGGAAAAATGTTTAAAAAAAAGTTTTTTTGTGTGTGTGTGTGAATATGAATGACTGTTACGCGGGTGCGCTGTTTCCCCTGTGCACCCTGATTCCTGACCCACAGCAGCAGAACATTCCTGTGCAAGACGCATCGGGAGCGACGAGCACCCCGGTTCCGGTCAGCGAGGCTTCAACGGCAGGCCCATCAAGCCCGGCGGTTCGAAACGCTTCACGGCAGCAGCCGACGACACCGCTACAGGTCGTTCAAGGTACCGGTGGTGATGCAGTCCCTCAAGGACGTTTCACACAATGTGGCAGAAGAGCGAAAGCACCAGTGCGATTGAAAATGTAGCCATTTTTGTTTAATGGTCTTTCACTCTCAGAAAGGGAGATGTAGCGTGACGCGGCACGTTATGACGCGGCACGCCTTATGACGTGCGCAAGGCGGATGCACGAAGCGAGCGCGTGATATCGCCTTCGGCGCGGGAGCTATTAATAAAACTCACTTGGGTTTCGGCTCTCGTCGTGGCTAGCTGCTTTCTTGCCCACGTACACAAGGCTAACACCGGGCTATTCGCGACAGCATCATCGAACGTTCAGTTTCTGTCCAAAAGTAGCGCTAACCGGTCCAAACCAGAGACAATGGACCTTTTGTAGAAATACGCGGTGCGCATGCGCGGAGTATTTCATGCGCCTGGGTTCGAGAGTATCTAGTTCCAAACAATCCGCCATCTTGCATTTCTCGCCTTTGAGCGGTTTCGTTGTGTCGACCTCGGGGCGGAAGATTACGCACGATGGGGACAAAGGTGAGCTTGGGGGAGCCGTATCTAGGTCACATCGCCTCAATGGGTGAACCGGATGTAGCTGACGTTTTGGGTGTGGAACGGGTGGGAGAGGCCTTGGGCGCGCGTTGTTTTCCAGTCGCCTAGTCTCGAACCGATTCGCGTGTCTAGGTGGCAGCACATATTCGCCAAGAGGTCCATTCCAGAACATAACCGATTAAAAAAAAATCAATGGAAAAATAGTGCCTGACAAAGCTACCGACCGCTAGCGCTACACTTTGGTAGAGAATAAGCGTTCGGCAGAGCGCAGTTTATTTTAGCGGTGAATAAAACCTGTAAATATAGACATATCTTACGTGGGGTTTGACGTCTTCCGCCTGCTTCATCACTGGACTGTCCTCGGGACCTGGCCCTGGACTGCTTCCAAAGCTCGTCTCTGGAAGCCGCCCTGCGCTTCTGGCTTGGCTGCTTGCCAGGGAAACGCTTTCTTCGGAATCTTTCGTGACCGGCTGAATCGCGAGTTCGGTCATTTTTCTTTGTCCCTCCTATCTTCTTCTTCTTTTTCGGAGTCATCATAATTTTTTATATTCTTTTTCGTCTCAAAATAGAAAAACAAAACAAAAATACAGTTTCTTTCAGAGCGCTGATTTCAGTTGTTTGCTATTTTAGCCAAACACTCACGTTTCAAACGATCAGATATACTTTTTGTCCCTGACAACCCTACTCAGGTGGCACAAGCGTATCCGACGCTGTAAAAGTGGAAAAATAGGCGCATGCACACAGGAAGCTCGAATAACAAGCAATATTGACGTCCATGGTGTAGGGCAGAGTCACTAAATAAGCTACACTTCGGAGTAACAACAATTCAACCGTCTTGGTGCTTATCATCATGGTTGCCAGTTACTTATCTGAAGCTTCATCTGAAATCGAAGTAAATGCTTTCCCGTCCTCTAGAAATTTTAAAACAGTTCGCGACAGAGCAGAGCAATATCACCTGAGCTTCATAATTGTATCCAAAGCTGAGGAAGTCGCAATTCTTTTTTAATTGTGACGATCGCCAGTTGCGTCTACTCTGTACTATACACCAAGATGGCGGCGTCCACTGGCACATCGGGGAACGTAGTGCCGATATCTTCACCCTACCGATACTCTGTGCGTAGCTCATCTAGTTACTCATCTCCTTTTAAATACTGTTTTGTGGGATTGATGTCATTCGAAAGGCAATGCAACCCTCCTTCATTTGATATTATGTATGTATTGGTTTATACTGTTCATGCGCATTTGTAGCGTTGCGAATATCATGGCGCGGACCCCCACTTGCTCCGCTGGTTCATATTTTAGGAACGATTCATTAAAGATAACATGGTTCCAATAGAGCAGTTTTGTTAAGAGGATGTCGGAGCAGAATGTAACGATATACTTTTTTGGTATTTGCACTACTTTGTTATTTTCATCTCTCCAAATATTGCCCTAACATTGACATTTTTCAGCAGAAATATGTTTTTAATGACAAGTGCTAGGGCAATGAAATTAGCTACAGATGTAGTGCTTATAATTGGTAATATGCAAAAAAAGAATTTAATGTTGTGTAAAATATTTTCGTTTAGATATTCTATATCAAACGTAGCACTTTTTTGTGCTGCGAGTCATGGTGCTTCAAATGCCGCTGAGGAAATAATTAAACTATGATAAAATCTTTTATAACATTTTGAACTACAATGGTTGCTCAAGAGGTGGACGATGGCTTTTTTTCATTTTCAAAGTCATAACGCTCCAGGAGCCCTTCAAACTTACCTGTTTTTGACGCGTATCTTTTTTGGACATCAAACAGATTTATTGGCATCTAATAACATTTATTGTTTAGAATAGATATACATTGCGATCTATTAGGTTTTCACAATGATCTTGCTTTGGTTTCTTGATAGGTGTAGAGCTTAGCTAATTTTAAAAACAATTAAAAACTGTTTGTGTGTTTTGTTGCGCTACCTGGCGGATGGCCGACAAAACTGCTAATTTCTAATGTTCAAGAAATTTTCGAGTGCGGCGTTGGCGTCTGTATCATCATCAATCTCTGTGTCCTTTTACCTTCACATTTAGAGAATATATTGGAAGATTTACAATCGATAAATGAATGGTTTAAGTACTGGGTCAGGTTAATAAATCTAAGACAAATAATTACACAAGCGTAGCGTGATATAATGTGTTCATTATTCGATATGATTGAAATCAATAAACAATAAAGAGGCAGAGGAAAAGAATACACCCGAGTTCACTTCATGCCTAGAGTCACTAAATGAGCTGCGCTTAAAGGGGCGGTGCAACGAAATTCGATTGGAATGTTCTTCACTTCAAACGAGCCTACTGGCACTAGTGGGACTCAAGGATACTCGCACGCAATGCCACTGGCCAAGAGACTCCTTTGTTGCGGTGTAATTTCAAGGTCAAAAGCGAGCGTTTTCATTCAATCTCTCCTTCGCAAAACTTGATGACGTAACTCGGTGGCCGCAGCACCTCCCAGTGACGATATTTGAATGTGGCTCATATATTGGAGCCGAGCATTGCGTTGGCACTCGATTTGGGCTCGTGATAATCGATAGCTCGAGAAGCATTCGGGTAGTGGCCCGTGTCCAATCGCTGCAATGACGACAATAGCCGAACCATAACAATGTCTGGAACTCAGCGCGTGTCCTATGCTTTGCCGACCCCAGCGCGTGGCTATGATCAACATTGGCGGCATATAATCGGGTCCAGATCGCGTGGCCACTTGTTTTGGCTGCGAGTTGAGGGAATGAACGCCGCTCATTTTCTTTAATTTTTTCTGCGCTTTCAATTGCGTGCGATGTAAAACGAACGGGTGTTTCACAGGTCATTAACGTCAGGAATCCGTTGTAAACGGTATTTGGGCAAAGTACAAAAATCGTTGCATCGCCCCTTTAAAGTATCGGCACTCCGTTTCCCAAAATTGATTTGGGCGCCGCCATTTTGTGTCTTGTGCAGAGCAAACGCAACTGCCGATCCTCATGATCCAAAAGTGCGACTTCCTCAGCATTATGGCGAATTCGGGTGGTCAATCGTCGGCAACTTATTTTGCCGGAAAACCGGCAATAGTGTTCGCGTGGTCAGTTTCCGGTCGGCGCGCACCGTTCGGGTGGCGGTTCTCCGGCAAGCACCGGCAACTTTCCGGCGCTTTTTCCGCCCGAGCTCCAAACGGCCGGGCGATTAGGCGCCAGACTGTATCCGGTGTCGTTACTTCCGAAATGGGAGAGAAGGTCAGTCAGAAAAGAATGAACGAAAGAGCGAAACTGATCTGAAGTCACTTCAGCAGCCACTACTCGAGTCAATCCAAGTCGTTGGGACATGGGTGACGGCAGCGACAGGCTCTAGCTAGCGGTGTCGCGCGGGCAAGAGGCGAAGTAAACTGCCACCGTCTGGCGTTTCGTGTTCGGGTGCTGAGGGTCACGTGGTGTGCCGCCGGCGCGTTTCTGGTTGCCGGTTCCGCCGGCTCGGTCTCGCCGGCGATTGACCACCCGAATTCGCCATTAGATGCGGTGCTAGGAAGCTGATGCAATATTGCTATGCTCTGTCGCGTGTTGTTTAAACATTTGTGGAGGACGGAAAGGCGTTTCCTGTGATTTTAGATACGGCCTCAGATAACTGGCAACCATGATCTTAAGCCACAATATGGCCAAGTGTCGTTACTCTGAAGCGTAGCTAATTTAGTGGCACTGGCGGGAACAATGAGGAAGAGGCAGGTGTGTTCAATCCCCACCCCTGCCCGTTTCGATCTGGATGAGCATCGTACCGGCGTGCGGTCGTGTATCACTACTGCGTGGTGCACGTTAAAGACCCCAGGCTACCGGTTGTACTGCACTGGCTAAATTGCTCACCTACAGCAGGGAGACAAGTCGCCCGTTGAGGCAGACTATGTTCTAGGCTGTATAAACATACACACACCCCAATTTGTTTCCAGACAGGTAAGGTAGCACCGCTTCATTCCACCGTGACATAGTAAGATCCATTACGGGTGGAACCAGCTGAACAATGAAGGAAGGAGAAACAGAAAAGACAACCAATCGCAGGACTACCATTTTTTCTGTTTCTCCTTCCTTGATTGTTCAGCTGGTTCCACCCGTAATGTATCATAACAAACTAGCTCAACTCATCCTCATAGTGAGATCAGTGTTGAAAGAGGTGTTCATAACGGACAATAGCATAGTGAACTCCCGAGGTTATTTATGAAGACACTAAAGTTATTTAGAGGTTCATTTGATCTTGCCTAAAAATTAGAAAGGTGAAGAGAAAAAAAAAAAGAAACGTAAGCCTTACCTTAGGTAGAAATGTATTTTCTACCTATTGATGGCCCGTTTGGTTTTCTTTGTAATCTGCAAAACGGGAAGTGTTAAAATTACAAAAAAATTGTTTCGGGCGCCAAAACGCTAAGGTCAAAATTCAATTTGCATCTCAGTGTAAGCACCTGTTTGTTGGTTAAGAAAATAAATTGTAATTGTTCAAAATAATAGAAATCATGCTTCTTTTTTTGTTTTTCATATCCACTAGCCACCAAACAAGGTGTACAGAGAATGAAAATATCTGAAATAATGTTTCATAAAATAAATGTTGTTCGGAATAACTATTTTAGCCTTCTTTGCAACTCGTTCAACTATTTTTCTTTATCTCCAAATACATATTAGTAGCTAAACTCCGTTTCACCTTATGTCGTGCCGCAGACAAGGCTAGGAGCGCGAGCTCATAGCGTTGGGAGCTACTCTTAACGCACGAGAGCTTGTGCCGCCGAGATGTGCCCTAGAGCAAGGAGCTCGCGCTTGTAACCTTTCCTGCGGTACATCATAAGGTGAAACAGAGTATATACTCTGTTTCACCTTATGATGTACCGAAGGAAAGGCTACAAGCGCGAGCTGCTTGCTCTGGGGCACATCTCGGCGGCACAAGCTCTCGTGACTTAAGATCAGCTGAGAACGCTATGAGCTCGCGCTTGTAGCCTTAGCTGCGGTACAACATAAGGTGAAACGAAGTATAGGTGCCTTAATGTGCGCTTCGCTTAGGGTGGAGACATCTGGCCATTTTGTCCCACACTTCTATTTTTCTTTTTTTGTTCAGAAGCGCGTGAAAAATCGTGTATGGCACGCGTTTGTGGCGCTGACTGTGCTATTTTACCCGTGAGCGCGTGCTGTCGGTCGGCAATGGGTACTACAAAGGGTGGCATCACTCTAAGCAGAAGGACATCGAGGCACCCTTCATATTAGGATATCTCTGTTCAACCCTGCACGATCTTAGGGTGCTTACGAGCCACGCTTGCAGCGTATGCGAGCGTTTGATCACGCGCGCTAACATAGCACACACAAAAAATAGAATCAACAAAAGTATCGCCTTCAGAGACTTATCAGGCTTTTCGCTAGGAGTCTGCTGATGACTATAGTTACACTTTTTTGCAACATTGGGAAAGTGCCAACCAACGGAGCCATCAATTGTAATTCTGTTGAGTCTATGTTCATACAGCGGGAAGTTAGTCAGCTCTGAGGGTATCTGGTGTCTTCGTTGGAGATGAAAGACAGTGCAGTATACCGCTGCTTGTCTAACGACTTTAACGTGCATCACGCAATAGTGATACATGACAGCACGGCGGTACGATGCTCATCCAGATTGAAATGGGCAGAGGCGGTGGATTGAATCCACGATCAGGTGAGCTTTACAGCGCGAGCTTTCGCTCCACGTGCTACCGATCCACGAGCAACGAGAAATCGCGGTCGAATTCGAGCTCGAGAGAAAAACAACTACAGCAACAGCAAGAAAATCCCCTGTTTGAGGCATTTAGTACTAGTGTCGCCATCTCGTTTAACAAGTTGGAAATAAAATTAACAGGGTGATTTTATTTACACAAATACGGAAATACAACAATATTTTGCTTTCTCGTCATGGTCCTAAAATTAAGATTAGAGGCACCCCTAGTACGTACGGCCAAGCGTTTTGTCACGTTTGTGTTCTAAATAATTGTATTTTCAAAAATGCCTCAAAACGCGCTAAAAACAGTCAAAACGGTCATATTTCTGGATTTTATTAAAAATCTCCAGCGCTCTAAAAGAAAACTCCAAGGGCCGTACAACCTTCATTACGTTATCATAAGTAACCTCCAAAGGAATGAATACTATCGTGCATTCCTGAAACTCATGTTTGTGTAGCGAAATGTTCCCATTGAGTGACGAGCGGTTGAATCCCCCTTAAAGGGGCAATGCAACGATTTTTGTATTTTGCGCAAATACAGCTTAGAACGGATCCCTGACGTTAATGACCTGTGAAATACCCGTTCGTTTTTCACCACACGCAATCGAAGTCGGAGAAAAAAATTAAGAAAAACGAGCAGAGTTCACCCCCTCAACTCGCAGCCAGAACAAGCGGCCACGTGATCAGGAGCCGATTATATGCCGCCAATGTTGATCATAACCATGCGCTGGGGTTGGCAAGGCACAGGACACGCGCTGAGTTCCAGACATTGTTATGGTTCGGCTCTTGTCGTCATTGCAGCGATTGGACACGGGCCACTACCCGAATGCTTCTCGAGCTAGTAATTATCACAAGCCCAAATCGAGTGCCCACGCAATACTCGAGTCCAATCTATGAGCCGCATTCAAATATCGTCACTGGGCGGTACTGCTACCACCCAGCTACGTCATCAGGTTTTGCGAAGGAGAGATTGAATGAAAACACTCGGTTTTCTCCTCGAAATTACAGCGCAACAAAGGAGTTTCTTGGTCAGTGGCGTTGCGCGTGAGTATCCTTGAGTCCCACTAGTGCCAATCAGCTCGTGTAAAGTGAAAAATATTCCATTTGAATATCGTTGCACCGCCCCTTTAAGGGCATGCTCCTGGTAAACATAGGAACTCAGCATACAAAATATTAGAAGTGCAACGCAAGCAGTTTTCTTGTAAACACAACTTGATTGTGATACAATTTCAAAGAAGTTTCCTTCACGCGCTCTTGGTTTTCTCAGACAGCTTTCTGGCATCTGATCTAATTTGTTTTTTAATTGTATGCTATATAGAGGAACTGAGCTGGTTCACTGTAAGCGAATTTATTGTATTCATATTCAGATTTGTTTAAAACAATTTTGAATCGTGGGACTATTTTGAAGCTCGTCTTTGTACGCAAGAAACCGCTATCAAATAAGATGACAGCTATTTAAACAACGATTTTTTATTAGAGCTTTTCTCGTTCTAATTAAAATCACTTTCTATGATTGGCAATTATTTTAAAGCATACTAATTGTCCTAAATAATAAAAAGAGCCTATGTTGTAGCACACGATAAAGCCCCTCTATCATGGGAAAAGTGGCGCCATTCATTGTTGTAGAAATGCTTGAGGCACGTGCCACGCGCCACTTCTGGGAAATTCATGGCGTCTGAAATCTAGCTCAGTGCATGGTGTAAGATAATACTCTTCAGGTGAGGACACGGCGGGGCTGAACGCGCGGCGCGGGGAATCAGATAGCGTTCGTTCGACGGGCATCCGAAAGGCTGCATTAAGGCCGGTTCAGACACTTGCGTTTGAGTGCGTTTGACTGCGTTGCGGCGAGAACCGAAAGCGAGTCACCGGCACATCTGTGCTTCGTATGAAGCGTGGAATCCAATTCAAGGAATCTTCTTGGCACGCGATATAAACAGCAGGGATGTCCTGGTGTCTCGCTGCCGCAACGCAGTCAAACGCAACTGTGTGAACCAGGCTTTATTCCTCGGCCACCGTGCCCGCGGCTGACAGTGTCGCCGGCGGCCAAACGACGAAACTGTGCGAGAGCGAAAAAAATTATCTCTGTCCATGACACCCCGGTACACCGTGGTCTTTCTGCACGAGCGACAACCTCGCTGGAGCTCTGTGCGTGTCGAGCATGAGGCGGCACGAGCCGTCTTTGCCGTACACACGGGTCGACGAGTCATCTGCCGGCGCCGCTTGAAACCATAGTGAGAGAGAGAAAGAGAGAGAGTGAACAGCGAACTTTATCTGCACTGCGCGAGGAGCGCGCTGTCCTCACCTGACGAGTATTCTCTTATACCGTGGCTCAGTGCTACGCTATGATGGCATGATCCTCCCAAGGGCTGCACGTTGCACGTGCCTCGTGCATCGACGAACCTTGCGCTACTTTTGAAACATTAAGGGACTTTAGCAGACGACACGCACTTGCGCCATATTTTGAAAGGTGGCTGAAATTTGAGGTTGAGAAGTTCAGGAAAAGTGGCTCTCATTCTGTCCCTGACGCAGAGGATTCTTTTCTCAAATGTTTCTTCGCGCTACTTCCTCTTTCTTGCAGTGAGTCACAGTTAATCTTGCAAGAAAAAAAAAAAAAACGAGAAACGCGTCACAAGGGTCACGAGCAACTTCTCGAATGCTGCCCGCCATGTTCCGACACCACGAAAGGTACAAATATTGAACTACATACGATGGCGGCGACGACGAAGGGGAATTTCTTTCTCTTCACTCCAAGATTCTTAACCGACATTTTTTTTTAAGTTCTAGCTTTCCAACCGCGCTGGTTATGTTTTGTTCGCCATCGTGTATGGATTTGAAATTTTCAGTTTTAACCACTGTAGTTTTAACATTACTCTACTCGTAGTCAACTTACGGAGAGTGTTATGTGCAAACCGCAGTGAGTTGTCCTCGTGGTCAACAAACAGCCAGTCATCGTGGCTCAAATCTGAGGCTCAGGAAAAGGGTCTAATAAACCCCCTTTCCAAGAAGTGCTCTATCGAAAGCGTTGCACAAGTGCGAAACCCTCACTATACTTCGTTTCACCTTATGTGCGAGCGAAGGAAAAGCTGGAAGCGCGAGCACGAAAGCTTCGTGCGTTCAGGCTTTGCTCGAGCGCGCGAGCTGGGGAGAAACGCAAAAAGCGGTGGTCTCGCGCTTCTAGCTTTGGCTTCGCTCGCAGATAAAGTGAAACGAAGTATAGGTCGTCTTTCTTTGGATTAATTTGTATTTCATTTATTCAAATATGAATATTGTCAGACGATCAACTTTCATGGTGTTAGTTTAATAATGCAACGACTCAAAACTTCCACTTTGCTCTTTCCACCAACCATGACTCTTGTCCTTTACAACTAATAATTAGCGGCGAGATGTTTTGGTGGCGCCCTCCTGTGGTTCCCCCTTGTGACGTCATTAACTTGCAAACAACAAGTTCGATGGTGTTTGTATTAGCATGGTGGAAGCTTGAAATCATTGCGCTCTCAAAGGAACACTGCCAACACCGTCAAAATTAAAGTTCTTTCATTCCTCTTATTTCCGTCGATGATAAATCCCCTTTCCGACGTCATAGTCGGCGTTCGGCCAATCGTGGAAGGCCGACCACAGTGACGCTTTCGGTCGCGCACGGGGCTAATAAGCAGTCAGGCCCGCCTTGTTAGAAATAGCGTCCCAGCTGAGGCTGTGGGGGGATCGGTGGCCGAGTGGGCTAGCACACACAGCACACACCAGCTCGGAGCACGTGTAGCGGAAGCTCGCGCTGCAGAATCCAGGGACCCTGGGTTCAATCCCCATTCCTGCCCGTTTTGATCTTGATGAGCATCGTACCGACGTGCGGTCGTGTAGCACTACTGCGTCGTGCACGTTAAAGACCCCAGGCTAGCGGTTGTACCACACTGGCTAAATTGCTCATCTACAGCTGAGACACCAGATGCCCACTGAGGCAGACTAACTTCCGGCTGTATAAACATATACACAAAAATTTTTTTTTTTTTAAAAAGGCGCCGCAGGAAATATTCGATGTGCGTCAGACAAAGAACAATTGCTATCGAAAAATTTTGTTTAGCAGCCGAGTAGAAGACAAAAGGTGTGTTCCTTATGTAACAAGTGCGTCCTACGCTAAGAAAAATGCAGAAAGCTTGCGTTGAATATCTCTTTCGGGCGGGCCCATGCAACAAAAAAGAAGTATTACATGTTGTGACAATACCCGGCGATATGTGGTTAATTGTTTTCTTTCTCCCAAAGAATCGTGGAGTTTTTACGAAGCGGGCTGGCAATTCATTCACTCGTGGCGCAGGGCGCTGAGAAGGCTGGATCGACTACAAATGAAGGTGAGAAACACAAACTCTATCGATAAGGATAGAAAACCGGGCAAGTTGGTAAGAGTTCATGTTAAAAAAGTGCGCGACTGGGACGAGGACAAAAAGTAGAAGATAACACAAGAGAAGCGCTGATAATCAACTGGTTTGTTAGTAGAACATAAGGAAGAAAGTCAATGAAATGAAAAACATGGAGTCAAATGATCGCGCGCTTGCTGGACGCCGCGTGGAATATGTCACCTTCTTTTTTTCATCTGATTGTAGAACTTGTTGTCTTCTTTCTTTCCTCGGGAGCTGTTGTCACCCTAGAGCCAGCAAGTTCACCTTGCTGGGGGTCAGAGTCACCGAATGCTGGCTCACGCACGAACTGTTGTGCTTCGTGATGTTGTACGCTTCAACCATCGTCGACATGTTCGGTCCTGGTATTGATATATATAATGGTGTCTTCTAAGCGTGGTTCGCACCCGGAATCTCGGCAATGCCTTCCTTATGTTCTTCCTTATATTCTATTAACAAACCAGTTGATAGTCAGCGCTTGTCTTGTTTCTCTTCGTCTTTGCGTCCTTGTCCCAGTCGCGCTGTTTTTCAACAAAAACTCTATTCGCATACGTAAAAAAAAAAAAAAAAAACACCCAGCAAGACTTGCGCTCGGAATCACCGCACAAACCATAGTAGAAAAAGTCCGTCTTTTCTCGGAGCATTAACGATTTACTCTTGTAGGTGCAGAATTAAGATATGTGAGGGGCGTTCATAAAGTTCGTATTATCGGCACAAAAAAAAATTGAAAAAAAAAAACGAAACAAAACAGCCATCAACATGAGCGCGCGTCCCTCTAGTTTCCGCACAGTTAAACATCGCATAGCTACAGTAGCGCTTAACGCCGCTACGGTGTCGAAACAAAAATGGCACCGCCCGTCGGTGCCAACCACATGCTGTGATCGTTTTTTTTTTCCATTTGAAGGGAAGCAATGCCAAGTATATTCATTCCAATTTGTGAGCGTTGTTTCGGGATAACACCCAGTTTATGACACTTTGGTTAAATGGCGCAGACGTTTCCAGCGTGGCCAAATAAGAGGAAAGCATTTCAATGACGACGACCAAGTGATTGCTGAAGTGGAGCGATTTTTGAACACTCAAAACGAGGAGTTCTATAACAATGGCCTCCGGCATGTGGTCCATCGCTGGAAAAAGTGGGCATACCTTTTGGTGACGAACATGTAGAGAAAGTTTTAACTCCTACTCGAGTTTGATTGCTGAATCTCTATTCCTTCGGGACAATAATACGAACTTTATGAACGCCCCTCGTATGTGGCTGAATTTTAGATTTGCTCGACGTTATTTTAACAAGACGTAAGCGTTTCAAACGCCAAAAGCATAGATATTTTTCCGACAACCAAATTTTGTAAGCACTACTTCGTTTAGTGCGTGAATAATGCGCAAAATTTCTTTTTTTTTTTTCCTTCGTGTGACAACAAGCATAGTCGTTGTTTCGTTGTTTTTTTTTCCAGCTCAGAACAGGAGATTGGATCCTACATGACCGCGATGTCGTGTTCTGGTTCACATATTATCGTCGAGAGCTTAAGAAAATTCAGGATATGACCTTAATATGTTCCCTCCTATTGCTTCGGGACTGGTTTTGACACTATCATGTTGATGTAAGGTGCCCATCATCCTTTGTTGTAGCAATTTTTTGTTTGTTAGCACTGTACTGAGGATATTGTGTTTGGTTTTATATGGCATCTTCTGTATATTCTGCTGTTCTGCGCTATTTCTCATGTACTATTCCCCCCCTACTGTAATGCCCACTGGGCGAAGTAGGTAATAAATAAATAAATAAGGTTCTACGGCGTCCTTATCCGCTAAAGCTGCAATCTGATTGGCTGCGGAGTGATACCAACATGCTCCGGATTCGCCGTACCCTGCGTTTTTAAGCCGTCAGTGACTACGCGGAGAGCAAGTCGTCCGCCGCTTGTGCATGGGATGCGTTGACATCAGAACGACACCGAGTTCTGATTGGCTTTGATTGGAAGGAAAGTTGGTAGACCGCAATGCTAGACGCCTGGAGGTCTTACCACAATTTTTTGTTTCTATCAGCCATTAAAAGTTTGGCGTTCGGACATCATCGCAAACCCTGTGGAAGAAGCACTGTTTTTTTTTTCTTAGCCTTTGTCCTGTGCCCTAATGACACTTTTCATATTCGTCCGTACTCGCTCTTGGAACAAACGACGAGGTTCCGTTTGCCAGCGTGCGTATGGTGCGCACTGCTGTGCTCTTACGCCGTTCACCAGGCGGATTCAAAACCATTGCAGCGTGTTCTCGTCGACCAACGGGCAGTTGACGGCAAACCGAATGGCTCGGGGACTGAAGAGTGAGTGTAATTTTATGATATACATACTTCAACAAAAATGGTAAAAAGTATTTTTTTGCGAGGCGTTTTTGTACTACAGCATCAATTGGCGAGGAAGGGAAAAACTTCGAACGCATGCATCAGCCCAAAGTGAACCTGTTATGGTCACTGGCAGAGTGAGAACGGCAGGGCGTGTTTTTCGAACGCCAGACCTTCAGCACGTGCTCGCTGCCTTTCATCGTGCCATAGCTTTCTCTATACTCACAAAGCCTGGCAGGTCGACAACGAAGCATTGGAGTGCCCGGTCGCACATTTGGAGCGCGAGGATCTGGTAGCACAGAGCATCAAAGAGCCGTTTCTCGGGGAACCTCGACGTCAGTACACAGCTTTTGCAGGGGCGAGGACCCGAAACACACTTGGTCGCTCGGGAGAAGTGTGTTTCGGAGACTCGCCGTAGCAGGGCGTCAGTCACGTGGCTCTCCTCTCATCCGTTGTTTGCCCCTCCACCTTTTGCATTTCGGCGGCCGCTTCTCGTGGCGATCTGCCAGGCTTTGTCAGTATAGATGAGGCTAGGGTCGTGCTTCGGCTGTGCGTGCACATTTGAGGCTCCCAAGAAGCCGAAGCGACATGGAAGGTAGGAAGGGCGTGTGGGACGAGACAACTGAAACTCCTCCAGGCCGTTCTTATCCTGCCAATGACTGGAGGTGCCTCACTCAGTGACCACTGTAAAGTCCGCGTTACATTGATTATACATCATAGAATATACACAATGTTTTCCACAGACATGGTGATGGACGTACCTGTGGACACGACTCACGATTGTTTAAGGGGCATTCACACGCTCGTCACTGAATATGCAAAATTCGCTACACAAACACGAGTTCCAGGAATGCACCGGAGATTTGATTCTCGTTTATGTTAATTACAAAGATGTAGTGAAAGTCGTACGGCCCTGAGACTTTTCCCTAAGAGCGCTGAATATTTTAATAAAATCCAGAATTACGACCATATTAACTGTTTTGAACGTATTTTGAGGCAATTTTGAAATTCAAATTGCTTAAACTTAAGATAAATCTGAAAAAACAAATAGTAGTACGTATTAGAGACATCCCCTACCTTATTTTTAACAAGCTGACGGCAAGACTAAATGTCTTGGTATTTGCGTATTTGTGAATATGCACTTCGTTTCGTCAGTCACCAAATTACGTTTTGCCAAACGCTTATTCTTTACCCAAATGTACGCGCAACGGTCCTACCCAGATGCCAAAGTTTAAGTTACACTTATCTTAATCAAAAGTGTCTTTTCTGGAACTTTCAATGCGAAAATGAAACCAGTTTTTGTCCATTTTCGGTAGGTGGCGCCACTCGAATCTATGTATTCGAGTCCTCCTTCGGCAGCCATCTTCCAATAGAAAATCACTTAAAATGTTTTTAATAAAACAAGGCTTAGTTCTGAAACGTTGGCAACTGGTTCGAAATGCGGTATACACTTGGGCGGAGAAGCGTTCAGGAATGCAAAATTTATTTTTGCAGCAAAAAAAAAAAAAAAGTATTTCTAAATTCTTTGGTACGCCCGGTGTTTGCGTCGAAACGCCCTGTTTTATTTAGCATTCGTTGCATGAGCCAAGGCGGTCGTTTATGGTGTTTCCATAGCAACCGTGAATGTGGTAATCCTACTCAGATCTGATTCTATGGCGTCGCGTCGTAGCTCGAAAAGCAAGGAGACGCAAGGGGATCGTTGGCCGAGTGGGCTAGCGCACACCAGCTCGGAGCACGTGGAGCAAAAGCTCGCACTGCAAAACCAAGGATCCTTGTCTCAATCACCGCCCCTACCCGTTTCGATCTGGATGAGCATTGTACCGGCGTGCGGTCGTGTATCACTACTGCGTGGTGCAATGTTAAAGACCCCAGGCTAGCGGTTGTACCGCACTGGCTAAATTGATCATCTACAGCTGAGGCACCAGAGGCCCCTTACAACTGACTGAATTCCAACTGTATAAACATACGCACGCCCCAATTTTTTTTTTTTTTTTTTTGTACAGCACTGATTTTCTAGTCCCATGTTCCAGAGGCTAAAAACCAACCCTCGTATGGTAAAAAAGAACACGTTTTTCGTTTAAAGCTCGTAAAAATATGAAGGCTTAGTCTCACTCCTCATACATCGTACACAAGACAGTCTGCAAACAGATTCGAGCGAGATTCGCCATGAGTTCCGTGCTTAGAATGCCGCATGGCAATGAGTTCAAGGAGACAACTTGGCACGAGGCATTAGAACCACGGATATCGCGGGGATCCGTGTTTGCAGGCTGTCTTTTGTATGACGTATGACCAGTGTGAGCCCTGCCTTTCGGTACTGGAGAAAATCAGCCATCTCGGTCAAGTCCTTATCTCGAATTGCTGGTGTGAATTTTTAATGTTTTCTTAAACAGCATGAGATTGGGTGGTGAACGAGAAGAACCCAAACTGAAAGAGAAAAGAACGGTATGACAGAAGGCAACGTGCCAAACGTTGAGGCGTTGCCACCTGTAATTATGTTCCGTTTCTTTTTTTCTTTGAACTCTTCTTGTTCTCCACCCAGTTTCAGGTGTTTTGAGAATGTTAGGGATAGTCAGAAAACCATACACTTTCGGAACATGTAACACGGTAAAAAGAAGCACTCTGAACTAACTCACGCGCGACGTCCGTCTCTAAGCCTTTTCGCGCATACCACTGGTTGTTGCGTACATTGTGTCAGCGGGCAGTCATAAACTTCACAGGGTCGAGGGTGCGTCAGCTGCGCACTGGTATGAGGTTATGCGAAGAAGGTCTATAGACACTGAGTTGCAGCGAGACAACCATGATTTTAATTTCACTTTAAAACCGCACTCAATATGGTTAAACATCATACAAAAAAAAAAGACCGCGCACACTGACCGCTCTTCGCCTCCATGTTCTCAGCTGTTCACTCGCTCCCGCAGCGAGCGCCTCCCCATACTCCTCCCCCGTTCTGCAACGCGATGCGACCTCCGTTTACATGGGCTGAATTGGGGCTGAATGAACGCGCATTCGCCGTCTCGATCCACCTCCGTCTAGCTACTTGAACGCGATGCGCTTTCTTAGCGCACTATATGCCGTTTACACGACCGCATTGAATGCGACAACTGGATCCGATGCGACTAAGTCGCGTTCATGTAAATGCGGCGAAGAAATACTTCTAAACGGTATTTATTGAAAGTGCTCAAATTGTTGCATCACCCCTTTATTGATCTAATTTCAAACTCGCGAACAGCTTTGGCAATTCAAAGTTTTAAAATCATGGTCACTGTATTTTGGATTTTGAAAATTGTTCCGTAATAGGAAGAAGTCGGGACCAGCTGGCGAGAGAGATAATGGAAGCTAAAAAAAATAGCGATTTTCGATAATAGGTGTGTCAGTAGTCCATCCTTAACACTCTCAAAAAGCGCTTGAATTTTTATCCTGATAATTGCGGTGAGGAGTGCGAGACGCATATTTAGAAATGTTTCCTGTATTCGTGCTGTTTTGCTGGTCATGAAAAATTTTGAGAGTCAACCCAAAGAAGAGAACAAAGAAGTAGCAGAGTACAAAGAGTTGTAAGTCAGCGCGTGGGTTTGTCCTTCTTCTGTGTTGCATTGTGTGATTAAACTAGCGCTGGTACATTAAGATATGAATTACCAACTAGCACCTCTCCACAAAGGGGCGATAAGCATAACCCTTTAAACTTTCGTCCCATTTCTTTAACAAGCATTCCTTGTAAAATCCTTGAGCACATCATTTATACTAACATTTTCAATTTTCTAGACTCAAACCCCTTTTTTAAATCAGCGCAACATGGATTTCGAAGGTTTTATTATGTGAAACTCAACTCCTAACCTTTACTCATGACCTTCACGTAACACTTGACCGGGGTTCCAGGACAGACTGCATATTTCTTGATTTCTCAAAAGCTTTCGACAAGGTTCCTCACGCGCTGCTTCTTCATAAACTACGTAAACTTAACATAGATCTCAATATAATCGCTTGGATAGAATCGTTTTTATCAGACCGTTACCAATTTGTTCACGCTAACGGAACTAATTCTTCAACCTCACGTGTTAAGTCCGGTGTCCCACAAGGTTCCGTATTAGGTCCACTTTTATTTCTTATTTATATTAACGATCTTCCCACGCATGTATCCTCTTCTATTAGCCTATTCGCTGATGACTGTGTAATTTATAAAGAAATCATTAACGACTCTGACGTATCTGCTCTTCAGACCGATATTAACAACGTCACCCGCTGGTGCGATAATTGGCTTATGGAACTTAACACCTTTAAATGTCGATCCATGAGAGTGTCCCGTGAAAATAACACTTGTCCTTCCTACTGCATTAATAACTCCACCTTGCTTTCTGTGTCAACCTATAAATATCTCGGTGTTCATATAACTAACGATCTCTCCTGGAACATCCATGTCGAATATATCACTAATAACGCTAATCGCTTATTAGGCTATCTCAGAAGAAACTTTTCCCTTGCCCCTGTCTCACTTAAACTTCTCCAATATAAAACTTTAGTGCGCACCAAACTTGAATATGCAGGCTCTATCTGGAACCCTGGCGTATCCCAAGCATCATCCATTGAATCGATTCAAAATCACTCCGCACGTTTTATACTTTCTAACTATCACCGTACAGCTAGCGTCACCTCCATGAAAGCGTCTCTATATTTGCCCAACCTCTCCTCTCGTAGAAAAATAGCTCGCCTCTGCTTATTTCACAAGATTTACCACTTTAACCCAGCACTTCGAACCTCATTATTTCAGAACCATCATACATATCGCCGCGCACCGATCATCCACTAAAAGTAGGAATCCCCTACTGCATCACCTCCACCTTTTATGCCTCCTTCCTACCCCTGACCTCTGTCGACTGGAATCGCCTTCCCGCATCCGTAGTCTCACTCACTGACGCTGCTGATTTTAAAACCGCCATAACTGATGTTTTCAATAATGTTCCATAGCAATTCTGTACCTCGTGTTTTGTTTTTTCGCGTTTTGTTTTCATTGTTCACTTATATTGATGTATTATTCCACTCCTCTCTGTAATGCCCTCGGGCCCTGATAGTATAATAAATGAAATGAAATGAAAACAAGTTTTCATTTTATCGAAGCATAAACTTATTAAAATCTCGCAAACCAATATAACAAATCCATACAAAAGTGACATTAGATGTAGATAAAAGCATATGGGGGTGCTCGAAATATCGCGACCGGTGACAATCGGCGACAAAACTTCCTAATTCGCCGCCAATTCTTGCAGTCGGAATGCGCCAAAAAACCAAAATGTGAAAAAATAAAGGGAAAATTTGCACGACGATCACACGACGTAATGCGTTCAGAGAGCGTCAGCTGTGCTGCTCATTCGAATATATGACGATGACGATCGTAATTGCGCCAATCGTGCATCATGTGGTGATCTGATATTGAAATGACGTTGCGTTGATTTAGCGTGGATATGTTGTGGATGAATAAATTATATTAAGGTCGTGATGCAATTTCTTGATGAATTTTGCGGGGATACTGAATTGGTGCGTAGGTCACGTGACTTCAATTTTTCCGCTAAGCTTAACGGGAAAACTGACGGCATTTACGCTCACGCCGTCAAAAAACCGTTGAACAAGCCACTGACAACCGTCGCTTAAAAAAAAACAAAAGTGTGCGTGTTTTTTGTTTTTCTTTTTTATTACGGAATTTTTTAGAAATTTTATTGTCTTTCACTATCGCCTTATCGATATAAGCCTTCCTTTGCAGTTCGTACGAGGCGCTAATCCTTCTGATCTGTTCATCCCGGCAGGTGTCATTGACACCGAAAAAAAAAAAAACGGATGGTATAATAGGATTTCATTCTGTACGCAGTGCCGCACTGCATCAGAAAAGTGGATTGCGATGTCTGTATTGAGAAATGGCTGTTCGCGAGCACAGATCCCAAGCATTTTTTCGCAATGCCTGCTGAGAAAGAGGGCCGAGAACCCTCACCATGGCCTTAGGTATTCTTCGCGCACTGGCTGCGCTATTCAGATCATTGCATTTGCCGGTAGGGACTTTTACTATGGAGCACTTGGGGTGGCACTCGCGACAAAACCAGATAATACATAGAAATAGCCACGAATTATCATCACCATCATTACACTCGGAGCCACGGCTTGTGGTTTGGGCGCCGTGGAACCCGGGAAGGCAGGGAGCCCGCCTTTGGGGGAAAGCGCTTTATTCGGGTTCCAAGTCTTGCTTGAACCAGCTCCAGCACCAAAAACTGCCCGTCTCGTGCATTCTTTTTTCCGTCGTCACCTCGCCTTGTTTCGACGCACCACCACGGGTAACAAACAGAGAATAATCAGAAAGCCCGAGAACCCGTCGGCGACGGCGCTGAATTCGCTGCCCCATGCATGCCGCAAGCATGACACTCGGTCTGAGGAACTTAGGAGCAGCGCGAAATGTGCTCTTCGCCTTCCGCCGCAACACGCAGACCTTTGGCAAGGAAGATGATCGAAATTTGAAGGTTCGTTTTGCGACAAATGTGGAACAAATATCCGTGCACGTAAGTGAAATTCAAAAGGCTGTCCTCACGCATGACGAGAAGAATATTTCTGTGGGTTTACCGTCGGGCGGGACAGCATATCCGCAGAGGACAAATATAGATTAGCGCTAACACTTGTATCCTGAGATGTTCATCCAGGGAAACAACGCAAAGAGAGGAAGCAGCGAATAAAAGTTACGAATCAACAGAGATCGACTTACCTGTCTCTATTTCGATAACGAGGGCAATGTAAATATAGCTCTTGAGCCTTTCGGCTATACTCGGTTTCACCTTACGATGTACCGCGATGGACGCTACAATCTACGCACGCTAATTCATAGCTCGTAGCTTGTTTCTTGACTTCGCGCTCGCCGCGTCGCTCCGCCCAACCGGAAGGACAGCTGACACCCTCCGAGCTACGAATTTGGCTCCGGTGGCTCGTAGCGTCCTTTGCGCTCCATCGTAAGCTGAAACAAAGTATTGAAGTGTACGCCTCCGCGCCGACTCGCCGACGCCGATTCATGCTGTACATAAGCCGCGTTTACGTGAATAGGCTTATTCACACGATGCATCGTTTCAGCGCGCAACGATTTAGCGAAACTGAGATTTCGCGAAATCGGCCTGTTCACATGTGGGGTCTGACGTGTGAAACCCGTGACGTATTGACTCACGTAAATTTCGCCAAACCTTGCCATCTGCACCGGGAATATCGAGCGTTTCGCATCAAAATGATATGAAGTACGCACAGAGTCAAGAGAGAGTCCGCTTTATTAATGCCACTCCATAAATTTCGCCAGATTCGGCTCACTGGGTTCGTACGGCTGTCAAACCCGGGAAAGACCGCGGTCGTCAAAGTGCAGGTGGATGATCTCGAAGTATATCGGACATTTTTGCGCCGCTAAAAAATAATTTATCCCCAGTCATCACGTATATATGCGGTGCTTGCACTCGTCAAGACTGTCAATGAATCTGCACCGCGCCACCAACCCGTACTGCTAACCCGTATCGCCCTTACGCAGCCCGTACACACCGCTTCTCCGCTTGTCGCTCGCCGCCATGTTTGTCTTCTCTTTTCGGCTGTGGGTCGGATACGAGATCGGCCAAAAATCAGACTCCTCCAAAAGCTCGCTCCGCCTCGAAGCTCAGACGTCATAGTGATGTCGAGCGGCCATTGGCAGCGTCCGCGTTTCTTCGTCGGGTGATTGACAGGCCTCGGAGAGGTTTCAGCAAAATATTTCACCAGAAGTGAGGAGCGCGCGCAATCTTTTTCGGAGGCGCGCCACTTTTTCAGGCGCGTTCACACGGGGGCACCTGTTTCCCCAAACCCAGTTCTGCGACAACAGATTCGCCGACAAGACCCATCGTGTGAATAGACCCTTAAGCGCATCGACTCCAAGCGTCCTTCGAATGAAGCCGACTTGTCGACGCTTACCTGGATGCGCATCAAGTCCTACGCGAAGGTGGCGCCACGCCGTGTCACATCTCGAAGTTTAAAGCTGCGTTTCCGGCACCAGCTGCACCACGTTTTCCGGTCCTGCACGCGCGACGGCTCTTTCGACGCTTTTGACGAGAGTAAAGATCGTGCCCGCTGTCTTCGATGCATGCTGTGCGATAAGTTACGGGACGCAAAAAACATCAGAACCCACCCGCTTTGGGCTCTGGGCTGGGCCGCCGGGACACTGGAACAGAGGCGAAGGGGTGCGTACGCCCTGGCCGAGCGAGTTCGTTTCCATCCGCTCTGAGGACGCCACCGGGCTTCGCCTCGCCAAACCTCGCCAGCTACTACCGGACCCCGAGGCTCAGAGGCTCCGGCGCAGGCAGGAACGGCACCGAGGTAGTAGCTGCTCATTCTGCGGTACCATGCAGTGCTCGGTGCCTCTCGGCGTCGTCTCATGCTTGCGCCGAAGCCGGAATCGGGCCTCCCTCGAGCGCGCAAGTTGTGATCGCTAGGCTCGGACGGGGGTCGCCCTCGCCGAGCAGCGCAGCTATAATCCGCTCACTTATGATGACAATAAAAGGTCGCGTTTGTTCAAGGAGGAAAACTGCGGGGGACCACACGGGACCGTTCTCCGCAGCCGCCGACGAGGTTGACCGCCGCCATGTTCGCTCCCGCGTACAGCGAGCGCCTTCCCATAATCCTCCTCGTTCCCAAAATGCGATGCGACCTCCGTTTACATGGGTTGAATAAATGCGTATTCGCCGTCTCGATCCTTCTCCACTTTACCTCCATCTAGCAACCTGAATGCGATGCGCTTCCCGAGCGGATTATGCCCTTTACATGACCGCATTATGCGTCAACTGGATTCGAAGCGATAGGGCGCATTCATGTAAACACGCTATAACGTGAAATATAATTGTTTGTTTTGGTTATGATTGAGCTTTCCCCAAGTCGTCGCTGCCGTTTGTTTAGTCAAAACTGAGCCGCTGACGCTACCGTCACGAATATATTTTATTGACTTGGCGCGGGCACCCGCAAGAAGGCGCGACTCACATTTTATTACCCCGAACGTTTAAAAATAAACCGGTAACCGCCACATGAGATTATGTTTCCGTTCCGGTTCGGGTTTAATATAAAATGTTTGATATTAGTTAGGGTTCTGTTCAGGTTCAGTTTAAAAGAACGGTTTTACTCCGGTTTTCGGTCTGGGTTTGGTTCGACAACATGGTTAAAAGACACATGCTAATCGCGCATAATTTCAACAGCCGCTTTGTCGCGTCTTGAGGCACCAGGAACGACGTCTTGTGTCTCTACAACTTTTCACTTTTGACTGCTTCACTGAGAGCGCGCCATTTTCATCATCAAAGGAGCATAAAGAAATGAGACAATTAAGCCGCCAGTCACCCCCACCACGATGATGCTTTTTTCGAGAGCCACTTACCATGCGCTAGCGAATTGCGCCATCACCTCGTAGGCCGCATAGATGAAAACCGACACAGCTCGCCTGAGTAGAGTGGATTGGCGAATGGGATGGCTGCAGCGGTGGGGGGAATTGAATGGGAATAGAATTAGATGCCTTTTGCCCGTAATGGAGTCGGAATGGAATGGGCTCACTCCACTCCGGGCAAAGGCATCGAATTCCATTCCCGTTCAGTAATTCCCACCGCCAACTGCCATTCCACTCCCATTTCATTCCGGGGTCGCGAAAGTACAGCGAGGGTGCGGAATGATTGCGGAATCAATTCAACTCGGGAGCGGCAACTCCGCAACACTGATTCCCATTGTACAAGGTGCATGACCCTGCCGTTCCTCTTTCTTGCTGTTGGTTTTACTTTTGATTTTTTGTTTCGTTGCCACTCCGTTCAGCGTCTGACTACAACTGCATTGCTCTTATATTACGGTGCAAACCAATGTGAAAAAAAAAAATTATTAAAGTGGAATAAAATATATTAGATTTCATTCAGAGTTCGGTGATAAAAATCAAATTGATTCGATTTAAATCAAATGTATCGTATTTAAATCAGCATTGTTTAATTTAAAATCAGAATTAAGGGATTTAAATAAATGGGTGGTTTCACCTCAACTCAGGCACGGATTTGGGTTCAAATTTTTAATTTTGACGAAAAAAATATATGTTTTAGGTGAAACCCTTTTGTCCGTTTGAGCTTGAGCGCGGCTTGCACTCAAGCCTTGCGGCTTGAGTGCAAGCCGCAAGTTCGGGCGATTTTTCGTTCTTGAGTAATGAACATTTTAAGCAGCCGAGGCGAAAACTGACCTTTCTCTCGCCTGTCGGAGGTGTCATGTTTCACTCCTTTCAACCTTTTGCCATTTTTTGGTAGTGCAATGTAACTTTTTCTTCCACTTTCAGAATAGCGATTATGTATGGTCAATAATTTTATTGTCATTATTTGTCTTCACTTTTGTGTTAAATATTGTCAAAGTGTGTCCCTTTGACAATATTTGTCAACGTTTGACTAGCTCTTCCGTGTGATCTATTTGAGATATTGTAACATATTTAGTAATTTCAGAAAGCTGAGAGTATGCTCTTTTTATTGACAACAAATTTAACGTTGTGTGTAAAAGAGAAAGCGCAGTATATTTTCGTAAAGCAAGGACTATTTCAATTTTTTTGCAGATTAAAGTGCTTTATTAGTTAATATAAATAGAAAATGTAATATTGTTTGTATGGCAGCTATAAAAGCTTTAAGTCTAATTTTGTTTGACTGTTTTGTCACTAAATCAACTTACTCGCAAATATACACTATTGCAAAATTGGCGCATCTTATTTTTTTCATAGATACCTGTGAACACACTTATTCTCTAAGACATAATTTTAACGCGATTATTTATATGAAATATATTTTTTATGAAAATGTGCCATTATGACGTTTTAGGACGATATTTGTCAAAGTTTACCAGCTCTTCCGCGTGACCTATATGAGGTGTCTTAACATATTTAGTATTTTCTGAAATCTTAGAGTATACTCCTTTCAATGATAACAAATTTGACGTTGTCTGTAAAAGAGAAAGGGCAGTAGTTTCTCGTAAAGCAAGGACTATTTCAAACATTTTGCGGATCGGAGGTCCGTTGTTCTTAAAAGCATACCTTTAGTTGGCTAATTTTTTTTCTCTAGCTACCTGTTGCAGTACTTTAGAAAGTAAAATATACAGAAAATGTAATATTTTGTTTGTATGACGGCTATAAAAGCTCACATTTTGGTTTTTGTTCACTTGTCGCCCAGTAATACAAGCGACTCACAAAAACACACTAACTCATAATTAACTCCTCTGAAATTTTTCAGTAGCTACCTTTAAATTCCTTTAATAGAAGAAGATGCAAACGGCGAGTTATGCTAATAAAGCATGTAAGTCATAATATCTTTGATGTTTGTTTTTTAATTGTCAAACCCTCTCTTTGCACCAAGTTCAGCAAGCTGTGCTGTGTGACCTGATCAATATATTTTTATGATTTTACATCACCGTAAAGCTCCAAGTAAGCTCTTTCTTGTGAGTATAACTTGAATATTTTGCGCTAAACATATAACGCGGAACATTTGCCTGAAAAACGAATATTCAGAAAAACTTGCAAGCTTAAAATCGATTTTCTAAAAAAAAAAAAAAACCTTTTATTTCTTTAATGTTTTATTCACAGTTAGGTAATATAGTAGAAATTGTAATATATTGTTTGTATGGCCGCTATCAGGACTCGAATCTCGCGCCATAAGAGTTTTCAACGGGACTTCGCATAGACGATCAGCTGAGCAGAATTTTGACCTATGTAAGGTTTTCTATTTAATGTTAGTACTTACCTCAATATCTGAGCGTAAAAGCCAGTGAATCAACAATATTTATCCTTACAATATTTATTTACTTGGCACTGGCGTGATTTGCAAGGTGTGTGAGCTTCGCCCTATGTATTGACGGAGAAGATACGTAACATCTAGACTCCCGGACAAACTTAAGTCAAGAGGGAAGAGTCTAAGTAACCCGGCATGAACCACATGAAAATAGAAATGAAACCTAAACACATGACTAACACATTTGAAGCATTACACACTACAAAATGCTCGTTATTTTACGAAAGAGTCCGTATGTGCATAAAATAAACCGTACTTCCTAAGCGTCAGATACTAAATCGTACATATGTATATGCACTGCATATCTGTTTGACATAAGAAAATATGACAATTAGATATCAAGTTCGGTATTTCAAACTCAAAGCCGAAAGCAAAAGGCCCCAGATGAATTCCCTATCGTTCTGCATTCCTCCGAATCGGGAGGAAGTAAGCGCTGTGCCCGCACTTGTGGATACGGACTTCTAAACTTTTTTAAGTGCACTACTCCGAATTTCATTAATCTTTATTTTTGTATATTTAGATAACTGCTACCGACAAATAGAAAACCTTACATAGGCCAAAATTCTGCTCAGCAGAGCGCCTGTGCAAAGTCCCGTTCAAAACGCTCATAGCACGAGATTCGAGTCTTAATAGCGGCCACAAACAATACAGGGTGTTTGTTTTTAACTGCACCAAATTTTTAAATAAAGGGGGGAAAAGTTTTATGAATGCGGTTTTCACTGCGTGTTTATATGGCTCGGCGGACATTAGATGGGAATATAACCATCCCTGTTATCAGACTAATTAACTAAAATTCGTTAACTAACTTTTTAATTACTGTAATTAGGATATATGTTTATATTACGAACTTTGAGGCAGTCATATGCCAAGACTGTTCCATTTTGTAGAATTCGCGTAACTAGTTTGTGTACCGCGATATTCATTCACGAATTTTGCACTTTTATCCGGCTAATGTAGCAAAGTTCGGCTATAGTGGCCACTTTCGTGGGTTTGCCGAATTGAGTGGATAAAAAGTCGGATTAAGTAAAAAATTCAGGGGCAGATATCTTGGAACACAGGCACATTACGCGAATTCTACAAAATGGGACAGTCTTGGCATATGACTGCCTCAAAGTTTGTAATATAAACATATATCCTAATTACAGTAATTAAAAAGTTAATTAACGGATTTTGGTTAATTAGTTTGATAATAGTGATGGTTATATTCTCATCTAATGTCCGCCAAGCCATATAAACACGCAGTGAAAATCGCATTCATAAAACTTTTACCCCCTTTATTTAAAAATTTGGTGCAGTTAAAAAAAAACACCCTGTATATTACAATTTCTGTTGGTAGTTCCTGATGGACTACTATATTACGTAACTGTGAATAAAAAATAAAAGAAATAAAAAGTGTTTTTTTTTTTTGTTTTAGAAAATCGACCCCAAACTTGCTAGTTTTTCGAAATATTCGTTTTTCAGGCACATGTTGCGCATTATACATTACACGCAAATTATTTAAATTACACTCAAAAGAAAGAACTTAACCAGAACTTTACGGTGATGTAAAGATAATAAAAATATGTTGAATAGGTCAGACAGCACAGCTTGCTGAACTTCGTCAAATATCGTCGCAGAGAGGCGGTTTGACAAATAAAAAAAAAAAAACATTAAGAATGTTATGACCTAGACGTTTAATTAGCATAAAAAGTATATGTCGAGAGTGTTCCCAAAAAGATAAAATGATGTAGCGTAAAAAGTAAGGAAAAGGAATGGAGTGAAATTTGCCGCCCTCAAAAAGCTGGAAAGTTTCCACCTTGGCCGCTTCAACGGTCCATAACTTGAGAACAAAAAATTCGACGAACTTGCCGTTTGCGTCTTCTTCTATTATAGAAATTGCCCGAGAACACGTGTTTTTTTTTTCAAAAACATTAAAACTTCGGCCCAAAATTCGTGCCTGAGTTGAGATGAAATCACCCATATATGTTTTTTTTTTTTGCTTGATGATTATTTTATTTAATTACACAGCAGAGGCGTGTTGAAGCCATAGAAACGATAAACAGGCGGTAACTAAAAATAATTTTCGATATTATATTTTTCAAAGGATTGATTTAAATTATTATAGTAAAACTGGCGAAATTTAAATCATTAATTAAATCATGATATAAATAACGATTAAGATCATCTTGATTTTTATTCTACACTTTGATGTAATCAACAGCGGACGGGGATGTTTTTATTCGGCGTGTGGAAAATATCAAACGTTTACCGGGATTTGACTCACCATCCTCAAATAAAAGCAAACATACTGTAAACACGACAAACAAGAAAATGAGAGAGCAACAATCTTTTTTTATGTTATCGTCTAAGCGAGGGTCGGTCACCGCGTCCATACTTCGCTTCACCTTAGGTCCAGACGCATCAACATCACACAGCGTCAGAAACGCATCATCGTGGGTTCGTCATGTTTCTGCGCGTGTTCTATCATTGCTGTACTAACCATAAACAAAAAACTTTCAGCCTTTCCACTCTGGTGAAGAAGGAAGACCAGCGGAGCTGTACAATGGAAAGTAATGGCCGGCCGCAAGTCGGCAAGCCAGAGTGGAAAGGCTGCCGCCATCTATGAGCGACGGCGGCAACCGTAATACTTGGCTTGCCGCCGTCGCTCATAGATGGCGGTAGGTGTCCAGAGTTCGGTGTCTTTATTTCTTTGAGGGGAACACAATCCTGGGGAAACTAGCCCTTACCGCTCATTCACACTGGAAGCGGATCCGCGTTCGCAAAGCGGTTGTGAACGCGGTTGTATAAAGATTCAGTACAATTGCACGCGCACTTGATGTCATCGAGTGCGCGTGCAATTGCACTGGATCTTTATACAACCGCGTTCGCAACCGCCTTGCGAACGCGGATCCGCTTCTAGTGTGAATGAGCGGTTAAGGGTTCCGCTGTAAAAAAGGCCTAATGCCTTTCACATTTGAACGCTGCCTGCTTGGTCGCAGTAGCTCTTAGCGTCGCCTGCGTAATATCAAAAGTAGATAGAAAAGTGGGTAAGTGCGTCAGAGAAGAAAGAATTACATACAAGTCGGCGGACCGGGCGTTCAATCTACTGAAGCGTGTTCAAACAATTAAATTACGTTCACTCAAACGAAGCATTTAGAAAACAAGGTATTCATTGCCGTTTCTGTTTTTTTCTTGAATACTGGCATAGGTAAGACTGCAAACTGTCCGGAGTTATCTGTTTCTAACAACTTTAAGGACTTCATTTGCAATTCAGATATGGCATTTAGGGATGCCATATCTGAATTCGGCTATTATTCACTTCGGTAGTAACGAAATAGTTGTTTCACAACGATTTCTTCATAGACATCATAAATTTTATGACAAAAAATGATTTCATAAAAAAATGAATGGCGTTTACAACTCCCTGTAACGCCGAATTAGAGCGCAGCTTTTGAGGAAGAGGAAAGGGAACACTGAGGGGAGCGTATATCCCTCCTCCTCATCCGTACCCTCTCCTCCTCCCCTCCTTCTCCCGTGCAGGGTAATACAAGGAGACGCCAGGCTCTTTAAATCGACCGGAAAATTCGGTTTCTTAACCTATCGCGCTACGACTTTGTGCAGCGTTGCCCACAGATGGTGCATTTCTTTTGTAAAATTTGCAAAGAGCGAACTTACCTGAGGAAAAAGTAAAGAAAGAAAAAGGCTTAGTTCCTGTGGAAACGCAGCGACGCCACCGGTCTTCAAACAACACGGCGCCGTTTCGCACGGGAAACAAGAGATGGCGCAACGAACGCCGCCAACGAACGAGCATACGGCGCCGAGAGCCGGCGTCTTTTCTTTAGCAGACGATCTTTTCGACTCAAAAGCGGCGCGCGTTCCGCAGGGGGCGACAGTCGCAGAAACAAAAACAACAACTGATATGAAAAAAGCACGCGCCGCTTTTGATTCGAAAAGATCGTCTGCTAAAGAAAAGACGCCGGCTCTCGGCGTCGTCTGCTCGTTCGTTGGCGGCAGTTAGCGTCGCAACCGCTTGCGCCATCTCTTGTCTCCCGTGCGAAACGGCGCCGTGTTGTTTGCGGACCGGTGGCGTCGCTGCGTTTCCATAGGAGCTAAGCCTTTTTCTTTCTTTACTTTATCCTCAGGTAAGTTCGCTCTTTGCAAATTTTACAAAAAAAAAAATGCACCATCTGTGGGTAACGCTGCACAAAGACGTAGCGCGATAGGTTAAGAAACCGAATTTTCCGGTCGATTTAAAGAGCCTAGCGTCTCCTTGTATCACCCTGTATCTATATATATTGTGGCATTCTCGCTCACCGCTTGTCAGGAGAAAGGAAATATTCGCGTCTCCAGCTCGTTGCTCGCCCTCCCGCGGCGGAAACGGGAAGCGCTCTAGTGAGGGTCCCCCGATTCTCCTGTTCAGCGGGCACGGCGGAACTGCGCGCGATCATGGCTCGCGAAATGTCATTTCCGAACGCAAACAACACTCTTCACTGTCCCAACGTAGGGCTGCAGCCGGTATGGGATTGTTCCTTACAGAGAGGTTTAGTATTGCCTATAGAAGCAAACCAAATCGCTGTGCGTTTGCGTTAGAGTTGCGTGCCCCACGTTGTGCGTGCGCCTCATCGCCAAGCGCCAATCCAAGACCGCGATTGCGGGCTCCGCGCACGCACTAACCCAAACACACAGCTCTTGCGTTCGCTCGTATACGCAATACTAAAACTCACAACTGTTTCACCGGCTTCCAACGCCAACGCAACGTGCTACAGTGAGCAGACGTGCAAGCAGGTAGGCGTTCCTACAAACTGGAAAGGTGGAGAAGGGCAAAGTGACGGCGCGCAAAAATGAAAGTAACAAAATATTATGAAAAGATTGGTAATTAAAAAAAATATTTTTTTATTTTTTTTATTTTGGGGCTGTTGGTCCGGAAGGATATTGCCGGCGACTTTGGAAGTTTTGGTGATTGTCAAAAATTGCGGCTTTGAGAGCACCTTATGTTTTACCCACAATTAATGTAAATTTATATGGATTTCTCACATTGCCGAGAATGTTTTGATTGATTTTAGACTATTTTTATTGTATAACTTGGCAATTAAAAATGCTCAATTTGGCACCAGTGGTGATTATTAGCACACTCTGGATTGTCATACTTGTTCGCGCGTTTGAAATTAGATCATAAGCAACAATTTATATTAGAGTTTGAAAAATTGCGTATTAAAATATCTGAATTTTAATATTATTATTATTAATACAAATCACCGCAATGTATGTTCGCAATCAACGCGACGATCCCAAGAATGCGCCATTTAACCATAATAGTCTTTCCAGAAAGGTATTAATTTTTTATTTTTATTTTTAGCATATAAAAAACTCTGACATCGTTATCAAGATAGACAAACAGTCAAACGCTGGATGCAATATAAAGTCGTACGCATCACGCGTTGCTATAAGAAACACACATACACGTCAGCTGTCAGACTCGAATTCCGTCTTTTGGTTGTCGTAAAAATTTGATTTATTCTGTTATTCTTGTGCTAGAGATAATGTTAAAGCAATTAATCATCTAAATACCAAAAACCCATTAAAAGACCCGCAGTTGATTATGTCACATGACAAGTCTCTGAGCGAGAAAAGGCAGCGAGAACGCACAAATATCAGCACTGATATTTTCAACAACTACAATATTCTATGTTACCTCTAACGTGTATGAAAGACCCTGTCTTTAAAGGGACACTGAAATCTCCAAAATATTTTGAAGTGCTTGATTCGAACATGTATGTCATAAAATAAAGGTTCCGTGTGCAACTTCTTTAACTAAATAATTACGATGTGAGACACAACTTGAGTTGTGAAAGAATTTGAAATGAAGACCTATATCGAGAAATTAAATCCAAAATAGAGGTTAGTTTCGGTTTCGTTCCAGAATAAAAACGTGCCTCCTGGAGTAAGTATTACGCGAAACACCATTTTTGTTTTCAAGATAAAGAGGTGACATGAGCTCATAACACCCTAGCTTCCTCGTATTACCAGAAATAATTTGTGTCGATCAGTGAAGCCAGCACACTAGACAGGCTCAGCAGCGGCACGCATCTCTGACCCTCACTATAACCGCCATTTCGGAAAACGAGTGGCGCCACCTATAGTTAGTTGGAGTCGCGTATAGTTCTCACATCAGGAAGAAGTTCTGCCGGTGCCAGCAAACAGGACAGCAGGAGCATAGCGGGAGAACGAGACAGCGTTAGAGTTAAAACTTTGACGAAGCACGTGATATTCTCGATGTCATCCTGCTTGCTCTCGGCTAGGTCGAAGACTGCTCGGCGTTTTTGATTTCCTCAGCATTAGTCTTGAGCGTGCTCCCCCGACATGGCACAACAGAACAGCGAGTGCACGTCCCTCGGGGCCAATGGGTTGTTTTCCTGCATGACTGGTATGAGGCTCTCCTTCGTCTTGCACGGAATGTTTGGCGAGTGCTCTAGACGAGAGATACAGAGCTACCCCGAGCAAGCCGTTGTCGACCTTGGCGGCACACACTTTACCAACTTCGTCTGACGTGGCACAGAGATCGATGGGTACAGCCGTAGCCTCTTCTATACTCACAAAACCTGGCAGTTCGATGACGGAGCCATAGGGTGCCTGGTCGCAGATTTGAAGCTCGAGGATCTGGTAGCACAGAGCATTTCTCGGGGAGACCGGTATTCAGCGCACAGCTTTTGCAGCAGTGAGGACCCGAAACATGGTTTTCAAACCCAACGAGAAAAAGAAGCGGTAGCGCCAGTAACGCGAGGAGCACGCGCGGACATTCCATCGCTCGGGAGAAGTGTGTTTCGGCGTCTCGCCGCATCGGGGCGCACGTTACATGAAATGAAACGAAATGAAATCCTTATTTCCAAAAATTTACTCTGGCGGGCCTCCAGACAAAAAGCTACCATATGATAACTTGACTGGGTCTGGGGCATTAAAGCAAAACAAGCATAGCAATATGGCTGAAAAGTGTTATACATTGAAAAGACTCGTTATTCAGCATATAGAGGTTCTCTTACCAACTAGGCATGTACTTCAGGAACAATAAACAGAGTAAACAAGTGAGAACGCAAGAACGTTCGGCAGCAAGCATATTATGTGAACGCGAAAAAAAGGAAAATGTCATACAGAGACATCCGCGTTAGATAAAACACATATACAATTCAGCTCTAGTCAGAGAGTATATATCTATGTTTTCTAGGTGGTACCTGTTGAGTAGAGAAGGTAACATATGGAGAAGGAATTGTAAAGCATGATTCGGGCGGAAATGAGGGACATACCATATCTCAGAGCAGCGCATACTGATCGAGATTTCCTTTTTTTTTTTTTTTCAAGTCCGAGGTGCGCCAATGAAATTCATTGAATTCATTTGTTCCGAAAAGAAAAGCATACAAAAGACGATACACGTGCATATTTGTCTTCGCAATAATCTTGAATTTTTCGAACAGCGGTTTAGTGTGATATAGGTAGTGACGTAGTGTACATCCGCGATGCTGCGTAGTATCTTTTTTTGAAGTAACAGTATTCTGTTTAAATTCGAAGTTGTTGTTGTGCCCCACATGAGGTGACAATAATTTATATGAGACCGTTTTTTGGGCATGATAAATCATGAGTTTAATGTTAACAGGCAATATTGAGCGGCATCTTCTAATAACGCCAATGACTCTGCACAACCTGCTGACCAAATTATCGATATGGCGATCCTACGACAGATGCTCAGAGAAAATTACGCCCAGCGTTTTGTGGTGCTTAACTATATCGATTACTGTACCACTTACAGAAAGGGATTTAGTAAAGGAGACGTGCTTATTCATTGACCGAAATACGAGTGGCTTGGTTTTGTTGACATTCATTTTAAGGCAATTTACTTCAGACCATCTGCCAAATTGCGCGCGAATATCGTTCCCCTTAATAATTAAGCTTTCTGCGTCTACGCCCGACAAAAAGGCTGGTGTCGTCGGCATTTATTACAAACTGCGCAAGAGTAGTAACCTTTACCACGTCGTTTATAAAAATGTTAAAGAGCAAAGGGCCCAATATGCTACCCTGAGGCACGCCGCAGGTTACGGATTTGAGAGAAGATCGCCCATCGATGCTCTTGTCTGCCGCTCTACCTTTTTACTTTCGGCGGCCGCGTCCCATGACGATCTGCCAGGCTTTGTCAGTACAGAGGAGGCCGTGGTACAGCACAGACCCGAACCCACGTAGATGGCCACTTGGATAACGGGTACACCACGTTTTCATACGTGCCTCCCTGTGATTTATGAATGGTGATATCACTTGCCTGCACAACGGGTAGCTGGCATCTCCCCACCTCCTCCGCCCCCTCTCCTCCTCCCTCCTCCTCCTCCTCTTTCCTCCTCCCTCCTCCTCCTCCTCTTTCCTCCTCCTCCCTCCTCCTCTCTCCTTCTCCTCCCTTGGGGGTGCAAAGGGGTGAAATTGAGGTGAGAAAGAACCAATGCTAACGCATTTCCATCGAATGAATCCCATTGATCGTCGAACAATTTTTTTTTTGTTTTTTCTACACACCATTTCCCTTCTTGTCCCCCGATCGATCCTGCCACATAACTTTTCCTGGTTTTTTTAAGCGAGTTTGTAAATACCTTGATAAGATGGGCCGATAGGCAGTGTTTGGTTTTTTGACGGTTTGACGATTTTATATTTCTTCTTGTTAAAATTCAATTGTAAGTCAGCGTTTGTCTTGTCTACTCCTTCTACCTGTCCTTCGTCAATATTTCGCGCTGTTTTTCGTTAGTAAGTCCTTTTAGAGTTTTCTGAGATCCCGTTTGGCCACGATTGTAAACTCTGATCGATATTTCATTGCACGAACAACAAGCTTGAACAAATTGTTTTTATCTCAATGTCGCTTTGTATAGACCCCTTCCGAAAGTCAAGTGCCGATTACTAAAAGGTGGGAACAACTGTACGACGGCAGAACAACTGACGCCGTCACAACGTGCAAGTCTTTTCATAAGATATCGTACGTCGGAGCAATGCCAAAAGGAACCGACGAGCCAATCAAACAACGCCGAAACTGCAACATCACTACGCTCATCACCTTTGTCTTAGGGTGTGTTTTTGCCCTCTAATCCAACCAAACGCATAAGGTGTGCCGTGGCATTGCGGGTTTAGTCCGCCATTATGCAGGGATTGCACAGCTAGCAAATGAGGGCAGTCTTCCAAAAGAGGTCCATATATGTCTCCAATGTTGACATCCCATGGGGCGTTTAATCGTATTCGTCATGGCTAATTGTTCGTTTATTTGCAGGTTTGAGGACACTAAGCCTTTGTTCATCACGGAGGTGATTAAAAAAAAAAGGAGTTGCTGCAGCAAGAAATCTCAGTAAAGTTAAACTTCCCACTTCATTTCCGGCGTTTGAGGCCCATTCCGGATACATCACAATCAATGAGGCCTACAAAAGTCATGTTTTTCTTCCTGGTCAAGGCAAAGGTAAGAACGCAGTTGTCCTTTGAAAACAAATATATATATATATATATGGGTGATTTCAGCACAACTCAGGCACAACATTTGGGTCGAATTTTTAATTTTAGTCCAAAAAATACATGTTCTTGGGCAATTCCTATAATAAAAGAAGATGCAAACGGCGAGTTCGTAGGATTTTTGGTTCTCAAGTTATGGACCCTTGAAGCGACCAAGGTGGAAACTGACGTTTTTCCTGCTTATCGGGGGTGCCATATTTCACTCCATCCCTTTTCCCTACCTTTTACGCTACATCAATATAAGTTTTTGGGAACACTCTTGAGATATGATTTTTTATGCTAATTAAGCGTCTAGGTCATAAGATCCTTAATGTTGTTTTTGTGTTTTAATTGTCAAACCGCCTCTCTGCGACGATATTTGACGAAGTATGTACAGCGAGGTGTGCTGTAAGACCTAAACAACATATTTTATTATTTTCACATCACTGTAAAACTTCAATTAAGCTTTTTTTTTGTTTAGTATAATTTAAATATTTTGCGCTGAATATATATTGCTTAACACGTGCCTGAAAAACGAATATTTCGAAAAACTAGCAAGTTTGGAGTCGATTTTCTAAAAAAAACCACCTTTTATTTCTTTGAATTTTTATTCACAGGTAGGTAATATAGTAGTCTATCAGGAACTACCAACGAAAATTGTAATATATTGTTTGTATGGCCGCTATCAAGACTCGATCCTCGTGCTATGAGTGTTTCGAACGGGACTTCGCACAGGCGCTCTGTTGAGCAGAATTTTTGGCCTATGTAAGGTTTTCTATTTATCGTTAGCAGTTATCTCAATATCCAACCATAAACATTAATAAAATTTAGAGTAGTGCTCTTTAAAAAGTTTAGTTGTTAGTTTTGGTTAGTTCTGTGTATGGATAAGAGTACATGACTCCGGAGCACGCCGTCGCTTCAGCTATTTTCCTGAGCTCGTGCTCTTTCATTTCGCGATTGTAGCGTGTGATACGCGCTATCATCTTGTAGATCTGATTGAGTTGTTTTACCGTCTTTGCGGTTCACTCCGTGCTTTTGCCGTCCTGTTGCCAGACAAAACCTAGTATTTTTATGGCTGGCCGACGGGGTATTAACGTGCCTCCTATGTGGAGGTTCATAAGTTTACGCGGTTCCTCTGCCATTTTCTGTCGTGGGTGGTTTATGACTATGACATATTCCGATTTGTCTGGTGAGCACTGGAGCCCTCTGTCGTGCGCGTGTTCGTGGATGATGTTAAGCCCCGTTTGTATCTTTCCTTCTCGTTGTCCCGGGTTGCCTGTCGTACACCAGATGGAAATGTCATCCGCGTATATAGCGTGGTGGAGATTTGGGACGGCATTAAGCTTAGTCGGGAGGTTCTTCATGGTTATATTAAAAAGCATCGGCGATAGTATTGAGCCCTGTGTTCCTTTACATAGGGGATACGGTTGAGAGGGTTGACCCTCAGGGTCTAGTCTTCTCACCGCTCTGTCCTTGAGAAAGTTTTTTACGTATCTGTACATTCTGTTTTCAGAGTTCGTTTCGCGAAGGTTTCTTAGGATAGCATCGTGCGTGACGTTATCGAATGCTCTTCTTAGGTCTACCGCAACAATGATGCGCTGTTGAACCGTGCTGGGGTAGTCGTGCACCTGTTCTTTGATCATTTTTGCTACGTCTTGCGTACTGACGTGCTTTCTGAACCTCACTAGGGTGTGCGCCAGCTGATTCGTGGCTTCCAAGTGCCATTCTAGCCTGTTTAATGCCATCTTTTCCATTAGTTTCCCCATGCTGGACGTCTTAAATATTGGCGGAGGTTTGTTGGTGTGTTGGGAAGTTTGCCTGGCTTGGGAAGCATGATTACGTGCGCTTCTTTCCATTCTTCTGGTAACTCTCCCGTCACCCACACCTGGTTGATGTGTCGTAAGAGCTCGTCGAGCTTGTTGTCAGGGATGTTTCTGAGCATTCCGTATGTTATTTTGTCCGGCCCCGGCGCCGTGTTGCGCTTCAGCTGGAATAAGGCCGTTTGTAGTTCTGCATCGGTGAAGTCCGAGTCTACCCCTTTGATTACTTCGCTTTCCAGTGCGGTTTGTACTTCTCGACCTAAGCGGGTTTCTGCCGTTGGTATTTGCTGTGCCATTGTCTGCGTTTCGTCTGGGTAGAATGTGTTCCTGACTCCTCCTGCGAGGTCCTTCACGGTGGCTCCTGTGCTCAGCATGAGTTTCTTTAGTGTGTTCCTGGGTTTACGGTGCCCCATGATCGCGCGGAATATGTGCCAGGCTCTGATCGTGTGCAATTGACCGTCCATGTCATCGCAGAGTTGCATCCCGTTTTGGCTGGCCAATATTTCCGCGTGTTCCTGGCTCTCCTGAGTTAAGGCCAGTATTCTCGCCTTGAGGGCTCTGTTGCTCTTTTTCTTTTTGAGGCGTTTTGTGAGGTTTCGTCGCTTGGTTTATAGGGTCATTAGGTGTTGATCGACCGTCGGGTGGTCGTCTGTGTTCGCAATGTGTTTGGTGTGACGGTTAACCGTCTCTTGGATCGCTTCTGTCCAATTTTTGCATCCGAGGTGCTTCCAATTCACCCCCTGGAGTTCCTCTCTGACTTTGTGCCATGCCGTCAGCTTCGTCGTTCTGAGACGTTTTTTCCGTCCCCTTTTCCTTGGAGGGATTTTCATTTCTATTATTATGTGATCGCTGCCGAGCGCGTCTCCTGTGTTCTCCCACGTCGCCGTGAGTGGGCCCTGAATCTACGTTAAGTCCAAACAGGTGCCCGTTTGGTGCGGTCCACCAGTGCGCGTTGGCTGCGTCATGTCATTTAGGAGGGTCATACCTTGATTGCCTGAGAAGTTCTGTAACTTTCTCCCTAGTGGCGACGTGACCGCATATTCCCAAGATGGGGTGTTGACAATTGAAATCTCCCAGCGTTACCACCGTGTCCCTATCCCTGTTGGGTCCTAGTTTCATGTCCAGGGGCGGGAGGCGTGCAGTAGGTTGGTTACGTAGCCAGTAACTGTTGATTATATGAAGCCTGTGGTCTCCCAGAAGTATGCTGGTTGCCACATGCTCCATTGTGGGTGTGTTGATTGCCGTTGTATCATGCTGTATAGAGGGAAGGTCAGCATCTTGTCTCCTGATGTACGTGGCTACCATAGTAGGGGTTATCATCGCGTTCTGCCCGGTAACCCGTTGATTGTGTTGGATACTCGGTTGCGTGTACATGTCGTACCCCTGTATGGCGTGAGCTCCGTTTGTTTCCTGCAGGACTATTATGTCCATTTGTGTTCCAATTATTTATATGTGTTGCAAGAGGTGGCTCCTCTTTCGCCGGAACCCTCTGCAATTCCATTGTCATATGACTATTTCATCGTTTTTGTCGCTTGAGGTTGTTTTTGCTTGGTACGTCGTTGATGTGCTGCTGTGTGGCGAGTTTAATTGTTGTCCCGCGTTTGTGTTATTCAATATCCTGTTGTTCCATGTTCGCGTTCACGGGCGCGGGCATAGCGGCGCGCTTGTGTGGTCTGAGTTGCTCCTGGTGGGCCGCTAGTTCTGCTTGAATTGGTGCTAGTGCCTGTTGGATCATTTGTTGGAGCATCGGAGCAAGTGCGCTTAAGATGGTGGGTATGGACTCTGCTATTATAGTGGATATCTTTTGGCGTAGTTAAGTGCAGTCATTTGTATTGATTTGCTGGTATTGTTGCGAGGGCGGTGTGCTTGGTGCTTGTATTGTGGCGGGTTTTAGAACCGTTAGTGAGAAGGGAGAGGGTTGTGAGGCCGTGCCGCTCAATTGGGTGATGGGTTGTGCCACTTCCTGCATGTTTGGGATCACCCGTGGGTAGCTGCTACTGTCCTTTTCCTGGTAGGCTCCTGTTGTTTGTCCTCCTTGGCCGTGTGTTTTGGATGCCTGTTTTCGGTACCACGGGTTGTGTGAGGGTTCTTGAAACCTTGTCCGTTTTTGTTGGTCTTGTTGTAGCTGTTGTGGTTTTCTTTGATTTGCCCTACTGCGGCTTCTGGCTCGTTTGTCGAGGGTCACATCTTGCTTGGCAGTGATGGATCCCCTACCCCTGCTGTAGCTTCGGCTGCGGCTCCTGCCTCTGCTGCGGCTGCGCAATGGGGTTTCTTGTAGCTCGAACCTGTTGCTTATTGGGAGGTCCGGCCATTCCTGCGGGTTCTGCTTCAGGTTTATGTCTGGTGATCGTTTCGTGTTCAGTTGTTGGGCTCTTGCTTGACGTGCTTGACGTGCTTGACGTGCTTCGAAGCGTTTCTTTATAGCTTCCGCTACCGCCTGCTTGGCTGGGCATTGCGGGTCCGTGGCGGCGTGATCACCTTTGCAGTTGGCGCATCGCAGCTCGCAATCGTGCGGCGTCTCGCTTAAATTTTGTTTCGGCGGGAATTGTTTTCCCCAAGCTGTGCAGCCAATGTACTCGTTTTTGCACGGACATACGTCTGCGTTATGTTGAAGGCTGAGGCAATGTGCACACTGCCTATTTCGCTGTCGCGGTGGGTACATGCGGTATACTCCCGAGTCGTATATGGCGTACCTTGGGAGCGACGGTCCCTCCACGGTGATGAGAATGGTTTTCGTCGTGCCCAGTCGCCTGAATCCCAAGACCGTTCGGTTCTGCACTCCGAGGTTCTCCTTGATGAAGTCGTCAGTTGCGTCCAGCGGGATGCCGTGGATCACTTCTCTCGCGTTTTCTGCCGCGTTCGCCACGTATGCACAAATGGAGTGTGTAGTGCCCACTACTTGAATTTGTTGCGTTGTCATGATCTTTTGTACTGTCGTGGCTCTGTAACTGTCCACGATGAGGAGATTCTGCGGCGCTCGGAGTTTGAAGTAGGTGTCTGCACACTCTTGTTTGGTGAGGGCTGCCGCCATTTCGAGGGCGTTGGTTAGTGCGACGAGGCCTATCGATGCGAGGTGCTCGTTCTTCATCAGCTTCAGCACGACCGTCGTCGCCTTGACCTGTCTTGGTGCCGAAGTGGCGAGTTTCCCCTCCGTTGTTCGAGAAGTTGAAGAATCCTGCACGTCTATGATAAATAGGTGAGCGCTATCGGCGGTGTGGACTGTTATAGGTGTGCGGGGGACGCTTTGGGTTGTCCCTGGTGAAGCTCCGTTGGCGTTAGGCCTCGCTGAACAGCTGTGCAGCTGCCAGGCTTAGCTTGGCGGGCCGGTGTGGCCAGGGGGGCTATGTTGCGCTTTTTGGACTCCCAGGAGACTTGGAAGAGGGAAGTGACGTCAACGACTGGGGGGCTATGTTGCGCTTTTTGGACTCCCAGGAGACTAGGGAGAAGGAAGTGACGTCATCAACGCAGCAAATGCAGATTGGATGTTGATTTTGTTTTCTTCTGTCAACATCCAATCTGCGTTTGCTCTAGTCGTTGACGTCACTTCCTTCTTCCAAGTCTCCTGGGAGTCCAAAAAGCGCAACATAGCACCCCAGTGATCGAGGGCTGATTGCTCACCCGAAAGTGATCGCTGGGTCGGAAGTTTCAGTTTCTAGGTTGTTTATGATCTCCACTCACCTCCCTGCTGCTTTTCTGTAGATTCCGCGGGTTCAAATTGGGAATATTCGACCTTGAATCGGGAACTTGACATGGGCTACATGGTCACATCGCCTCGTCGTCGTCCTCCGCGCTGTGGGCTTACGAACGGTTCACGATATCTGTCGCTCCCTCACTGAGTGTTAAATCACCCCCAAATTTCTCACCCTTGCAATATATATATATATATATATATATATATATATATATATATATATATATATAGGGTGGTCCAAGTCACGAAGTTCGATCTAAAATGGACCGTAAAAATCGACGTTTGCACGTAGCAATCCAAACTTTTTGTCAAAGGGGTATTTCACAGGTAGGTTTTTTCTAGTAAAATTACAAAGCGTAGTTCTCTTTCTGTAAAAAATAGGGCCAAGAAACAAGGTCGACGGCGGGCGACGACCCAGACGACCAAGTCCAGTAGCGTTGTGTGTTTGGCGTTCGTATTAATAGATGGCGTCGAGAGCAGCGTCCGAAGGTGCAGCCGACCAGCGAAAGAAAGCAGACGACACGCAGACGAAATCCGTAGGCAGCAAAAGCACCGTCGTTATGCAAACGCGTTTTTTTTTTTACTTTAAGTTTTGCTTTTATTGTCCGCATTTATTTTTTAACCGAAGGTACATTTCAAAAAGACTGTGCTCATTTCAATAAACCACGGTGGTCGCGAGCCATTGCAATAAGGAGGTAGCGCCATCTATCAATACGAACGCCAAACACACCCCGCTAACGGACCCCTGTCGTCTGCGTCGCTGCCGGCCGTAGATCCTGGCAAGTTTATTGGCGTTATTTTTTACAAAATGAGTGCTAGGCTTTGTAATTTTACAAGAAAAAACCGACCTGTGAAATACGCCTTTGACGAAAAGTTTACATTGCTACGTGCAAGTGTCGAGTTTTACGGTTGTGACGATTTGTTGTGGTCGTCAAGAGAAATGGGCTTCGAGCTCAGGAAAGACACGTCAACCTCCGAGATTCCATGCAGAACTTCCTTTTTTTTATCTCCTTTTTCTCGCGCTCGCACGCGCGGCACCGGAGCTCGCACGAGCCGCACGAGTCGTCTTTTTCGGCTCGTCACATGCCGGGGTTTTAGAAACTGTCGACCCGACAGTGCGCTTTCATGAGGCAAAAACAAAACAACATTAAACAAATACCGCGCTCTGAGATATACACGCAAGTGAATAAATATGTACATTCAAAATGCTAAATGAGAAGGCACGCTACAAACAAGTGCACTCACTATAAATTCCATAAGTTCAGTCACCGGGTAGAGGCTGTGCAAATTCAGCGATTGGTGTAAGATACGGCTTCAGTTTCTCCACGTGCACTACATCGCGGCCATTACCGTCCATGAGTTCAATCTCGTAGTTCACAGGAGAGAGCCGGCTCACAATTCGGTGGGGGCCAGTGAACCGTCGTGTTGCCTTGAGCCCCACGGGTGGTGTCTTTAACAACACGAGCTGGCCCTTCTCGAAGGTGATGTCCTTGCGTCCCCTGTCGAAGTAGCTCTTTTGTTTTTGTTGAGCGAGCTTGATGTGCTTGGCGGCCAGTTTCCGAGCTTGGTTCAGTCTCTCGTGAACAACGACTGAATAGTCCGATGCATCACGTAGTTCAGCGAGCTCCTGGCGGCCATAAACGACATCAAGGGGGAGCACAGGGTCACGGCCGTAGACTAGGAAAAAAGGTGACTGACGAACGGTGTCCTGGAATCCGGTATTATAGCAGAACACAACGTAGGGAAGGACGTCAGCCCACTTGTCGCCTCCGGCTGTTGTCAAATTGATCATCTGCTTGAGCGTCTTGTTCGCCCGTTCGCAGAGGCCGTTCGCAGCAGGATGGTACGCTGTCGTAGGCGAGTGCTGGATGCCACGGTGCTGAAGGTACGTCGAAGTCGAGCGTGCCATCATCTGAGTGCCACGATCAGTGATAATCACTGCTGGACAACCGTGCTTTAAAATGATTCGACGCTCGATGAATTTCTGTACCGTAACCGCTTCAATGTTCCGCACAGGCTTGGCCTCAACAAATTTCGTGAGGTAGTCGATGGCGACAATGATGTATTTGTAGCCTCGAGATGTCTTAAATGGTCCAACAATATCTAGCCCTACTGTGTGAAACGGGGAGTGGACTTCAATCGGTTGCAGCAGTCCAAGAGGGGCCGCAGATGACATCTTCATATGTTGGCAAAGATCGCAATGCGTGACAAAGCTCTTTACGTCCCTGGAGAGTTTCGGCCAGAAATATTTTGTGCGAATAGCTTCGAAGGTGCGCCTGATGCCCATGTGTGCGCCGTACTTTCCTCCGTGGAATTTGCGTAAAACTTCGGCTCTCTTCGAGTCAGGAAGGCAGACCAAGAAACGTTGATTGATGGGGCCTTGATCCCTCCTGTAAAGGACTCCGTCATGAACGACGAACTTGTGCTGTACTCGCCTCTGCTGTTTACGTGTGCCAGCACTTCCATCCAGAAGTTTGAAAACGTCCTGGCAATACGAATCCTTATGTTGGTCACGTGAAAGATCCTCAGCCCGTTGCAGGAAGGCCGGAGATGTGACATAAAGAACTTTGTCATCTAGCTCCCGTGTTGACTGCGGAGTACGGGAGAGGCAATCTGGCGCTCTGCGTAGAGCTCCTGACTTGTAGATGACCTCGAAATCGAACTCTTGCAGGATGAGCGACCAGCGCAGTAAGCGTTGGTTCCCCTCCTTGTACCGCATCACCCAGCAAAGAGCATGGTGGTCGGTAACAACTTGAAATTTACGACCCATGAGGTACGGGCGAAGCTCATCCAGAGCCCACTTGACGGCAAGAGCTTCCATCTCTGTTGATGTGTAGTTGGACTCGGAACCTTTGAGGGAGCGACTTAAGTACACTACAGGTCTGAAGTTTCCGTCTTCGTCCTCTTGCAATAGCAATGCTCCCAGCCCAAGCTTGGAAGCGTCGGTGTGAACTTGGACGCCAAAGCGTACGTCTTCCGAAAAAAGCTTAAGAAGAGGTGGTTCACACAGGGCATCCTTGAGGGCTCCAAACGCTGCATCTTGTTCTTCATTCCAGAGGAAGTTTGTTTCTTTCTTGAGAAGTTCGCGCAAAGGAGCAGCAAGAACACTGTAATTCGGGATAAACTTCCGGAAGTAAGATGTCAGGCCCATGAAGGATTGGAGTTCCTGGATATTGCGGGGAACCGGAAACTTATGGACAGCTGCCAACTTGGAAGGGTCTGGTGAAACTCCATGTTTCGTGACGATGTGTCCAAGGTACTTGACTGACGTACAAAAGAAAAAAACATTTTTGTGGCTTGAACTTCAGGTTCGCTTCGTGGAACCTTGAAAAAATGTTTTGCAGGTGCGTCACATGCTCGTCAAATGTCTTGCTGTAGACAACACAATCGTCCATGTAGACAAGTGCGTGGTCGTACTTGGCATTCTCGATGATAGTGTCTACCGCACGCTGACAGGTAAACGGAGCACCCTTGAGTCCAAATGGCATCCTCAAGAACTCATACAGGCCCCACGGAGTAACAAAGGCCGTTTTCTCGACATCTTCTGGCCGCATGGCAATTTGATAAAAACCAGAAACCAGGTCCATGACAGAGAAAAACTTGCTACCCGTCAGAGTCTGCAAGGCGTCCTCAATTCGCGGAAAGGGGTAGACAGTGTCTTCAGTGACCGCGTTGATCCTTCTGTAGTCGACGCACATTCGTGTTGATCCGTCCTTTTTCGTGACTAAAACCAAGGGGGATGCCCACGGACTGCGCGATGGTTGCACAATCTTGGCATCGATGAGATCCTTGATCATCGCCTTGACGAGATCACGCTGCGCCGGCGACAGTCGACGTGGTCTCTGGGAGATAGGTCTCGCATTACCTGTCGGGATGGAGTGCTGCTCAAGCCGACAGTTTCCAACGTCAGTGCTGGTTCGCGCGAAGCAAGCCATGTTTTTCGCAAGAAGCTCTTGAACTTTTTGAAGCTCTTCAGGTGCCAGCGTTGAACCAAGGTTGAACGAGACATCTTCAACCGATAGCGGTTGATGTTGAGGGCCGACAATTTCCAAAGCATTCGGGCGATCCAGGTCCTCTGGCGAAGGCAGGCTTGAGCAACTTAAGATAGACGCAGTTTCGTCGTCGCTAAGCTCGATGCCTTCGACACTTGTGACCCCCCTAGCGACTCCGACAGTAGCATCAGAGGGTAGAGCCACTGGTCGAGACGACGGGTTGGCCAGGAGTACGTAGAACGTGCTCTCGGTCTCATCCATGACCATGGGTTCAACAAGAAGGCAGTGGCGGTCGTAGAGCAATTTTGTGCCGCTCACCTCTATCTTCGTTGATTGCCCTCGGACAGGATTCTTCAGGCGTGCTTGAACAAGCTTTCGGGACCGCGGAGGTATCAGCTGCTCCGTTACCAAGATGACCTTATGACATGTCGTAGGCGGAGGAATCGAGAAGCTATTTGCACCCCAATCGATCATGGCCTTGCACGCTGTCAGGAAATCGTCACCAAGGAGCAACTTTTCTTCCTCCAGATGTGGGACCACGATGAATGCCTGGTTCAGCGTCTGTCCGTCAGCTGTCACTGTGGCAGTCGCTTCGCCGAGGTTCGTGAGGGATTGACCACTTGCACCATGGAGACGGATGGAAGAAGGTTGAATCAGAAGGTGCAACTGGTCGGCGATGGAAACGTGGATGAGACTTCTCATTGCCCCCGAATCCAAGAAAGCTGTCAGAGGCTGTCCGTTCAGTTGAACCTGAATTGTTTTGGTGCCCACCGCTGCGCCACATGGGATGCGCCGAACTACTGATGACCTCTCGCAGGCGTCAGAGGCATCAGCTTGTCGTTTCCCTGCGTCGGTGCTGCAGTGGACTCGAAGCGCTGTTGCCACTCCAAAAATTCTGGTGTGAGCTCCTGCCGACACCGCGTGACGAAGTGGCCGCTCTTCTTACAATTGAGGCACAGCGGACGAACTTCCGGGTGACGAAACGAAGAACGCCGAAAATTCTGGGAAGCTTTTGATGGGCGCTGAGGCGACACGTGCTGCTTCCCTTGCTTCTCGCGTGGAGAAAGAGGCTGCTGAAAATGGCCGTCGTCCGCGTTCTGACGAGGCGGCGACCGGTCCTGCTTCAAGAGCGGGAAGGAGGACGCTTTCTTGGTTACCTTCGCAGCCTGAGCTGGCTCTGCAGCTACCGTCAATGCCGGTGTCTTTGGTTGGCTGAAGACTACCTGGTCGAAGCGGAGGAATGAGTCCAGCAACTCATCCAACGAAGCAAAGCGTCTATCGAAGTAGTGCTTTCGTGGTTTGTCAGACAGTGTTGCCAGGATAACCCTGCATTTCTCCGCCTCCGTCTCCGGGTAGTTGCACTCGTCGATGAGCTCCAGTTTGCGGAAGGCGAAGTCTGTGCAGGACTCTCCCGAACGCTGACTTGCGCCGAACATCTTCTGTTTCGCTGTAACTTCGTTGTCCAGGTTGTAACGACGACGGAAAGCGGTCTTCATTTGCTCCCACGTCGTTACCTTGGTTGTCTTCAGGTGGTACCTCACCCACATAAAGTCCTTAGATGGTAGCTTGGATACAATCAATGGGATGGCCTCACTCGGTGCGACTTTAAACGTCTGGAACCAAAAATCCATCTGGTGAAACCAGGCGAGGACGTCCTTGCCTAGCTGAGGAACCGAGCTGACAGCCACGTTGGTCAGCGACTTTGTCGGCCGGTCTGGTGTGACTGCAGTATCTGCGGCTGACTCAGCTTGAGCAGGAGCCTTTTTCTTGGGTGCCTTGGGCTTCTTTTTCTTGGCGGACTCGCTCTCGGAAACGTCTTCGATAGAGATTGCGCTGCACAGCGATTCGGCCGACGAAGTTCTCCTCATCTTTGCCTCGAGCTGATCAAGACGATCCACGACAGGCGCCAGCAGTCCGCAGATCAAATTCTCTGTTGCCTGTAGTTGTCTGTTGGTGGCGTCGTCGCAAGGGCGCGATATGTCCTCCAGCTGGTCGATCGGTTGTGCAGAGGTCGCGTTCTTGAGCTCTGCTAGTTGTAGGCGTAGCTGATCCACCTCGGCTTTCAGGATCTCCGTGTCGCTGACGACTGATTGGTATGCGGCGTCCTTGGCGTCGTCATCCAGCCTTCGGAAAGCTTCGATGGAACGTTCCGCCATCTTGGAGTTACCTTGAAACCTTGGCCGTCCAGGCGACAGTGGTTGGTGGAGACCTTAGTGAGCGCCGTCCCCACATAGGTTGTCAGCGTGAATTTGCTGAAGACCCGGGTCCCCGTTCGGGCGCCATATGTGACGATTTGTTGTGGTCGTCAAGAGAAATGGGCTCCGAGCTCAGGAAAGACACGTCAACCTCCGAGATTCCATGCAGAACTTCCTTTTTTTTATTTTTTTATCTCCTTTTTCTCGCGCTCGCACGCGCGGCACCGGAGCTCGCACGAGCCGCACGAGTCGTCTTTTTCGGCTCGTCACAACGGTCATTTCATTTTACATCGAGCCTGGTGACTTTAACCACCCTAAATATATATATAAATATCACCCTTTGTCATGTAGTTTCCTCCAAAAACGCGATTATTCTTTCAGTCAGATTATCTAAAAATATAGTAGTTATTGTGATATCTGCTGACGTTAATTTAACGAATTAACACAACTCTACAGATCATGGTGGAACGGTGGCCAAGTTTGTTAGCGTACCGCAGCTCAGAGCACATGGAGAGGAAGATCAAAGTGCGAAACATAGGAGTCCCACGCTTATGGTGAATTCCGCTCGCAGATCTCGAGCGATCCAAAAGCGCTCCATTTGGAGCGCGCATATTCCGCTCGCAGATCTGGCTCGAGCTGGTCATCTTCCCCTCGTAGATCTCTCGCAACGCCCGCTCCACGGAGCGCCTCAAACTCCGCCGAACTTGCTCTGCGGGATTTCACAGATCTCTCCGGAAATTGACAGAGCGGCCCACGTGATTTCCTTCTAAATCGGCAGCGCGCATGCGCGGTGAGGTTGGCGAGGTCGGTGGGCCTCGCCAACCTCGAGGTTGGCGAGGTTGGCGAGGTCGGTCGTCGAGTTGAATCTGTTCGGGTGCATCGGTTGTTTACGTGGGATTGTGACGGCTCGAACGCTTCTACCTCGCGTAGATCAGGGATACAAAGCCGGGACTGTGGAGCGTGGTAAATCGTAAGCGCTGACATCTGTGATCGTGAGAGGAAGAACGACAGGAAACCCGGAGGCAGACGCAAGGTTAGGCCTGTTCATTCCGCAGCCAATGATTGTTTACCTTTTTACACGGCATTCCGCCGGCGTTTTCCCGTGCAATAAAGCAAGAAGAGATTAGGCAACGACCGTGCAAGTGATGGTTTGTTACCTCTGTGTTTATTAAAGTCGTACCAGAAATCTGAACTCCACCGCTGGCAATCGCTGTTCGTGCCCCGCCGCTTCGACGCGGCCGAAAAGGTATGTGACGGTGCCGAACGCGGACGTCTTCGTTATTTGCGACATGAGCGCCGTGGTACGTATAATTTCGCCCGCCCTGTGTCGCGTGTTATTTCTGCGTCGGAAAGATCAGTCGGCTTTGGCGTTGGTGGGCTTGTCAAGTCAGCGCCTGGTCAAGTTCGAGCAGCGGCCATTTTGAACGGCGGTGGGGAAAGCGATGGGGAGGGGTGTGGGGGAGGTCGCTCCAAAAAGGCGAGTTTATCTTCCCCTCGTCGATTCGGAGCGGGTCCCACGGAGCGGAATTTTGCCTCCCTCGCGGATTTTGGAAAGCGCTCCGGATCTACGAGTGCAATTCACCATTAGTCAACACTCGTCAATACCGTTTAAAAGACAAGGCCTGAGCCATATACCACCCCCCTCCCTCCCCTACGTCATCACTAGTGGCCTAGGCAGTGCCGCCTAGCTTGCGTGAGCATCTCCGCCTGCGTGTCGTACAGCGTCTTACGACGAGCGCGACGCTGGCACGTGGCATCGATGTTAAGCAATATATTGGCCAAATGATTTAATCCAATAAGGCTTTCTACCCATCTTAAGGTTTTTGTATTATAGCCGGTGTCGCCGCCGTGTGGGTCATCTGATCCCTCGACGGCAAAACTAAACACACTAATGTTCTCATTATTTCCCAAATTGGGTGCTCTCTGCCTTGAGGGGTCAAGCGGTGGATGACAGTGTTTTTCCTTGCCATCTTCAGTTTGTGTGTTCGAACTGAACGAAAAATTAATTAATTAATTAATTAACGTGTTGAGTTATTTATTGATTCACTCATTCAATCATGCATTGATAAGTAAAGCGATATATTGATGGATGTGTTAGAGCCTCGACATGGGAAACGGGGACCAGTGAAGGTTTAAAAGAGAGCGTTTAATACACGTCTGGCGGGTACGCCTGCCCAGCAAAAAGAACGGTGCGCCACGCGAGTGGTGGCGCGAGCTTGGGGTCAGTCGTCTTCTTTTGCGAGAGCGCTAACACTCGGCCATCCTGAAATTCAAGTGTCCTCACTTGATGTTTTTTCAATGTCAACATCAAAGGTGTTGACTCGTTTCAGCTTGTCGACAGGAGCTGTTGACACGTAGAAACGTTGAGTCCGCTTGTGGCCAGGTATATCCTCAATGCGGTAGGTGTCATTAGAAAGTCGCATCGAGTTTCCGCTGCAAGTGCGACTTCTTGTTCTTTTTCTTCTTTTTCGAGCCTCCGCTGTTGCTCACGGAAGGTTTGCTGTCGTAGCCGCTGTCGCTGTTTTTGTGCTGGTGATTCGTATTGTGGTGAGGTCGTTCCCTTGGTTCTCTTCTTGCCGACTCGATTTCGCTGTGCACCCGTTTGCGGCTACCCTTGCCTCCTTTCTGCTTGTTCGGTGGTGCTCGCCAATTTCCTTCTGACTGTCTACTCTGATGTTGAGACTCGTGAGGGTCGTCATAGAAAATGATGCAGGGCGTAACCGGATTGCCCCTCTTCGTCATGTGGCATAGGTGACCAAATTGGCCTTGGCCTGCGCAGTTGTAGCAGTAGCGTTCCTTAATTTGCCGCGTCTTGAAAGGCGCTCAGCTCGCATGATAGGACCGTCCTCTGTTGTAAGGTGGTATCTCCTCCACAGATCAGGGCAAAGCTGAGGTCCTGTTCGTACATCTTCCGCTTCGATCGGTTCCAGGAGATCCGTCGTCCTACGGTTGATGGCGATTTCAGATATTTCTGAACACCAGGAGGCTCTGGCTGCTACATCGCCTTTCGAAATATCCACGTTGGTATTTGACATGTTCAAAATAGGCAAAACTGTATCGCCACCTTCTGTGACGTTGATTACACAAGCAGGCAAACAGTGTTCCTTGCCTTCTTGCATCTGCAACTGTGCGTCAACAAAGACGTGTCCTGCCGCAGACTCCTTAGTCGTCGGAAAAATGATCCCCACGTAGTTCGGTGGAATCACAACAGACTGTTTGGCCCATAACACCAGGGAGCATGGTGGAAGATCAGGGATTTGAATCTGTCGGAGCCGTTTATCATCATCAGTGGAACTGCCCTGTTCCTCGAAAATGCGGAGCGTTTTCCTTCTTCGCACGATGGTAACATGCGGTTGCTCTGTAAACGGCTGTCCAACAAGAAGAAGAATCGCTTGTGCTTCACTGGGAACAACGTAGATTGGAACGCGGGCTGTCGCCTGGTCTACGGTGACACTTGCTTCCGTGATTCCGCACGGTAGGACCTGACCAAATCCATAGCCTCCAATCTTACATCCTCGGGATGGCTTGTTATAGTTGATTCCCAAATCATCGGCATCCACCTTGCGCAGCGTAACGCACTGACTTCCAAGGTCAACATAAGCTCGGACAAGCTTCCCGTCTACGAGAGCGTCTTGACAATACTTCTCGTTTTGTGCATTTACTTTTTCTTTGTTTTCGATGTGATGATTTTCTACCGACACACTTCCTCTGCCGCTTGATCTGCAGTCAGCTGTTTTATGTCCATTTCGGTGACATTTGCTACAGTGTTCTCGCTTCTTTGGTTTACTGCAGTTTAAAGACATATGTCCGTATTCATCACAGTTGAAGCACCGTGGTTCACCATTAGAGTTAAATGGCGGTTTTCGTTTCGGGATTATGTGGGCATTTCGGTCACTGGGTGAACTGTTCTTTCCTGCCCTTGAACAAGTTGCCGCATCGGATCGATGGGACGCTTCCCCGACGGCGGTGAGTCGGTCGTCCAAACGTTTCCATGAGGCTGAGCTTCTCATGGAAATACTGTTCGACGGTTTCGTTCGGCAGTTTTCGCCTCGCTTCCATTTCCTGGTGTCGGCGCTGCAGGTTTACGATGGGTGGAAAAGCCTTTTTCAGCTCGAGCTTCCATTCAAGCCACGAACGCTGGACACTGACGAGGCCGTCGTACCACGTTTTGGCGATTCCTTCTAGCTTCGTTAGCGCAAAACACGCCGTCTGCATCTCGGTCCACGAGTATATCGCCGATAGTTCGTCAACTTTCCGTATCCAATGTTCAACTGTCTGCACCGGATTCGTGACGGGTTGAACACTGGTACTAGCTTACCGGACTCTGCAGGTGGTCTTGGGTCGTGCGTGTGCTGGGTTGCGGGACGAAGCAGGTCAGCCATGCCTGCGACCGCTCCTCGCACGGCGGCTTGTACAGGCTCTTGTACAATAGTCTGAAGCCCAGACAGATCACCTGTCGGTCCATACAACCCAGTCTGGATTGTTGGTGGAACGTTTGCTGGGCCTGCCAGCGGTATTCGTTGCCCCACGGTGTTGGTGTCGAAGCGTTCCGAATCTTGACCTGCCACGCCATCTTGGCTCGTGGTTGCGTCGTCGCTACCGCCAAGGCTCGTGCTCCCTGTTCCAGTCGCAACGGTTGCTGGAAGTCGGGGAGGGCCCGCCGCCGCAGTCTGCCGTGTTCGGTTCCGCTCGCTCCGCCGCCGCCCTTCCTCGTCCATGTCGAGGTGCTGGTCGGTGTCGCTGCTGTGACGATTCGTGGCCACAGAAGTCGACTTGCGCTCGGTCGTGGCCGCTGGATCAGGCTTGGTTCATGCCACTTCTGATATGTTAGAGCCTCGACATGGGAAACGGGGACCAGTGAAGGTTTAAAAGGGAGCGTTTAATACACGTCTAGCGGGTACGACTGTCCAGCAAAAAGAACGGTGCGCCACGCGAGTGGTGGCGCGAGCTTGGGGTCAGTCGTCTTCTTTTGCGAGAGCGCTAACAGATGAATCGGTAGATTGATCGGTCGATATATATATATATATATATATATATATATATATATATATATATTGATTGATTGATTGATTGATTTCGTTACGTAATACCGATATTTTTAATTCCCTTAGCCGGATGACCCCAATCTTCCCCTTACCATCTGGATGGAGGGAGGCCCTGGGTTCTCCGGACTGCTCGCAATGTTCACCAAAAACGGACCCGTAGGCATCAGTAAAGATGGCAGCATCTGCGCCAGGCTAGACGCCCTGACACAGCACACGCATATGGTCTACCTGGACGCTCCTGTGGGAGGAGGGTTCAGCTTCACCAACGACATGAAGAATGGGTTCTCTAAAGAATGACACGAGCAAGGACATCTCAGAGTTTCTCAAGCAGTTCCTGGATGTGTTCTCTGAATACAAGACCAGCGACTTGTACGTCGGCGGAGAATCCTACGGAGGTGAGTAAACGTTCTGCGTCTTTTTTTATGTTATGTATAAGTCACTGTACATTATTAGCGCCCACTCAAATACAAAAAGAATTTCTTTTTTCAAGTTTCTGGATAGATCACATATGGCGCAACATAAACTTTCTCGGAACAACATACAAAATTTGTATTGCAATGTTGTACATTGCGATGACCATTTTGGGATATGAGCAATACCCTGAGATATTTCCATTTCATAGTCCATGTCTTGAAATAGAAGCATGTTTCGAAACCGCTCGTAACTCAAAATCAGTCTAGAAACGTATATATACATTGCGCTATTATTTTTCTTTCTTTCTTTTTTTTTGGGGGGGGCAGGGTGGGGGGTGGGGAGGGGGGGGGGGGGTTATCGGTGGCTGAGTGGGCTAGCGCACACCAGCTCGGAGCACGTGGAGCAAAAGCTCGCGCTGTAGAACCCAGGAATCTGGGTTCAATCCTCATCCTTGCCCGTTTCGATCTGGATGAGCATCGTACCGGCGTGCGGTCGTGTATGACTACTGCGTGGTGCACGTTAAAGACCCCAGGCTAGCGGTTGTACTGCACTGGCTAAATTACTCATCTACAGCTGAGAGACTTGTCACCCGTTGAGGCAGACCAAGTTCTAGGCTGTATAGACATACAAACAACAATTTGCTGAGAAAGTATATTTTGCGGTATACGTGACCTATCCAAACGAGAAGCTGATAAAATCGTCCGAGGAAGGACTCTTCGGATTCCCGTACGCAGAAAACAAGGCGCTCTCGACAGCTCGACAGTCAAAACTTCGCTGAGCGTATTCACATTTGATCCTTCTCGTTTCTGGGTTCCCTTTTTTAGTTGTTTACGCGTAAAAGAAAAAAACTGTCCAACTTTACTGCCTCATAGACGAGGGACAAACAAACGACAGAGCGAAGTTTTACGTAAAAAAATCGACTCAATATTTTTAGCTTTTTTGGAAATATACTTGAGTATTTGTAATTGATTACAATGCCTCAAAACGAGCTAAAAACAGTCAAAACAGATGTACTTCTGGATTTTATTAAAAATCTCCAGCGCTCTAAAAGAAAAATCCAAGGGTCGTACAACCTTCATTACGTTATCATAAGTAACCCCCAAAAGAATGAATATTATCGTGTATTCCTGAAACTCAGGTTTGTGTAGCGAAATTTTCCCATTAAGTGAACGAGCGGTTGAATCCCCCTTAAGTGTACGGAGCTATGCCGTGGCGAGCTCGAAAACGTCTAGCGCTCATCCCAGCGCGCCACTTGGAGGGCAGTTTCTCCAGGAACCGTAGTATATTTAAAAAGCAAACTAAAGGGTAGTTTTTCTTTTCGATTTTGCATACTACTCTTTTTTAATGCTAAAATTCTACACTGTAAATACACTTACTTTCCGTCATAATTTGGTACTGTTCAGTCCTTTCCCCAGGGCGCAATCGCTCTCGGGGAGGAGACAACCGACAGTCACATCGGCCACTGTACGATAGGAGCTTACTTTTCAGACCAGGGAGGCTATGTTGCGCTTTTTGGACTCCCATGAGACTAGGGAGAGGGAAGTGACGTCAACAACGCAGCAAATGCAGATTGGATGTTGATTTTGTTTTCTTCTGTCAACATCCAATCTGCGTTTCTCTAGTCGTTGACGTCACTTCCCTCTTCCAAGTCTCCTGGGAGTCCAAAAAGCGCAACATAGCACCCCTGCATGCCAACATGACTATCCGGACGTCGATCGATTGCACCCGGAATGTCAACCTGCGACACTCCGCCCCCTCCGATCACGGCCCGACAAGCGGCATCAATGCCCGACAGTTTACGTCATCTCATCTTGTTTTTACACCACTGATACGCGAACACACGGTCACATCGGCGATAATTCCAGTCTTCTGTTCACAACGCACATCACTGCCATCACGATGTTGCTGCTATGTTGCTGACACGCAGAAATACAGAGCCACGTTGATTGCCGGTTGGCACTCGGCATCGGAAAACAGAACCGAACTCAGCAGGGAAGGCACCCAGGCAGCCGGCAGCAAAACCTGCCTGTCTTGGACGCAGTTCTTGCGATTTCCATAACGTCGAAAACGGCGACACAGTTCCGCGTGGTATCGCGTGAGCCCCGACTCCAGCAGACGGCCATCTTACCCAGTGTACGTAGCGCTGCTGGCACTGCTCCGGAACTTCGCTGTTTCTAGCGGTTTCGTTTGCTCGTTTGATAAAATTAGTAATAAAAGCGTCAATGCAACCGAAATGGTCTGCACGTTTGGAATAGAAGACGGAATTACAGGCGGCCTTTGCTGCCGTTGAAGCTCAATCAACTCAACAACATTTATTAAACAACGTGCGCGACGTGCTCGAAAAATTGACCGCATCTCCACGTGGTGAATGATGTTGCTTGGGGCGAAGCTCTGGTGGTGCTTGTCTGCGTAGACGCCGAGCCGCAGCATGCCGAGCCTTTTCATTCATGTCAGTAGGAGAATGTGTGGTTTTGTTCTTTTTCTTTTCTTAAGAAGACAGCTGGGATGGCATCTCAGAACCCCCTACTATTTGTTTTCTTCTTTTTCTTTTTTCATAATTTTTTTTATCTTTTTTTTTCCATTTTTTTTTTTTTTGCCCTACACGAGCACGTGAGCACGTGAGCTCACGAGCAGGAGCACGAGCACCCGACGCCGGACGGCGGACGGACATACGGACATGACTAGCCCCTAAGGAGCTTCGCCCCTAAAACGAAACCGAAAGAAGATGAGTCGCGAGGGCGAGAGCTTTCTCCCGCCTGCCTGGAGAAGGAGAAAAACGTCTCGTTCCTCCCTTCTTCTCGTGTCCGCTTGGGGGCGCGTCAGTAGAAGGGAGGAAGACGCGCCGTTGCTACCTTTTTCCTCCATTTTTTCTTGGAGTGCATATTCTTCCCAGAAGTGGCGCGCTGCGCGTGTCTCGAGCAATTTCCACAACAATGAATAGCGCCACTTTTCCCAGGATAGAGGGGCTTTAAGGCTGAACTCCATGGAACGAATTTTGTGACGAATAACTGGCGAACGCCGCCCGACGGCACGCTCGTTTTGCGCGCGACGTAGCAGCCACTGTGTTGATTCCACGCGCAGAGCAAAAGCCGCCGGCCAAAATTCGTCGGTTATTCGCAGCATATTCGTCCCATGGAGTTCAGCCTTAAAGGCTGAACTTCATGGGACGAATATGCTGCGAATAACCGACGAATAACTGGCGAACGCCGCCCGACGGCACGCTCGTTTTGCGCGCGACGTAGCAGCCACTGTGTTGATTCCACGCGCAGAGCAAAAGCCGCCGGCCAAAATTCGTCGGTTATTCGCAGCATATTCGCAGCATATTCGTCCCATGGAGTTCAGCCTTAAAGGCTGAACTCCATGGGACGAATATGCTGCGAATAACCGACGAATTTTGGCCGGCGGCTTTTGCTCTGCGCGTGGAATCAACACAGTGGCTGCTACGTCGCGCGCAAAACGAGCGTGCCGTCGGGCGGCGTTCGCCAGTTATTCGTCACATAATTCGTTCCATGGAGTTCACCCTTTAGTCTGAATACCTGGCTTGTTCCGCGTGGCAGGCTTTGTTAAGGTGTAGTCACCCGCGATTCATTCGTAGCCTTTTCCTCTGCGCCATGCATAAGGAAAAGGCCACACATAAATCGCGGATGAATCTCCCTAACATAGCCTGCCACGCTGAACAAGCAAGGTGTTGAGAAAGGGTAAAGGACCTTGCTTCTTGTAGTGCGGCGGAATTCCACTTGCTCGTTGAACCAGAGATGCGTCTGTCTTTTGCACGAGGTCTTTCGCCACGTGACCACTCACCTGCCCAGGCCCTCGCGGAGAGCGGAGTCACGTGAGGAAAGGAAGGTGGTTGATTGGTCCACCGAGCACGTACACCGCTCACCGCACTCTCAGCCGAGAAGCGTAATGCCGGAGAGCTCGAGAGAGAGCTGCGCTATCTATCACAACCTACCATAAAACTCGAAACAAAAAAATAAAATTCCCCTGTTTTCTCGTTCCGAAGCGCCAGTTGCTGTCTGTTATTGCGTCCCAGCGAGTCAGAACTACAGCGGTAGTCCTTGAGCCTATATACGTCGTAAAACGTGTCAACTCCGGCTGCACGTTGAAAGAGCCGTGCGCGCAGAGATCATTAGATTCCCTCGCAACGTTCCCGACGGGACCGAATTGTCGCTCCCTAGCTTGGAGGAATTGCGAAGATGACTGGAACGTGCTTTGTCACCGATCTGACCATGCTCAAGCATTGGAACGTCGTACAAGGGTGAGGCATTCAGCGGTTAACTTGGCTCGTCGGCTTTTCGTGAATTTGATCGACAATTCCAAGTCGGTCTGCTGCAGTATATATACTGACAGGATGAAGAACGGCGGGGGTGTCCCTCTCAGCCGCCCGGCTTCCAGCGCATTCTCGTCGCCTTCCGGCGTGCCTTGACTGCGTCTGCACGCTCGAAGCTTTTAAGATGCCGATACGGTATCGGCATATTATGCCGATACGGTATAATATAGTAGTAGATTTCAGCACGCAAAAAGAAGGGAGATTTCTCGATATCCACGGCAATAATTTGTTTAAGGTAATTAATTTATTACTGTTTCGCTTCGTAAAATATTTTTGTGCCAGTGTTGCTCTAAAGGTGTAAAAGCGCATAAATGAAAAAAAAATATATATATACTATTGTCACGAATGACAAAGGATGAGGCGACGAAACGAACTAACACAAACTAAACGTTTAGTGGGGCGAACTTCTGCCCGAAACAATAATCACAACATCTCCACGTGGTGAGTGATGTTGATTGGGGCGAAGCTCTGGTGGTGCTGATTATACTGATTTTATTGTTCATAGGTAGTGCTGATTTGTCTGATTTTTTTTATTTCTCATAGTAGTGCTGAGTTCCGGGTTGCGTTTCGACATCATTATTACTGATTTATGGTCGGTGAAATGAAGAGCCAGTGGTTCTTCTAGCGGATCAGCTTGGATCCGCTAGAAGCCGTGGGAACGCATCTACACCGCTTAAGTCAACGGTGCATGTCAGAAAGAGAACTACCACATCTCAGAGCCCCCTACTCGTCCCGCAGTCATGGCCGAGTGGTTAAGGCGATGGACTAGAAATTCATTGGGGTCTCCCCGCACAGGTTCGAATCCTGTCGACTGCGCAATTTTTTTTTTTTTTTTTAAGAAGACAGATGGGATGGCAATCGATGTGAGCACGGGCGCCGGACCGATGGACAAGGCTAGACCCTAAGGAGCTTCGCCCCTAAAAGGAAACCGAAGATAACAATAGAGCGTCGCGGGCGTCGATAGCGGCGTAACAGCAGGATCGAACGCGGGGGCGAGACTGACTCCGGCTCGCCACGCGGAGCCCCTTTCGTACACACGTGGGCTTCCGGAACAATCGACGTAGAAGATTCGGCGCGTAGAACATTGTGACTTCGAACATGCAACAGAGTTGTCGAATTTACCAGAACACTAAATTGCAAGAATAAATAAAAGACGCGTCGCTCTCAGGAATTGAACCCTTGCTCTTCGCGTGGGAAGCAAGCACGATAAGCGTTAAGCTACGGCCGCGCTGCCTGCTCGGCGAGCTACCCGAGCGGTAATATCTATATAAACTGCGTTAACATTGAGAGGTGGGCTAGTTGGTCTTCGTTGATCATAAGTAAGGCTCCTTGTTTTCGGAGTTATTTTTCATGAAATTCGGAGGGTGTTTTTTGGAGTTTATTTTTTAGCGAAAATTCGGTGTTTATCGAAGTTTATTTTTCGTAAATCACCAATTCTCCGAAATTCGGAGATTATTTTTGCAGTGTTTTTTATTAAAAAAATAATAAATAATAACCGGATATGCCAGATAAAAAATAAAACGCTCTTGTATCAATTAAGATTTCTTCAGTTGAATTTGGCGTTGGTGTCATTGGCAATACTAATTTGCCCCCCGACAAAAGACGCACACAAGTTTAGCTTCAACAAACGTTAATACCTAAAAATCAATAAACTGCCTGAGGTAGCCGCAAGCAAGCTCGTAGTCATCCCATCAATCTATCCCGCGGCCGCGCGAGGTGGAGTGGTTAAGGATATAATAGAGAAAGTTTCAACTGCCCCTCTTTCCTATTTTATACAATCTCTATGGTCTATAGCTTTCACTGTTACCCCCAGAAACATACCCTCTCCTTTCTCTAAATCCCAAATCCCATGGCCCAAAGTGGAAACCAAAAGAGTGGCTTTTGTCGTGACACGAATGGTACGATGACCTGTTTCCCTGAACCAACCTTGACGAGACAAGCCGTAAGACCCCTTTTTGACAACCGACCGAGGCTTGAAAGATAATTATGGTGTCATTTTCCCAGGACCATTGATCCTGTGCTGCTCAAATTGTAAACAAAAAAAAATACTTTTTTTTTTTTGTGCTGTGGGGGGCAAGGGCACATAACAATTCGGAGTTTATCGGAGAAATCAGAATCGACAAAAATTTTACCGGCGGGTGTTTTTCGGAGTTTTTCGGATTTATCCGAAAACACGGAGCCCTAAATATAATGTAGAAACATTGCAAAAAAAAAAAAAAGAAAAAATTCGAACGGAGCAGAAGATTTACGCAAATAGGACGAACGCCGACTCGCAACTTCAGTGTTTATTACTCTCAAGTAATAAAAACTTCAGTTCCGAGCAGTGGCGTCACTAGGGTCACCGGCAGTGGCCCTAGTGCCGCTGCCGATGACCCTATATTGGAGGTGGCTACTCCACAAAACTTGAATGGGGAAAACCCTAACGTTTCTGATTACAAGATGGAGTACTTATGCTTTTGTTTTCACAAACGCCAGAGCTATGGCGGAGTATCTCAGTCTTCAAAATTTGGAGAAGGGGTCCGAGACCCGCCTGATTTAAAACACTGGTTATAGTACACGAACGTTGGCACCCCCACCATGATTTGCGCAGGCTGGAAACTTGATTACGCATCTTCCCGGCGTGCTACGTACAAAACAGACATGAACGTGCACGCACGCTCACGCACAAAAGCACTCTCACAGAAACGCGCACATATATACACACACACCGCACAGGCGGGCACGCACGCACACACACAACACACACGCGCACGCGGGTGCACACACAGGATAAGTGTTTTTGTTTTACTACATTAACTTATGATGTGCGCAGTTGGAACCCAGAAAAGCCCGAAAGGCTCGAGGTCACCCACCGTCTTTTGACGTCCAGAGGCCTCGTGGATCGATCGCTTGTTTTACAGGTACGTGCACTATGTCCACTGTGAACTTCGTGGAAAAGTAAACGCTGCCTTTCGCATAATACATACACACGGATAGAAACAAAGGGAGAGGAGGTGATGAGAATGCGCGGGGACGTGTGAACACCGAGCTCGAGTCAATATTCCAACGCCAAACGCCGGCGTCCTAAGTTTAGCGTTCGCGTTCAAACAGCGAGTAGAGATTCAAGGCAGCTAGCTTGGCGCCCGCTAACCATTTCAGTCAGAGCTCGGTGTTCCCAGGTCCTCGCGCGCATTACCTTGCAACTGCTTTGTACACGGCGCCACCTATCCAAAGGCCTGGATCACTATTTTTATCCGTGTCACCCTTTCACCGTGGGCTTGATAATAATTTTGTCAGTGTTAGAATCATGGAGGTAGGAAGCTTCTGGAGACGACATGACGACACCTGAGGTGGAGCCAGTGAAGACTTCCGGTTCGGAGGGACACGCCCCTTGGCAAGCCCCCAACGAGGACACCTAGAGCCACTAAATGAGCTGCGCTTAGATTATCGGAACTCTGTTCCCTACATTGTTGTAGGCGCCGCCATTTTGGTGCTTGTGCAGAGCAGACGTTATTGCCGATCGTCATGATTCAAAAGTGCGACTTCCTAAGCATTAGATTCGGTGTTAGGAAGGAAGCTCATGTAATATTGCTTTGCTCTGTCGCGAACTGTTTAAACATTTCTGGAGGGCGGAAAAGTGTTTTGTGTGATTTCAGATAAAGCTTCAGATAACTGGCAACCATGACTTTAAGACACAATGTGACCAAGTGTCGTTACTCTGAAGCGTAGCTTAATTAGTGGCACTAAGGACACCCTTGGTCACCCTCTGCCTTGGGCGCGCCGACCGCGGCCTCTACTTCTGGCTTCGCTTGAGATTTTCTGGTTTGGTTGGCTTGAGTCCGCCTGTCGCCTCCTTTTCTTCCGACCTCCATAGTTATAATCAACTATTTATTATAGATGGACAAGTAGATTTGATCTTGAATACAAAAAAAAAAAAACCTTAGAATTATACGCAAGTCGGAACTGTTCCAGGGATATCCGATGGAAGGCGCCAAGTGTGCAGCGTGTTAAGCGCTGAATCCCTAAAATTATTAAAACAAATAATGTGATAGGTCGATGTGAAGGAACGCGCTACTTTGTATGTTTTACAAGGTTCGTGGTCGAACGTAACCATAGAGTTATTATAATGTTCGCTAGAGGTTCAACTGGCGCTAGTGTCTATGCGACTTTAAAGTCCCTCGATGTTTTTTTCACTTCCGTGAAACAAATTGAAGCAGACAGCAGTCAGTCCACTTTTGCGGTGCTCCTATGCATTCGTACAGAAAAACGCGCATGCATTTTGTCTCTACACCGGAAGATAACATGGATAAATTTTGTTATTTCGGTCGTACAGAATAGTATGTACCTTTATTGCAATTGTAAAAGTGTAACTGGTTTAGTTAGCGTATTTTCTTCATCAGTGAAGGATGTTTAACTTCGCTCTATTTCAGGCCCAAATGTGTGTCCCACAGCGGGTGTGTGAAACCAAGCGACGATTCTAAGCAAAATAACTATCGAAAGGAATATAGAATAATTGGAAATTCGCCAGCATTCCGGTGACATTTACATATTGCTAATATTCCATCCCTGTTACTATATAAAAATGACCCCGTCGTGCATCATTACGAGCGGTTAAAAAAGTTAAAAACGTGAAGAAAGTATGTGGGCTATATGAACGGTGCCCCTTTTTGTTGTTCGCTCTGCCGGGCAGCTTTTATTGGCCACTTGTTCTAAAATATTTCCAGCGTGCGGGTGATGTTTTGAATGTAGAACAAGCATCTTCGCAGAGCAGAAATAATAAAGCAGTACCTATTGAAAATCAAACTATATTTCGCGGCCTTCAATTTATTTTAATCGTACATACACAAGGAGTTACTAATCCAGTGTTACTGCGTACTACTTTCCGTCTCTCTTGGCTTTCCAGGCTCGCTAAACTCGTCAAACACAAAGTTGGGCACGAAGTTCGCGGAGCGTGCTGATTGGACTTCCGCGACGTTGGCGTCACGCGGGACGAGATGTCAATCATCCAAGCTCTCTCGGTGCTCAAATTCCAGCGAGAATGTTGGGCACAAAGTTGTGGCGAGCTTCATCGGAGCGCGCGCGAGCAACACCGTGGGGCCAGCCGATTGAACGGCTGCACTGATGACGTCGCGCCCGCGTGTCCCTACATCCCTACGCCGCGATAGAGTCAATGAAACGTAGATTGTACCTAGGCGGGCTGTAAATACTCTGAACTTTCTCGTCGCAAGATCGTCGTTTGTGGAAGTTATTGCTGACGACAAAGTGACGTTTCACAACTTTGGGAAGGAGTTATTTGAGGGCAAAATCTTCGCTTCGGAATCGAGGCGAAGATTAAACTTTGTGATATTGTGGAGCCGTGCGCGGTGTATGCGGTTTCAGAGCTCATCTTCCGCCACTGTCAACAACGCCACCGGGGTCACCCACAGGCGTTATGTATAGAGGCGTCGATAATGACTGAGAGATGAGGAGGCGACGGGGAATGGCGAGAAAAAGCCGGGGAAAGGGAAAAAAAAGGTATGACCAACACAAACACACACACAAATAGGGGTGAGGAACGGCCGTAGAAATTGTTCGGGAGAGAGAGAGAGAAGGGGGGTGGGGTGATAGTAGTGAAGAAGGGGGATATCCCTTCCCCCGAATTTTTAGAGCGCAACTCTTATGCGCCCCTTTCGAGCTCGAGCGGCGTCGCCGTCGGCGTAACCACGCGCGCGTTGCATTATGGGACGTTTTTTCACTAAATTTAGCGGGGAAATTGACGTCACGTGATTTTCACACCAATTAGGTTTCCCCGCTAAATGAGAAAGCAACAGGATAGGAGGAGGGGGGGGGGGGGGGGGCGGAGAGGCATACCCACCTCTCCGTGCCCTCCCCTCCTCCTTCTCAAGAGCTGCGCTTTAATTCGACATTATAGAGAACTGTAAACGTCTGTCATTTTTTTATTATAACTCTAAAATGCTATAGTCCGGGGCTGGGGCGATATCTCCCCCCCTTCCCTTACACCCTTATGCCCTTTGCGCCCCCTTTTTGAACGCCACTTGGAGGGGGGGGGGGTAAATCGCCCCCCTCCCCGTTCTTCTGTTTCGACGACCCTGCTTAGAGGCGTTCCAACTGAGCGATGACGAGGAACAGCACAGCGTGCAATCCACCTCTTTACGAAATCACCGGTTCAAGAGGTTTTGGTAGAGAACGCGCGTCCACACCACGAGCGCTCTCACGAGATCTCGCTTGAAAGCATGCCATGGCCGCTCGTGAATCCATGGAACGCGAACATGTGTTTCATACCAGAAACTCTGGAACCATGATTTCGAAAGAGGTGGATTTTCTAAATTATGGTTCTAGAGATTTTAATTAAAACGGGGCGCATTCCATGAACTTACGAGCGGCCATGACAGACTTTCAATCGAGAGGCTCGTGCCAGGGCTCGTTGTGTGCAGGCGCGTTCAGTGACGTCCTTTTATAGTTCATAACTTTGACGTCAGGGTCAGGATGATCGGTTGTGAACGACAAATTTGATGGTGCGTGTTCGAGTCGACGGTGAAGAGTTTGGTTGTGTACGATCAAAGCTTGGTGTCCTCGCGTTCTCGAAACATCACTGTCAATATTGACCAAACTGACATTACTCTTATTTCAGTTGATGAACGCAGAATTAATCCCAGTTTGGCTTATCTTTGAAAGCCTATCATAAAATGATTTTATCTCCCGCTGATGAGGGACAACTGCCTGTAAGCGAAATCCGTCCAAAGGTGGACAATGCTACTCGGCTGGTTGTGACCTAGCCACGTCGGGCTACACTCTGATCAAAAGGCCGAGATAAATAAAAGGGACGACAGGGACGTTTTTTTAGTAAATTCTGCTTTATCGGCGGAAATAAGAACGATATCAGACTATCAAGTTCGACGGTGTTGATTTTAGAATGCAATTACCCAAGCCTCCGCTGTGCTTTTTAGAGACCATCAAGGTCGCAGCTGATAATCTTCATTGTGACATTATACGTATACGAACCACGTTCGTCTCCGTGTGCTGCTCTAGCTCGGCGCCTAGGGAGTAGTAGGGATTTTTCCCCCTTTCAATGAAAAACGTCACGAAGATCTACGGATCTGCGGGTTTGTGAGAAAAGAAAACTTCGCAGAAAACTTTCGGCTTCTCCCCCCGCTATGTCATAACACGAAGAAAGTTGTGTCTGACGAGTTTAGCGACCCAGATGTCCTTCGTTCGTTTGGCATTTATATCCTCGTGCTGAAAAGCGCCGGCGTCGTGTTCGCGCTATCAGTGTCCGACAGTGCACATAAATACATGTACGAAACCGTTTTAGCACCGTTTTTAATGCAATGACTTTTAAACAAAAACACCGTGACTGACCAATTATTTCGTCTGCGTGACTGGGAAATGTTCCAAAGTGCCTAGTACGTACGAATTATTCGGTATATTTGCTCTTATAATCGAGCGCAGAGAGAAAAATCACTCTTTTTTCCCGATAGAAACGCGTAAAAGGAAATCAATTTTCGACTGGTTGCTTCAATTTGCGACAGCACACTAGCGCCAGTTGAACCTCTAGCGTACATCGTAATAACTCTATGGACATGACATATGGTAGCACTACTGCTACCACATGACGCTGTGTTGTAGGAAATATACTTTTTTTTTATCTCAATGAAGCTAGGTTTTTTTTTTTTTTTTTTTTTTTACTGGATGAGCATCGTAACGGCGCGCGGTCGTGTATCACTACTGCGTGATGCACGTTTGAAACCCCAGGCTAGCGGTTGCACTGCACTGGCTAAAGTTCTCATCTACAGCTGGGAGACTCGTCACCCGTTGAGGCAGACCAACTTCTAGGCTGTATAAACATACACACAACCAATTTTTGCAGCTGGAACGTATAAAGCAGGGGGAAAATGTGACATTGCGTTTCATTTCGACGCATTAAAAAAGGTACAGGTATCGGGGACTGTGCAGAAAGCCAGGAAAGTGTTGATAATAAGCAAGGCCCAGTACATTTGGTGGGTCACAAAGCGCGTGGCTAAGTGTAAAAACGAAAAAAAAGTGTCTATATCAGCTTTCTATCAGTAAAATGACCATGCAGCTAACTTTGTTTTTTGGGCTTTGAATATATAGTGTATACAATGAACGTTTCGCGTCTATAAAGTATGATCATGTATACATGTTTGCTAAAATAAAAATAGGATTGCTCGCACTCGCACAGCCTTCGCAGTCAGTCCATGCTAAGGCGAGACGAAGTATAAAGTGAGATTATGTCTCTTTGCGCTAGATGATTACTTTTATTACTTTCAGACAACGTATCTGGTCAGACGGATTATACATTCAGAAAAAAAATCCGTTTAGGCAGATTATTTTGAAGCGTACGCCACTTACCGGAAACTCAAGATGACGTTACTATGACGTAATCTCGTAGAGGAGAGAAAGATAATCAGGTATTCCAAAACCATTTGGTTTTTCCACAAACCTCGGCAGCTTTTCCCACAAACCTCGGGCAGCGAACCTATAAACTATTAGCCCCCTTAACATTACAATAAACACAAAATAGCGGTGTGCTGGGATTCTCATTCCCACTTTTTCGTGACTTTTTGCTGTCTTTTGTGTCGTTGCAGCCGCGCTACGCAACGGACGATGAAATCGCATTGGTTCACACGTGAGAAACATTTTGTGTTTACTAAAGTATGGTCACTCTAGACAATTTAGCGAGAGTCAAAATTAGAGCCGCCAAGTAGGCTACGCCTCAGCACTGTTCGCACTTCACCGCTCCGCGAATGCAGCCACCAGACGTCCATCTTGGCATACGGAAAATTGACCTTTTACAGCGAAGCTGTTTATGGCTAGAGTTCCGTGGGTTTTTCGTGTGCGTCCACAAACTCTACGCTCGCACCGCCACACGCGCCGCACGTGCATGCCTTCCCCGCACAAATGATTCGAAGTAAATAACCAAAACAAAGCGTTGACGAACGCACGTGCAAGATGCCATTTGTTTTAAGCTTTTGCTTTAGAACAGCTACTGCTGCAGACGCCGGCACGTGCGGCGCGTGGAACACCATTCCCTGAATTCTCCTTGATACTTGGGTGATTTAGCAATAGACAATTTGCTATATTACCTAGGGTGCCTTCATGTGCGTTTTGTTAGGGGTGATGACATCTGGCCATTTTGTTTCGGACGCTTATTTTTATTTCTTGTTCTCAAGCGCGTGAAAGAGCGTGTCCCTGCTCGCGCTCGTGGCACTGACTGTGCTACAGCGACATTTTGTTTCCTGCGATTTCTTTGTATTTTTCCTGTGAGCGCGTGCTGTCGGCATCGGGTACTACAAACGATGGCATCACCCTAAAGAGAAGGACATCGATACACTCTAATATTACCCAAGCATCAAGGAGAATGCAGGGATTGGTGTTCCACGCGCATTACGCGCATGCCTTGCCCGTATAAAAAATTCAAAGTAAATTAACCAAAATAAAGCGTTGACGAACGCGCGTGCAAGATGCTATTTGTTTTAGGTATTTGCTTTAGAACAACTACTGCTGCAGACGCCGGCACGTGCGGCGCGTGGAACACCATTCGCTGAATTCTCCTTGATACTTGGGTAATCAATGCCCCTGTTATACCCCTGTTACACGGGCACACTTAACCGCGGTTAACTCAGCTTAACTGCTGTTACGCGGCACCACTGATACCGCACTATACTCTCGGAGAGCTATTTTAGAAGAAGTGAAGAGCGCGCGTGCACTGCTTTGATGGGTGCTCAAGGTGCTCAAGCGCACGTTCGCCCATAGCTTTCACTACATAGCCGCAGAATGTCCTCCGCAAGTATTGTGCACTAACTGTGGCTTGGCGTAACCGCAGTTAAGTGTGCCCGTGTAACAGGGGTATTACACGGGCACATTTAACTGCGGTTACGCTAAGCCACAGTTAGTGCACAATACTTGCGGAGGACATTCTGCGGCTATACAGTCAAAGCTATGGGCGAACGTGCGCTTGAGCACCTTGAGCACCCATCAAAGCAGTGCACGCGCGCTCTTCACTTCTTCTAAAATTAGCCCCGTGCGCGACCGAAAGCGTCGCTGTGGTCGGCCTTCCACGATTGGCCGAACGCTGACTATGACGTCGGAAAGGGGATTTTCATCGACGGAAATAAGAGGAATGAAAGAACTTTAAATTTGACGGTGTTGGCAGTGTTCCTTTGAGAGCGCAATGATTTCAAGCTTCCACCATGCTAATAACAAACACCATCGAACGTGTTGTTTGCAAGGTAATGACGTCACAAAGGGGAACCACAGGAGGGCGCCACCAAAACTTCTCACCGCTAATAGCTCCCCGAGAGTATAGTGCGGTATCAGTGGTGCCGCGTAACAGCAGTTAAGCTGCGTTAACCGCGGTTAAGTGTGCCCGTGTAACAGGGGTATTAGCAATAGACCATTTGCTATATTATCCAAGCATCAAGGAGAATGCAGGGATTAGTGTTCCACGTGCCACACGCACACGCCTTTCCCGTTTAAAAGAATTCGAAGTAAATAACCAAAATAAAGCATTGACGAACGCGCGTGCAAGATGCTATTTGTTTTAGGTATTTGCTTTAGAAAAGTTACTGCTGAGGCCAGCACGTGCGCCGCATGGAACACCAATCCCTGCATTCTCCTTGATGCTTGGGTAATATAGCAATAGGTCTATAGGTCTATTCAGTAGAATAATAATCAATAGGCACCATTTTCTAGATCAGTAGACTCTCAGGTGGATAATGAAGGTTTCTCAAAACTTTGCCGCTGTGCGACCCGCGTCGGCCATGTCTACGCTCGCAATGCCCCCTTTTTGTCGTCGTTCCAAGCGGTTGCGTGCATTTCCTTATTTACGTGTTTCCTTTCCTTCCGCTCTCCCGGGGTGGCGGTCCCGTAACGCGTGTCTACTTTCCGCCATGTGGCGGTCCCGTCGCGGGTGCCTATAGCTTCCTCCGGCTACTCGGGGCGGCGATAGTCGTCCACTCAAAATAATGACCCCCGATCAAGACAACAATAAATGTGTGTGCGTGCCTTTCGTCACGATGACCACGGATCAAGACAATAAATGTGTTCGTACCTTTGTTCGAAATTCTGTGTCACGTCTGTGTCTTGTACTATACTTCGTTTCACCTTATGTGCGAGCGAAGGCAAAGCTGGAGGCGCGAGCACGAAAGCTCCGTGCCTTCAGGCTTTGCTCGAGCGCGCGAGCTGGGCAGAAACGCAAAAAGCGCTGGTCTCGAGCTTCTAGCTTTGGCTTCGCTCGCAGATAAAGTGAAAAGAAGTTAAGTCAAGAATCGACTCCGTGGCAAATGTTTGAAGGTGTGTCGTGCGTAAATGTCTTCTGGATCGCCCAGCTGTTCCGGCGAGTCGCTATCAATAAAGAGGGGGGGGGGGGGGGGGGAACGCCGAGATTGAAATTTTTTTAAACGCGGCCCACATGGTCGTGTAAATTCTGTCGCCGTCGCCCGTACACCCCCCTACCCCTCGTCCGTCGTCACTTGATCAAGTTCGTTTCTGGACCGAGAGTGCCGCAAGTTACAAATACAGCTCGTAAGAGTAAAGTAAAACGCTGCTCCGGAGGCACACACGTCTTCACGCACGTTGCACTCGCGAAACGAATACACATGGCGTCGATTCTTGATCGGTATCCAAGCGTGCGAAGGCAGAGACGCAGCATTTCGGCGTGCCAAGGAAGCTTTGATCACGCCGCGAGACCGGCGCGACTTGCGTTTGAGGAGTTGCGCCTTTTTCCTGCGGTGCTGCGCTTTCGTAAAAATTTCCACGTGTTCACAAAAGCAATTCTCACCGTTTACACGGAGTTTTAACAAACGTCTTCGGCTCGGCGAATTACGACGAACGAGCAAAAAACGTGTCTTCAGCAGTCTACTTCCGGTATGTGTATTGAGATAGGACCGGAAGTACATCTCGCTACACCTTTCTGCACCGGTGCAGGAGTTGCAAGTAAATCGAACGCAGCTTCTATCTCTCTCCTGGGTGAAGGTATCGTACCCGTTGCGTTCGAAAACCTACCCGCGTCCAGCATTGCTGTATCTGTCTTGTCACGTGACTTGAACGGTTGAACCGCCGGAATAACTCGGATCCATTCGAGTAAGATTGGAACGCAGCTCCAGAGTGCCCATCTGCTGACCGTGATCTGGCCCACTTCTGGGCGCAGCCAACTTAACGTCACGTGATCACTAATGTGCCAAACAGGCAAGATGGCGGACCGGGGGGGAGGGGGGGGAGGTGCCATATTTGGCCACTGGTTTACCGCTCTAATAGCATCCCCGATCATCCGCACCAGTGCGCACCGGGGCAGCGAGGTTCGCCCTATTATCTTCGATCAAGTGCACCGGTGCGCACCGGACGTCTTCGATCAAGGGAGCGCACCCTCTCGGTGCAGGTTTTCGTTGAACAAACGCGCACCAAGAAATTCGACGGCGCGGCGGGGTGCAGTCCCATCAGGCATTGCGGCCAGGAGTGGGAATCGAGATGGCGGGAATAGCAGACGCGCAGTCTATCGAGATGGCGACCTTGCGTAAAGGAACACGCTTCGCAGCGGCACTCGGTGAATTAATCAGCTGTCTTGACAGCAAGGACGAAGATCTTCTTACCATCGCTGCGATTACCGGCGATTGCTGCGGTGGCAAGGAGCGCCCGAAAGGTACAAACTTCGTGTAAAGCGTTGCGAGGTGTTTCGATGACACCGTGGTACGGCTATTATCTGGTGGTTCTCTTTCTCGAACCAACAATGATGGGCAGCATATACCTGTGCAATTGTCACCCGCTTCGTGATCCCATCGACAACCATGTCCACGATGTTCATTTGTGTGGGACCGCCAAATCCGCGAGTAAAACAACCGGGAGAAATTGACAGCAGACGGGCACCGCGCGCGGACCTACGGAAGAAAAAACGAACAAAACGCGAGGTGACGCATGGTGCCGCTCGCCGCGGTGCATCGCCGCGGCGCAGTTTGTCCTCGATGTTGCACTGACTTCTACCAAGAAGCGCTGTGCACTGTCCTGGCTTCAGGGCAATTCCGGTGCGAGTTGATCGAAGATGCTATCAGTTTACTCTAGTTTACTTAAGCTCGTTGACTCCAACTGACGGAGGAAAAGTGCAATATTTGTAGGGTGCATTGGCAACACTGGATCACATTGCTAAAAAAAGCATTTCGAGCTCATATTTTCGCTTTTATATGGTGTAAACATTAGTAACAATTTTATAAGATATAAAATCATCTACTTTCTACATTATTTGTTTCCCAAAATTCGAAATATTCTTGTAGAAGCCGGGCAACACTGTCCATTAGTCGAACTTCTTCGAGCTTTGGTGGAATATCGAAGGTTTGGCGAACCAGTCGAACCTTGAGGTTCGACAAAAGTTCGCGACACCCCTAATCATTGTGCCTCGGTGTGACTTCAGCCATGGGATGGATGGATGGATGCTAACGGCTGTACCATTTATAACGGGCGGTAGCTTACGCCACCTAGCCTAGATCTTTGTGCTCACAATCATTGTTGCCTCTGCGCATGCGTACATCCTCTACCCTGGCCTTGCTTTCCTATGTCACCATTTTCGAAAAAACACGACGTACATTGTCAGTTTCCTATCTTTGCGCATATTCCGTCTTTTTTGACGATTCTTTAATTTAGGGTCATGAGAAATCATTAGAATGAAGCATAAAAATCACTTAATACCGATACAGCGGCACGAATCACGATGCCAATCTGTTCTGACAGGCGGACGCATGTTGGGCTGCCCTTCATTTGTAGTTCGCAGACAACTACCCCCCCCCCCCCCCCCCAAACGGCGCTCGTTACTGAAAAGAAAAAAGAAGCAAGATGGCGGCGCATTAAAATGAATAGGGGAATGGAGCGCTAATACTGTAAGCGTAGCTAATGGCTATAGTCTGGATGTTTCGTCTATGAATATTCTTTTATGTGACACCGGCATGCAAGTACCGGTATCTCTCATCTTAAGTATAAGCCGCCCACATTTCACTCGTGCGTCATAGTCTCTCCTTAGATATGCCAGAAAGTGAATCGATTATCTTTTCTTTCATCCCTACGATACATTTCAGGCTATAAACAATTAAAAAACAAAATACATGCACAGGATATCCCCAATACAATTTTAGGATACCTTTTCACCGCAAAAATAAACTACGCATCGCCGACCGCTCAATCTCCGCCCAAAGGTAACCCAAGAAGCCCGACCCAGATGCCAAAGTTTCAGCACGAATCGCTATCTTATTTAAAAGTGACGAGTGATTTTCTGAAAATTTCAATGGGAAAATTGGTACCTTTTTCGCCCGTTTTCGATTTCTGGAGCCATAGAGCTTTATGTTTTCGAGAGCTCTGTCGACCGCTATTTTTCTCAGCAAAATTAGAAAAAAAAAAAAAATCTCTTATAATTTTTTAATTATGATCGGTTCAAGCTGAAACTTTGTCGTCTGATTCGGACCTCTGGCGCCACGTTTGGGCTAAAAAGGAACGTAATGCGATGCACAGTTCTTTTCTTTTTACGGTTATTAAGCTATGTAATTTTTTCTATATATATATATATATATATATATATATATATATATATATATATATATATATATATATATATATATATATATATATATATATATATATATATATTTTACAGAGAGGAACACATTGCCAGAATTCGAGCAACGGAGGGGTTGCCGCTAGAAGAAGTCACCGTGGCCAACTATCGCATAAGCAAGATAAGCACCATTGGACCGGTGAGCCTATTGCTTCGGTACATTTTAATAGGTTGATAGTAACGCCTAGCTGGCACTGAATGACAATGTTTTGTAAATAGTTATACAGAGTTGAAGGTTAGAAGTCTATCGTCGTTGAATAAATCGTGTATACTCTGCACAGAGAAGGCCCAGTGAGTTAAACATGACGTTTCGAGCGGGGACCGCTCTTCTTATATATATATATATAATCTAAAATGTGCCGATGAATTAATCGTACTGGGTTGAATGAATCGATTAAGTTTATTCATCTGCATATTTTCGGTTATTTCTTCATTGGATGATGATGATGACGATGATAAAAGTGCCCGCGATATGTATATATATATATGATATTTTTTATTTATTTATTTTTTTCTTCTTTTATTTATGTCAATAGTTGAGCTTCGTTCGTAGGCTGCATGGACTAGCGAATTTTCAAGTGCTCTCTGGGAAAGATGTTGCACGGGAATGTTTTGAATGTGCTTCGTTTTGGGTGCTTGGGCAGCAGAAGACGTTCAACGAGCGGCTGAAAGCACCTTTGACGATAAACGAATGCCACGTGACCCAAAGAAACGAAGGGTCGTCCTGCGCATGCGCGCCATTGAGCCGCGCTAAGAGTTCCGTATCCATAAACAACGTTACTCTGATCGAGCAGTTGGAAACTCTGTAATACAGGCCTCTATAGATCTTTTTGCTTATCTTGTGGCGCCATCTGTGTGCCTATTCGTAGTTATTACACATAAGAGTGAACTCGGTGTACATTTGGGTTTCCCCGTCAGCGTCCTTTTCAGTACAAAAACTTGAATAAAGAGAGAAATGTTGTATGAATTGCCCGAGGATAATTTTCTGTGTCTTTATTCGTGTCGCGGGTTCACCGCGTAGAGGGCAGAAATAAAGGCGTGGTACCTAACAAAGCCACTGTCCCTTAAAGTTTAGCAGCTCAATATAGTTATGTAATAACAATTTACAAAACATTACTTGACAATTCTAGGAAATAAATCAAAGCAAGACAAGAAAGTAAACAGCAGCACATTCATTAAAAAAAAAAAAAACTATAAATGAACTTCAGTGTGGTATCTATAAAATATACCGTTAGTGCTCTTTTGCGCATATTTTTTACGCGTGTGTGTTTTATTCTTCACCTCTAATCTTACCCAACAAACTTTCCACTATGCTTGTTGTTGTTTCGTCTCAATTTTGTTTTTTTCAAGGACACCTACAAATGTGCACGATTATCCACGGGATGCCTCCTCCAGGTCGTCGATGCCGTCCTGACAGGAAAAGTGAGCCCACTTCAGGATTCTCGAATCCCGATAGAAATGATAGTAGGCGACTTACTCTAAGAAAGTTATTACCTCTGGAGATACCTCCTGAAGAAAAAGAAAAGTTTTATTATATTGTCAAAAAACAAAAAAAAAAATACTTTCACCCTTTTTACTCTAGTGAAGAAGGAAGAGCAGCGGTGCTGTAGCTTGTCTTCTCGGCGGAGGCTTTCCAGGCGAGCGATCTGCTCTTCTCTCGCAAGTGAATCTGAAGCGCTCGACGCAGTGGAACTTGAGGCGATAGCGGCCTCGCGGCGGTTCCGGAACGATTTGCGCTGCTGCTGCACACATCGCCGCCCGTTCCGTTCCCGCTCTTCTTCCCCCGAACAAATGTTGCCGCCATCTATGAGCGACGGCAGCAACCAGTTGCCTGGTTGCCGAGGCTGGAAAGGTTGCCGCGATCTATGAGCAACGGCGGCAAGCAGACAACCGGCAAACGCAACACACTGGACAGCTAATGCCATCTATGAGCGACGGCGGCAACCAGAGTGTTGTGTCGACGTTTGTTTGGTACCGGACACGATCCTGGGGAAACTATCCCTTAACAGCCCCGCTGTAAAAAAAATCTCGTGGGAACTATTAAACCATGAACGTCTACGCAGAGAGCAGAAAAGAAATGCTCTCTCTCTCTCCCTGTTTTTGTTCTCTGACGTCACACCGTAGCTGCTTGCATAAAACGGGCCCGCGAACATCCCCATCTTTCTGCATAGAACGTCATCACAGTCGGGGAGCTCCGACTCAACAATTAGTGCCTTCGCTCTATCACACTATGACGACGTCACGATTCAAGTACACCGATTTTGATTAATTGTTCCGTAGTGTTGACTTGCGTGGCTGTGCGGAGCGCAAGTGTCGTCTGCTTCTTGCGTAGGATTTGCGGTAACGTCAGAACGATGCCAAGCTACTGATTGGCTTTTATTGAAAGGATAGTGGGTAGACCTCAGTGCTAGCTTCCTCGACGTCTCTACCCACTATCCTTTCAATCGGAGCCAATCGGAGCTCGGCGTCGTTCTGACGTCCCCGCAACCCCTGCGCGAGAAGCAGACGACACTTGCGCTCCGCATAGTGTGACACACGCTCGGACGCTTCATCTGTCCTCTCAAGAATCCGTTTCCTGCTTACGCGCATCGTCTGTCTGGTGTGGGAAAAGGCGGGCTCCTCTGCAAATTAAACGGAAGCTGTTTCTGACAAGAGCCGTCGTCAACACACAACGGGTTCTAGGGTGAAGGACCTCGACCGACGCCAACTTGATAACGAGGTCGTGATGCTGGATTTTCGACGTCACATAAAGAGGCCGGCAGACGAATGGCACGGATTCGGACACTGAGTCAGTGTTCGACTAAAGCTCGCCCTCAATTAGAGAGGAGACGGACATGAAACCGAACGCTGGTGTGTTACGCGACAATCCGTGCGGCCTCTTTAAGTTACGTTGAGAATTTAGCATTACGCCTTGTTATCGAGTAGTAGGAAGTTTTGCTGGTGTTGACACGACGTGACGGCGTGTCTATGTCTATATATAGTTCCCCGCCTATCCACCAAGACGTCTTGTCATCCGCTGTCGGGGGAGATTTCGTGTATTGGGGCCATAAAAGGATATGAGCGTCCTATAGCCGAGTCTAAGGATCGCAGCGCGTTCACCCGAAAAGACACACTATCTGAATTTCTTTCCGTCTGTTGCACCTTCTACATTTCTGTGCTTCAACGCCAGAATAACATCACTCAGAACTAAACCTACGTCAAGATTGAATTCCGCGTATACACTGATCGACGTTTCTTCGCTAGATATTGAAAACCGTAATTTTTAGATATATCACAAATAAATTAGCCTAGAAATACCAAAGACAAAAACAAAACAAAGGCTAGCGTACCGAACTGATTTCTATCTATCGTTGGATATCTGGCATATCAGTAATTAGGTCTATTGCGTCCAAAGTATCGATAAATATAATGAAGTTTAAAAATATCGAGTAACCTCGCGGAAATTTTAATTTTATATTTTTAGCATCCAACCTACCATGCAATCGATTGGTTTCCTACCGAAATTGGATATATAACAGCGCTCTCTCCCTCTCTCTCTTCCATGCGCAAATCAACAGTAAAGAATACAACAATCAAAAAGAAGATACTACCTCAAATAGTATTAAACGAGCCCTGACGCATTAAAATGTTGATATTCCACGTCCTTAATGTTGCTGAGGTAAAGCAAAGTCTAACCGAAACCAAGACAAGCCGGTGCACACGAACGCGTGACGTCAAAGATTCCGGAAGTCATGTGGTTTGCTTCGCTCCTCCCGACTACGGTGGAAGGAACATTTAGGTAATGACTCTCTGTCCGACGCAGCGACCACATTATAGTAAAGACGCAGGCGAGGTGGTGACGAATCATAGTAGAAAAACCCAGAGACAAGGAGCAAAAGGGACAAGTCTAAGACGGTGTTGTTCTTGTCCCTTTTGCTCCTTGTCTCTGGGTTTTTCTACTATGGCCACATTATGTTCGGCGCACCGAGCGCTTCATTCCCATGGGGATAGATGGCGCCCAAGTATCGGGTCCCTCCCAAACCGACCGGTCCGGTTGTTTCTCCCAGCGGTGGTCCCGCATTCCCTCGCTCACCGCTTCTTGTTGTACCTCACCGCCGCCACGCCGTTAACAAGTCACCAGAGTCCGTAAATCTGTGTTCTCTTCCTTCTTCTTCTTCGGGATGAGGCTCACCTCCGTGCACGATAGTGGCACCTGTGATCGACACAGCACCAAAGCAAAACACGAGGCCAGCCACTTGCCGCACACCACCACCACACCACCACACCACGAAAAAGGCGAGCACGCTGCGCCGCCGACACTGCGGCCGCCGAGGATGGACTTCACACCACAGCGCCCTCCGCGGCGGCGCAGAACTAGCAACTCCTGGTTCGAGGCTAGCTCCGAACACGATCTGATCGCTCGCTCCCCGCGGGAAGAGTGGCCAGAGTCATCACCTAAATGTGTTTCTTCCACCGTGCTCCCGACTACGCATCAAAAGTTTTATTTAAATCGGTATTTTTGGTGTTTCGGTGATCATACTAATCCCCAGCCTTAACTGTTTCATAGAGTGAACCGGCGTTATCAGTTTTTGAAGCCGCGCCAAACGGCACCTAGATTCCCCTTTGAAGCTTGTAGTCTGTAGCCGCGAATCGATGGATAAGCTCCCATTGGCCGGCAGCCCGACATAGTTCCAAGGAACGCCACCCCACACTCCATGGCGCTGCAGCCCCCGCCGAGAAGAGCAGAAACGTTTGCGGCGCCGAGAGGATCAGAAGCGGCCGCGGCGCAAAAAACGGCATTCGTGCTTTCGCATTCACAACTCGTAAGAGGTGCTTAGGTGTCTTCGGAATTGCTCCTTGTCTCGGGGTTTAGATTAAGATGCTTCCTAACCAACTTGCCCGCATACTTCAGCTCCTTGCAGGAAAGGTAGCAGCCTCGACAAGCTACTTGAAGTCAGCGTGACGTGCGCCTCAGTTACGGACTATTTGTGCATCGCGGAGGAAGGATGGCTGGCGGTAATGAGGGTGTGGGAGGAGCTTCTGGTGCATTTTTAACCTGAATCTGACCAGTAATTACATTTTTTTTGTCTTAATATCATGTTGAGGATATCTGAGATGGTATATACATCCATAGCCGCTGAACGAAGGGTGGGGCATTGCTTCGTATTTTGTTTTGTGGTGTTCTTATTGGTTCTTGTGAATTGGGACACGTGTACCTGCTTGCAGTCCAGGAACGGCGTTGCCCTCATCCGACCCCCGGGTCATCACTCACATCCGAATGAGGCTTCCGGATTCTGCATGTTCAACAACGTCGCCGTAGCGGCCAAATACGCCATTCGGGAACACGGTCTGAAAAGGTGATCTTTATACGTAACTCAAAAAACGTGTTTTCGCGATTCTTGGCATCGAATTATCTGAGCCGTTACGAGTTTAAAATTGTAACGGGCCTACTGAGACCTGATGACGATTTTCAAGAATAGCTATTGCGAGCCCAGGTGTCGAATATAGACCCTTTTCAAAACTCCAATTGAGCATCGTTGGCGGGGGCCCTTTCTTGGTTTGACTATTACCAGGCGGTGTGATATCCCACGCCGCCTGGTGATATAGTTAGGAAATTGCAGGGGGTGAGCAAATAGACCCTTTCCGGAATTCAGTGCCATCTGGCGATTCAAATGGCAGTTTAACTTTTACAGTACTAATGGCGGCGATGAACCTGTGGTCTGCAGTATTTTATGGGGCACCGTCGCATTCGCAAGTCAACGGTAGACGAGAATGTGCCCTTCACTGTACAGTTCTTTTTCAATCTCTTTCAGCGTCGATGGCGAAAAAGATGCAAGCAGTCAGAACGAAGCGCCAACCCACATAGATGCCTTGAGAGTTCTATACATGAAGGGGCTTTGAAGCCGTTTGTGTGCTACTAACATATTGACTGGGACCGAGTTAGAAATTTTCGCTTACGCAGTTCTTGCGTTCAATTCCTGTTTCACGTCGCGCTAACGTCTAGAATGTGTAGGTCTCGGACCATCTTCCTAGGAGCATCTTTAGCTTCTTCCTTCATCAGTAAACAGAAAACCGCCATTAGTATAGCGCATATGCCACTTTTCAGATGATGATGATAGTGATCGAAGTGGCCAGACTGAATTCCGGAAAGGGGAAAGGGAACGGCGAAAGCAAGAAATCATACTTTTGGCTCTTAAACTCTAGGCTAGGTGGCGCAAGCTGCCGCCCGTTACAAAGTTTGCAACCGTTAGCATCCGGATCCAAGTCTTCGCCGAACGCTAAAGCGGCCCTCGGGCCAAATACATGCATTATAATTTTTTTTTTCATTTTTTTTTGTGGGGGGGGGGGGGGCATTATAGTGATGAGAAAGGGGCGGGGGGGGGGCATCATAGTGTGTGCCCAAACATTGGCGGAATCAGATAGTTGGTGCAGCAGCCACTAGATGGCGTGCCCTTCTGAAAGGCACGCCATCTAGTGGGCCACAGCCTCTTGGCCCAGCGGCACCGGTCCATGAGTCGAAGCCGCCCGTCATAGGAAACCTTGCTTGTCGCCTCCCTCGCTTCGAAAGACGACCAGCCCAGGTCCCCCTGCACTGCCTCATTCGCCACCGTGCCATGGCAGCCCAGCGCTTGGCGTCCCACTTCTCGTTGTCTGCGCTCAAGGGCGGTTCTTGTGTCACCTGGTACACACACCACTGCGTTGGCGAAAGTCAAACCTGGCACCACCACCGCCTTCCACATTTCGCGGCTCACTATGAATCTATTGCAGCTCCATAGGCTGCGCTTACGGAGGATGTTAGCTCCCCGTGTGGCGGATTGACGAAGGTGGACGTAATGATCTTTCAGATAGTCTGCCTCGTTGGACAACTCAACACCTAGGTACTTATACGTGTTCAGTACCGGTAATACGTCAAGGCCCAATCTGAGGCTATTGAGCTTTTCTTTCTCAGTGCCCGCGAATTGTATCACGGCGGACTTGGATGTGTTGTACTTGAGACCCAACACGGCAGCCTCATCAGCACATATGTCGAGAAGTTGCTGCATCGCCGTTGCACAGCCCGCCGTCAGCACAATGTCGTCCGCGAAGGTCAGACCCGGTAGCACCGGTGCGGAAGAGGGTTCGCGAACAGGAGAATGTGCAATGGCTGGAGGCTGCCCGGACAAAGTCAACCCTTACCATGTATGCGGAGTTAAAACAGCAAATCACGGCAGAAACGCGGCTGTACGATAACAGCTTGGGCAGCCGCCTATTGTTCGAGGCTCGTGCGGGAGCCCTGCGCACACTGGTCTACAAACAGCGCTTCGACAATAATGTGCAGTCGACTGTATGCCGAGTATGCGAGGGTGAGAGCGAAACCTCGGAGCACATCATACTCCGTTGTGGCGGAATCCGACCTTCTGCCACCTCTCCCACCGAAGAGGCGAACCGACTACACGAAGGTGTCCCACCTCTAGCGACAGCGCTGGGCTTCTCGACAACAAGCGAGAGAGCCGGTACTACTGAAGCCTTTTGGAAGACCATCGAGCAGACGAAAAGACGACTGGAGGATTGGTGGCGTCATACACAACACAGGGGGCGCTGAATTCACCCCCAGGCTTGGGCACGATTAATCGAGCCCGCCCGTTATAAAGGGAGCAGCCGCAGTATCATCATCATCATCATCATCACTTTTTGACCACTAGAAATGGTTGACTTGAGACAGTCCCACGGACGAGCGCATGGGCACGTCACAATCAATTGAATAAAAAAAAAAAACGAATTCAAAACGGGGCTGAATGTTAATCCCCGCTCCATCAAAGCCCTAAAAAAAATGCGGCTAATCATAAAATAAAACCTTAATCTGATTTAGAAAAAAAAGAGGAAGATAGTGAGATAATTAATGAATAAGTTAAGTGAGTCTGCATTCTCCAAGTCAGCTGGCAATCTGGTTCCATTCAACGGTGTTTCTTGGGAAAAAGAAATATCTGAATTCGCACTTTGTATTCTATAATGGAGCGTGAATGTGATGATTTAGTGTTCAGTCGTCCTGAGAACCTTGTGTATTATGAAATATAAATGTTTAGTTTGCCCCAAATCATTGAAAACTAAACCTTTAATCTATTTATTCCCGCGCGTTCGCTCAACCAGGTTTGCCTGTCGCAAGATTGCTGAGGTGCAACGTAACGCGTCATTTTGATTGTATATAAACCTTATCGCTTTTCTTTGTATACGTTTTCTAGCTTATAAATGTTAGTTTTATTAAGTGTATTAAAATGGTTATTTCTACTAACGAACACAAAGCGCACTTTTCCCAAAGAGAAAAGCATCAGCTCATACTAGGGTGTATCGATTTTGCCACCAGCCAGAAACATTGAGGTCGCACTAGCCCTGTTTCTATAGCCTAGCTTATACAGCTGCTCCAGCCAAGGTTTGAGGACAGCGCCACCGGCTTGGAATGAATTCGGTTAGGGATATGAGTTTGGTGATATGTGTTATATGTTGTGCGATTTGTGCCATTCTATACATGGGTTGCACGTGACGTCATATCCTTCCTCCTTTCTGGTGGCCAAAACCTGCCGTTATACTTCGTTTCACCTTATGTGCGAGCGAAGGCAGAGCTGGAAGCGCGAGCACGGAAGCTCCGTGCGTTCAGGCTTTGCTCGAGCGCGCATGCTGGGGAGAAACGCACAAAGCGCTGGTCTCGCGCTTCTAGCTTTGGCTTCGCTCGCAGATAAATTGAAACGAAGTATAATGAAGCTGTGCTCACTCGTTTCCGCTCGCTCGCAACGCTCGAGTACTGCTCGTAGAATATGCACAGTAAAGGCTACGCTCGAGGAAGTTCGGCCACCAGAAAGGAGGACCAAATTACGTCAGTGCAACCTATGTATACCGTCTTACAATGGCCGGAGCTTTAAAAGTTGATCTTGGAAAGTAAGCGGTTATTTGGGCTGAAATATAATTTACAAATAAAGTAGCATTTCTACGAATGTAGCTGTTAATGTTACCCGAGAAAAGTAACACCTTAAAAATATAGCGTGGCGCCGATGTCTGCCACAATAAGGGCCGGTTCTCACATGAAGCGAAGCGCTGATGTAGCGCTCCTCACGTGCCGTCAGCTACTTATCGCCTGCCACGAGCAACAGTTTTGGCGGTGCGATACAAAGCTGGTGAACGCTCCGGTCAGCACGCGCTTAGCGCGAAGTTAGCGCTATGCTTGTAGCGCTCCGCTGCATGTGTGAACAGGCCTTAACTGACCCAAGGTTCAGCAATCGCTGCACCGATTTTAAAGATGAATCTAACTGAACACTTCTAATTAGTAGCAATACAGCTTTGACATTTACGCCTTTAAGATTTAAGACGTACAGATGACTCCCTAAAACATACTGCTTAGTCTGGAAAACAACAGTGGAATCGCTAAAGCTTATGCAATCTGCCCAGAAACGAAGTGATCTTTATTGTGTTGTCCAGGATTTTGATTTTCGACTGGGACATTCACCACGGTGATGGAACCCAAGCCACCTTCTACAAGGATGCCTCGTACGTAAAACTGCCTTCTTCCGAGCTGATACTGTAAGAGAATGATGGCCCCTGGTCAAGTTGTTTGGGAAAAAAGAGAACCGCGTTTTTCTCACCGCAAAAATATGCTACGTATTGCCGGGCGGTGAGCTTCCGTCCAAGTGTAGTGCCAGCGGTTCGGGTCAGGTGCCAAACGTTTCAAAACTAATCCTTGTCTAATTTAAAAGCTAGGAGCGACTTTGGAAAATTTTAAATGAGAAAATGGGGCGCGTTCCCGTTGGCGCTCGCCATTCGTCTCCGTGCATTCGCAGTTCTATTGATCGCCATTTCCTAACTGAACAATCTAGAAAATCACTTATAACATTAGAATAAGGTAAAGGTAAGCTCTGAAACTTCAACATTTGGTCCTTACCACTATAGCGTTACATTTGGGAGAAGATTGAGCGACTGGCGATGCGTAGTTTAGGTTTGCGACGAGAAAAAACAAGCTCCCTTTTACAGCGAAGCTGTTATGCGCTAGGATGTGGGAAAAAATGCGTCCGCGGATGTTAACAGAAAACTCCCCATTGGGCTTGGCAAGTACGAATAAATAAAAATAAAAAGAGGGGGCAACCAGCTTGAGTAAGCCTTCCTTGATATTGTTAGATAATGAGGTCATGATCTCTTGTTATCATCTCTAGGCATCGTCCTCGAGGCCGCCCTAGAAGTCGTCCTCAAAGTCGTCCGAGAGGTCGTCATAGACGTCATCCTCTAGGCGTCGTTTTCGAGGTTGTCCTAGAAGTCTTCCTTGAGGTCGTCCTAGACGCCCTCCTCGAGGTCGTCCTCTAGGCGTCGTTTTCGAAATTGTCCTAGAAGTCGTCCTCTACGCATCGTCCTAGACGTCGCAAAAATAACAGCTTCGCTGGTCTTCTATCTCCACGTGAAGTGGAAGGGCTCTACAATTTTTTTCCCGAACACCCTGGATATAAAATTAAAAAGTGCTAGCGAAGACAAGGACAAATAGGTAGGCGAACAGTACTAGCGCTTCGCTCGTCCTGTTCGCCTTCCTTTCTGCAGACATGTGCAAATTACTCCAAAAGGTAGGTTAAGTTACTGAGTATCGACGCCAAAAGTAATTGGAGTAGAGTAGAAATTACGCATTTGAAATAGTAATTGAGTAAACCACTATAACTACTGTAAAAAGTAGCTAGTTACTTTTGAAGTTACTTTCGAAGTTACTTTTTATATTTTTGTGTAGCAAAATGAAGAGCAGTTTTGATCCGTGAAAAACCCTGCGAGCCTAAAATAATTGCAGTCATTTTATGGCTTGCGTTTTCACCAAAATAATTTATTCGTTTGCAGAAGCAATGGACCTTTTGTAGAAAAACGCGGTGCGCATGCGCGGAATATTTCATGCGCCTGGGTTCGAGAGTATCTAGTTCCAAACAATCCGCCATCTTGCATTTCTCACCTTTGAGCGGTTTCGTTGTGTCGACCTCAGGGCGGAAGATTACGCACGATGGGGACAAAGGTGAGCTTGGGGGAGCCGTATCTAGGTCACATCGCCTCAATGGGTGAACAGGATGTAGCTAACGTTTTGGGTGTAGAACGGGTGGGACAGGCCTTGGGCGCGCGTTGTTTTCCAGTCACCTAGTCTCGAACCGATTCGCGTGTCTAGGTGGCAGCACATATTCGCCAAGAGGTCCATTGACATTCGAAGTTCTTATTGGAGAGTTTTCCCCTTTCGTCCTAAAGACGCCCCAGCCAAGCTAAAAAGACTTTCCACCGTGGCGCTAAATAGAAACGCAGTGTTGAACTTCAGAAACCGGCTGTGCAGGGTCGGGTAAGCGAGTGTTGGCATCTTTGCTGTCCATGAAGAAACATGTGAGGTTTGCCTCGGCTAGAGGGTCTTTTATAACAAACTCTCCTCCTTTTTTTTTTTTTTCTTCGGCAAGTTGAGATTGTTATGACTGGCCCCTGATTATTCCCACGACGTTCAGAGAGTACGCTGAGCGAGTGCACCTGACCTTCAAGGGATCAAGTCTCGCGCCACGACTATGAGATCATCTGGACGGCTGCGCGCCTCGTTGCAGTGCTATTGCTACGCTACTGAAAAAAAAAATAGTTTTGGTATAACAGAAGATGAAACGAAGTATACTTCGCCGCTGACGCCGGGTCCAACAAAATAATCTCCCAAGGGTGACTCGCGATCCTCGCCGGTGACTACGGTATCCTGACGTGACATGCCTGAAACGCTTACAAGTAAAACGTTTTCAACAAAGAGGAGGTCTCCCTGGCGTGGAAGGTCGGAAGGATGCGAAGGATTACGTGAACAAGCATCGGCACTGGTACAGTTGCAGCCGGAAGCGGGAACGTGCTCCCATGAACGGATTGTCCGTGTCTGCGTTTGTTGTCGGGGTAGTCCGGCTTTGCAAGAAAGTATTCGCTGACGCCGAGGCGACCATGGGAACAGGCGCCAAGCTGCGAGGTCATTCTAGTAGCGTCTCCCGTGGAACCTACCCCTTAAGTCAGAACTCACTAAAGGCAGACAACAGGAGAACAACAACAACCCTCGGAGTGTCCCCGTCTTTTTCGGTTGCAGCTTGAGGCGCGGCGCCTGCGTGCATTATCGGATTAGGTCAATACCCGACCGAGGCTTGTTAAGCATCTCTGCCTGCGTTCGTGCGCGCCGGTGTTTTGTTTTGGCTGCTCGTCGCCACCTTGGCCGAACTACGCCTTCGATGCAGTTTCTACGGCTGCCGAGTATCATTGCGTGGGAACGGAATGTGAAGGAAGAGGGGGGGGGGGGGGGGGGGCTTGTTCGGGAATGTCACTTTATCTGCCGACGCCTTCTTTATTTCTGCGCTCAAACTTTTGTGATGAGAAATTTAGCAGTAGATTTCGAAAGTAGTTAATAATTTGAGTAGAAGTTACCTGAAAAACGTAAATTAAACTACTAATTACCTAAATAAAGTTGTAACTGAAAGTTACCAAGTCACTCGAAAAAGTAGTTAAACTACAGTAGGTTGAGTAGAGTAGTTGAACTACTTCTAAGTCTGCGTTTTGTTCTTGTCTTTGTTAGCGCTTTTAATTTCATTAGTCATGAACCAACTAGCCCACTTCGCTACTTTACCCTGTATATCAACATTGCCGACCATATGCAAGGACAATTGATGTTGCACTTGTCCCGTCCACTTGAAGCAGGTGGACCAGCGAGAACATAACTTAGTATAAAAAAAGAAACCACGACGTCGTTTCTTTTTTGTTTTTTTTGTTTTTTTCTAGAGTTTTGTACGTTTCTCTGCACCGCTACTCCTTGAAGATATTCCCGAAAACAGAAGTTCCAGACGCTACATTCATTGGCGATGGCGACGGAAAGGGTACAACATAAACATACCATGGACTAAGGTAAAGCTTGACCCAACCCCCCCTTTCCCTCTTTTTGTTTGTTTTTTAATACTCTATAAAAATTTAAAGTGGGCTTTCGCACAATACATAAGGTACTTTTTTTGGGGGATCAAATATATCCTTTAAAAGGGGCGTCAATAGAAATAAAAGAATGCTTCCTTGGGAACAAGAGTATCGGTGGATGTCACACCGCGAATGTTACGTGGTAGTGAGGGAACTAATAAGCTAGAATGCAATAATGAACTTCCAAAATGGAAGTCTCAGTTGGCATGCATCCCAATCCGACCGGGCTTCGTAGGCCACCGTCAAAATAGACCATGGCGTTCGTTAGTTTTCGCTAAACCAACTGCTTCGCGGTATTCTGCGGCGAATCCACGAAGCGCCCGAGCGTACCTGAAAGTGGACTGGCACAGTTAGGGTGCTTTAGTGTATACGCAAACCCCTAGTTTGCATTCTTTGTAAGTTATACGTACTCTGCCCCTCCACTCAGCGCGCTTGAAATAGTGCCTTAGAGGTAATGAAATCAAATTAAACGAGATATGCGGTGGCGGTGCGACGTATCTTTGTGTCAAGCGCCATATCTGTTAAACCCTAACCACTCTAGTCTGTTTTATCGACGGGCGACGCATTTCTGGTTTTGAGGTGCAAATAAGAGATGAGCGTCTCAGAAGTCAATTAACTTGTTATAGTTAATTAGTTGACTAATTACCACGTTAAGCTCATGCTTCGATATCCGTCGCGGCTAGTAACGTTATCCCGAAGGAAAAAAATGATTTTACCAATCTCTTTTTTTTTTTTTTACAGTGCAGCTCTTAGGCGCCCGTTTCCGGCTTGAGCGGGGTCGGCGTCGGCGTCGCCGTCGGCGTAACCGCACGGTGCATTATGGGAAATGTCCCATAATGCAACGCGCGGGGAGGAGGAGGAGGAGGGGAGGAGGAGGAGGAGGGGGAAGAGAAAGGAGGAGGAGCGGGAGGAGGAAGAAGGAGGGAGGAGGAGGGAAAGAGGAGGGGGAGGGAGGAGGAGACGATGAGGGAGGGGGAGGAGGGAGGAGGAGGGGAGGAGCTTTAGGGATGAGGGGAGGAGGAGGTGAAGGAGCAGGAGGAGGGGGAGGAGGGGAGGAAGAGGACGAGAAGGAGGAGGGAGGAGGGGAGGAGCAGGAGGGAGAATGAGGAGATGAGGAGGAGGTAGGAGGGGTAAACCCTCCCCTCAGCACCCTTCCCTCCTCCTCCTCAAGAGCTGCGCTCTAATTCGGCGTCACAGGGTGTTGTAAACGTCTTTCATTTTTTTTCTAGGCATATATATTCAGCCTAAAAGCAACATGAAAGTACCGCCTTGTGACGGCCATCTCGAACGTGCTACGAGCTCTAGTCACCGTAAACTAAATCGAATACATCGTTGCACAAAGTTCGAATAAAAAGAAAATCAAAATCAACCACCCGAACGATGCGACCCGGTTCTTGAGATAAAAGAGTTTGCGTAAGCCTATAAATTAGTAAGTACATAAATACATCATTCGATCAATAGACCTGTTGCAAAACGCACTGCGCCGCGACGTCAGGGAATTTTGGGAACCCTCGGTACAGATCACGCGCTTTCTCGTTGCGCCTCCGCGACTGCACGCGCGTCCCGGCAGCTACCGCCAGCAGCCGTTGCAGCCATCCGCCATCCCGCCCATCCGCCGAGTCGTACGTCGTTGGTGGCGCACCGTATCTGTAACAGCGTAAAGGCACCGTGACAGGTGAACTTATTTGAATACGTTATTCGTCGTAACTTACCTTCACATATTGTAGTGTCACAGAATCCATTTAGTTTGCACCGCAACCGTGGCAGGTTTCGACCAGGTTCGCCAAAGCGTTGGTGCAGCAGACGACAGAGCCGGTACAAAGGAGAGGGATAAGAAAGGGGCAGCCGCTGGATCGTCTCTCGTCCGACTCGGCTGCTCAAACGTTGTTGCCGTGGTAACCTGCACCTGCTCGCGTATGCCACGTGGTAGCGGGAGCAGAGACGTTGGGAGGGGCGTACCGAGGACTCCCATTATTCGTAGCGCGGCTCGCGCGGGCATTCGGGATTTTTGAAAAGTGTCTATTACCCAACACTATCAACCTTCTTTGAGGTCTTTAGCACGCGCTTTTGGAGCTTCGCTTCACGCTCATGACGAACGTTTCTTTACACCCCGTAGCCAGCAATGACCGATGCCGACTACCTGACCGCGATGCACCAGCTCATCTTACCCGTCGCCTATGAAGTACGTCACATCACAATTACTACTTGTAGCGTTTGCAGATGTTAGTCCTTTGGGGTAGTTTCATTCCCGTTCAAATGCGGCAGAAGCGACGTAAACTCCGACCGTGATAACAACATCTACAGGTCTTCACGACGTTTTTCTAGTTTGTAACTAAAACTGCACCTTTTTTTAAAAATAATATAAATTAAAACGGAATAACTTTAATGGTTTTTTTTTCTTTGTTAAATAATTTGTATGCATCGACAATAAGTATAGAGAATTTCGGGAAAGGGCTTCTGGCGGGTGCCGTTTTCAGCGTTTGGGGGTCGGCACAATTTTTGCTCGTTTTCCGAAGCGACCAGCCTGTGTGTGGCTGGGCTGTGATTTGTAAATATTGGAAAACAGTGCGTATAACCAGCTAGCAAAAAGTAATGAAGCATCAAGTTGCTCTTTTGTTATCGAGGTTGTCTTTCTCCTGTAAAAAAAATAAAGGTTAATTTTGTCAATAAAGGAACGTCATTAATGTATTGATTTTGAAGAACTAAAGAAGACCTATTTTGGCCACGCGTGCTCATCCAAACACGTGGCTTCTGTTATGATCGTCTAAATTTAGCGCATGTGGTTTTCACACCATTTAGAATCTTTCATAAATTATTTTAGAATATTGAAACATCGCTACAAGTTTTTTTGTTCCAATCAGAAAATTTTTGCGGGAACGTACGGAATTGTATACAATTATTAGAAACTCGTTTCACGAGACAAAAAGAAAATAATAATCGCAGACATGTCAAACACACCTTATCTGCAACTTTGTTTTTTACGTTTTAACAAAATATTGAGTTAACAAGCAGTACTACTAAAGATGGCCCGAGCCGCTAAATATATATTTTTAATACTTCGAAGAACAGCGTCGTGCTTTTAGAGCAAACAATAAACTTCGATCTTCTCGCGTGTTTTTTTTTTTCTCTCTCAAGTTCAACCCAGAATTGGTGATTATATCTGCTGGCTTTGACTCCGCTAAAGGAGACCTGCTGGTAAGTATAATATTTTGTTTTCCTATCTCTTCAAGTCATTATCTTTCCAATTCAATAGTCAACATGTCACGTGTCTCGTGGGCATAATGCAACAAAACGCCCACCAGTGCTTTGTAGAACGTATTTAAATCAACTCGCGTTCTCAACAAAAATGTTCGGTTACTCACTAAGCAAGCCAATACATCGTATCATTTGCTGTTGAACAGACGAAACAGATGATTTGCTCATAACAACAGGCTGTGCTTTGGTCCTGTAAAAGCGACCGGTGGACCGAGTTTCTGCATACAGCTACTTCATTGCAGGTCACACAACATGAACCAAGTTCTGTGTGCGATCTAATATTTCTCCCCACAACCCCCTAATGTGTCAGCATATTCATTATTAAGATAACTTGAAGCAACGCCCACCCTCGTGAGACTTGTGTGATGCGGATTACAAGTAATCGTGTTGCAGCTGACCAGTTACTTGCACGAAAAATTTTGTTGTTGTTACATAGATGTTTTCATTATAGCCTCGTCCCACTAGGGCGACAAACACCGATTTTTGTCCGACGACACCACAAAGTTCCGTGTCGCCGATGCTGTCCCACTGCAACGACCAACACCCGCGACAATCGCCAACACGCACCGACAAACGATCGACGACAAACGAGTTCTCGTCTGTCGCTGGACTTGAAGCGCAGCAAGCAGTCCCACTGAGGAACATGTCTCGGAGTCAAACTTATCCTCCTCGCCCGCTTGTGCCTTCTGTTGCCTCCCTTCCCACCCTTCTACCCTTCCTCCCGTTCCTCCGGTGGCTCGCTCTGCCGCTCGACCTTCAGAGAAGCCCTTGGCGGCCACTCCTCGTTCCCGCAGTTCCGGTACCTCGATTGCTCGCAGAGTCGCGGGCGCGCCTTGCTTGCTGGCGCCGGGCGGTCGTGTTGCGAAAGGGAATTTGCGGTGGCTGGTTTTGCTCGCGAAAACTTGGTGCGCGAGGTGGTGCTTCATGACGCCGAGGTCTACGCCCTTGCATCAGGATGGATACACTCATGTTCGAGAACCGACCAAAGTAAGACCGCTCACCACAAAGTAGGACACGACGTTCCGTGGCAAGCCATTCCGGCAGACGAGAGACTTGTCATCACGTTCTGTGATAATCGGGATGCCGTATTGTCCTCCGAAAAACGCCTGCCCTCGATCATTCGAATAGGAGTTATAAACATCCTCAAAATCGACGTAAACTTCCGTGGCGTTCACCTAGATTCCCTCGAGCGACCCAAAAAAGGAACGATTCGGGTATTCTAGTTCGGAAAAAGTTTGCTGTCGATTGTCACGACTGTTTGCGGAAAGTCGCCAACGGCAAATGAAGACAAGCGGAAGCTTTAATCAAGAAATAAAGTATTCGTCTCCACATTCACCGTGTTTGTCGGCGCGTTTTATGCCCAAAGAGCAAAACACGAAAACCGCGTCGCCAGACTCAGTTTGTCTGTGTATTTTGAAGTGTTTTGTTTTCAACTCAGTCCCACTAGAAACAAGTTTCCTTGTCCCCGTGTTCTGTGTCGTGTCCGCCAAGTGGGACGGCGGACTCCGACAAACAGGCTCTCTGTCGGTGTTGTCTGTCGGTCGTTGTCGTGTGTCGCTGTCGTTTGTTGCTGTCTGTCGCTCTAGTGGGACGCGGCTATTACAGTGATAAAACGTTGAGTTTTATTACCTTTCGAGGTAATTTAACTAGTAGAAACTGCAGAATTAGCCAAGGTCTCTCGTAATTAGCAAAACGTGAGCAACTAAAGATGCTTGGTGTTTATTACGAGGGAAATTAAGGGCGAAGGCGTCACATGATCAGTTTAGAAGTTACTCAACTTGAAATCTGCCTATGCGGCCAACAGACGACGGGCGAGAGTAGTTATATGACAGCTATTGATGTGTTAAAATGTTGTAACAAATTTTGGGTTCTTTTACGTGCCAAACCATCGAAGGCCATTTGGCACACCCCAGCGGAGGACTGGGGATGAATTTCGACCAGATGGAAATATTTTGACGTGCAACCAAAAGCTTGTTTGCACAGCGTCTTCTGCGCAACAAGCCTACGTCAGATTGCGGGGCACTTCGGCCGGGATTCGAACCCGCCGCCTGGGGATATGTACTAGTCCGGTGCTTTGCCTTAAAGTTAACGAAACGGCAAAAAAAAAAATCATCCAGAGGAAATGAAATCGTAACCAGTATCGCTCAATTTTCGTAACGTCACGCAACGTCACGCAGCTAGCACGAACAAGCGATCACCTGTTTTTTCATTTTTTATTATAGTCTTTCACGTGACTCTGAAACTGCTAGTTTTATAGAATGCACTCATCATAAGCAGAAACTCTGGCAAGAAAATTTGTGTTTATCAATACCACGCTGACCGATTTAACCGCAGCTGGCTAAGGTCGCGTTTGCAGCAACGATGTCGTCCGGTGTATACTCTAAGATAAATCCCGGTTACTCGAAATTACAATAAAAAAATGTTTCTCTACTTACTGCGTCCGTTGGCAGAAGACAGACGTCTGAACGGCGCTTACAACCGGGAGAAAGTTTACCACTTCCTGCGTATATACTCTATGTGGCCTAAACTTCCGTTTAGGCCAAACTACAAAATGAAGTCGCGTTAAAACTTCTATACATACCTACATTTTAGTAGATGGCAAAATCAACGTAACCAACGTTGACGAAAGCTTACCTGCATCTCTGAGAATGGCTGTCGAGTGCCAACAGTGAATGCAGGCGCCTACAGGTATGTCCGGCAAGAGCTGCACCATTGCAACGTTTCTTTTTTTTTTTTTTTTGATAACCAGTACACGGTGATTCTAGACAGGAACCTTTCAAAACCCCACTGAGGTCGGTGCTAGAAACAGACCGATATCGGCAAGAACAACCGCAGGTCCCACGCGGCTTCCGTTTTCTGAAAGAAACGTGCTCTTCATTTTTCTCGCAAGGACAACACGTAAACAGTCCCGAAGTCCCTCGGTCTTCTTCGGTCCCGTTCATATAAACAACGACATTGTAGCCTGCTAACAAAAGAGAGGGGGGAGGGGAAGGTTGCAGTGAAACTTTGTAAGCACCACGCATCCCCCGATCGAGTTAGTAAGGAGCTTTAGAGGACCGTTTTCGTCCATCCGATACGGTATGATCCGGCACGCACTGCGCACATGCGAGTCTTGTGTGGTAGCGCATGCACAGTGGGTACCCTCTATTTGCTAGCCCCGACCGTGCAAAGCAGACAGCCTCCGAAAGGGGTGGGTGTGGTCACTGACAGACACAGGGAAAGGCAGTAAGAACTCGCAGCGGTGACCGTTTTCTTTTTTTTTTTACTTATTTTTCTCGCGTATTTTTGTTTCTTGCTTCGCCGGCAAGCAGGAGCTACGTAAACGAAAACTCTTTTGCTTGTTTTCCCCTGCCTGTAAAATAAGTCATTTAAAACAAAACAAAATATTTTTTTTGCGTTAATTTTTTTTTTCTTTTCACGTATAATCGGGAGAAAGGACTGACGGTTCCGTCGGGCAGTGTGGGCGGTAACGCGTTACAAGTAACGGCGTTACCAGTAACGCGTTACTTTTTCGGTAACGTGCAACAACGTTATTTATTTCGAGTAACGGTAACGAAGTTACGTTACTCGTTAGTTTTCTCCCCAAAACTTAAAAAGAATGTTACACTTGAATTTTTTTTCTGCTTCTAGGCGCCAAGCCACGTGAATTGCTGACTTTTTTCGTGTTTTTTTTTTTGGGGGGGGATGATTTTTTATTGGTGAACATTAAGGTGAAACCGTAAAATGGTAAATTCATTATGTTCACTTTGTGCATGGACATGATGTTTCTTGAATGTGGCGCTTATGCCTACCTGTAACATCGAAACAGTGAAACGTGTTAATTCATTACTAACAAAGTAACGCAGAAGTAACGTGCGTTATTTTTCTAACGGTAAAGGTAAGGCGTTCCTTTTATTTTGAGGTAACGTAGGTCGGTAACGCGTTCCATTATTTTGCAAGTAACGAGAAACGTATTTCGTTAATTTTTTTCGGTAACGCCGACAACACTGCCGTCAGGCCACCTATATTGAGAATTTTAAACGGGGTGTTTCTTCTAAAGCGTAACAGATTTGTTTTAAAAAAGCCGTGAAAGCTACACTTATGCGCTTTGTGCAGGTGAGTTATACGGCCAGGGGGACATTGTATGGGGGACTAATTCTAACGATCCGTCGGGTAATTAATTAACAATCATCAATTAACTTTTTAATTCGAGAAAATAGACGTATGGTCCCAATTAGAAACTTGCTCAGCGTCATCGAAAACTACTAAATCAACTCTCTTTAGGAGGATATAAAACGGGCAGCATTTTACGGCGTTCCGTAAAAACGCTCAATTTGGACGCGTTTCCTGGTTTCGATTTGTTATCGAAGCGCATCTTTGCGCCCGCGGTCCTGCTCCCCGGTGGTCGCGGCGCGAAGCCACCCCCTCGCCTCCCTCGTAGAATGGAGGGAAGTAGGGCGCACGTGTGTTAAGCGTCTCAGCCACTGGGGAACAGGACCGGGGCGCAGAGATTCGCTCCGATAAGTAACCGAAAGCTAGAAACGCGTACAAATTGAGCGCTTTTTCAGAACGCCTAAAATGCTGCCGGTTTCATATCCTTCTAAAAAAAATTGATTTTGTGGTTTTCCTATGACGCTCAGCAAGTTTCTAATTAAAACCATGTGTCTATTTTCACTAATTAAAAAAGTTAAATTTAAATTAATCAGCCAACTTACCGTTACCATTAGCCCCGTATACAATGTCCCCGTGGCCGTATAACGCACCTGCACAAACCGCATAAGTGTAGCTTTTACGGCTTTTTTTAAAAAAAAACAAAACCTGTTACACTTGAAAAGAAACATCATATATTTATATGTATAGTAGGCATGGTGGCATAGGAGCCAAGGGGCCGAAGGCGTATAAAGTGAAAAACTCACGGTGAGAAACAGCAAACAGCGGAAGTTTAATCGACAGTTCCGCCGAGAGACTCGGCTTCGTCAGGAGCAGAGTCTCTCGGCGAAACTGTCGATTAAACTTTCGCTGTTTGTTGTTTCTCACCGTGAGTTCTTCACTTCGTTAATATATATATATATATATATATATATATATATATATAGTATATATGGTCCCCGCTCGAAACGTCTTAGTAACTCCGACAGTACGCATCTTTGACTTATATATATATATATATATATATATATATATATATATATATATATATATATATATATTATATATATATATATATATATATATATATATATATATATATATATATATATATATATATATATTAGAGCAAAAGTTCCATTAACAAAGTTGTAGAGATTCCTCAGAGACATTCAATTCAGTGGTTTTTATTAAGAAACCTCTAACATGGTTCGTTTTTCCGGGCTTCAAAAAAGTGCCCGAATTATGAAAAAAAAAAAACACAAAAAAACGCGAATTTGTCAAAAGCGCCCAGTCAACAGTGCTCTATTCATGATCCAGTTTATTCAAGCCACAGTTGAGAGCGCTGCAATACAAGGTGCACATGCGCGAAGTCACGCGTATATTTTATAGTTCGCAAACTTTTTTCGAAGCCCATAAAAAAGGGTGTTAAAGTTTCTTGATAAAATGAAAACACTGAATTGAATGTTTCTGACGACGCTCTACAACTTTGTTGTTGGAACGTTTGCTCTAAATTGAATATTTCGAAAGTTAATTAATTAATCTCACTTCACTTCTTCGTCCTTGTCAGTGTTTTCGGCGCTATTACTTTTTAAATGTTAATTAGTTAATGGGGCAAAATGCAAAAAAAAATAGTCTGACTTGTTCCAAACAATTGAACACACTTATTCGTTTGGTTTCGTCTTCCTAAAATGTACCAAAATATTTTTAAACATTGGCTCAAGTTACGTGGAATACCCTGTATATGGGTGGTTCCATATCAACTAAGGCATAGATTTGGGGTCGAAGTTTTAATTTTGACGAAAAAAATATATGTTTTGGGGGAAAACCCTTTTATGACAAGGAGTGCAAACCGCAAGTTCGGGCGATTTTTTGTTCTCAAGTTATGGACATTTTAAGCAGCCGAGGCGCGAACTGACCGTTCTCTCGCCTGTCGGAGGTGTCATGTTTCACTCCTTTCTTCTTTTTGCCTCTTTTTGGTAGTGCATTGTAACTTTTTCGGCCGCTCTCAAAATAGGGGTTATTTATGGTAAATGATTTTATTTCGATTATTTATCTACACTTTTGTTTTAAATATTGTCAAATTGTGTCCCTTTGACAATATTTGTCAAAGTTCGACCATTTCTTCCGCGTGACCTATTTGAGATATCGTAACATATTTAGTATTTTCAGAAAGCTAAGAGTATGATCTTTCCATTGATAACAAATTTACTGTTGTGTGTAAAAGAGAAAGGGCAGTGTTATCTCGTAAAACAAAAACTATTTCAAATTTTTTTCCCAATTGGAGGTCGATTTTCTAAAATAAAGAGCACCTTTTATTTGGCTGATTTTTTTTTCTAGCTAGATATCACAGTGCTTTATAAATAATATAAATATAAAATGTAATATTTTGTTTGTAGGGCAGCTATATAAGCTTGAATTTCGATTTTGTTTGACTGTTTTGTCGAATACATCAACCTACTCGCAAAAATACATTAATTCAAACATTTTCGCCTCTTATTTTTATTAGATACCTCTGAAATCATTTTTTCTCTGATGAATAATTTTATCGCTATTATTTATATGAAATATATTTTAGAAAATTTGCCAATATAACGTTTTTGGGCGATATTTGTCAAAGTTTACCAGCTCTTCCGTGTGACCTATATGAGGTGTCTTAACATATTTAGTATTTTCAAATAGCTTAGAGTATACTCCTTCTAATGATAACAAACTTGATGTTGTGTATAAAAGAGAAAGAGCAGTATGCTTTCGTAAAGCAAGGACTATTTCAAAACGTTTGCTGATTGGAGGTCGATTTTCTAAAAAGCCTACCTTTTATTTAGCTAATTGGTTTTCTCTAGCTGCCTATTGCAGTGCTTTATAAAGTAAAACAAACATAAAATGCAACATTTTGTTTGTATGGCGGCTATAAAAGCTCAGATTTTGGTTTTGTTCACTTGTCGTCCAGTAATGCAAGTGACTCACAAATGTACACTAACTCATAATTAACGCCTCTGAAATCTTTACTAGCTACCTGTAAATTAATTTAATAAAAGCAGACGCAAACGGCGAATAATGCTAATAAAGTGTCCAGGTCATAATATCTTTAATGTGTTTTTTTTATTTTATTATTATTTTTATTAGTACAGCAAGCTGTGCTGTGTGACCTAATCAATATATTTTATGGTGTTTACAACACCGTAAAGCTCCAATTAAGTTCTCTCTCTTGAGTATAATTCGAATTTTTGGAAACTAAACATATAACGCGGAACATTTACCTGAAAAACGAATATTTAGAAAAACGTGCAAGTTTGAAGTCGATTTTCTAAAAAAAAAAAAACACCTTTCATTTCTTTAATTTTTTATTCACAGTTGGGTAATATAGTACTCTTTTGCGAACTACCAACAGATATTGTAATATATTGTTTGTATGGCCGCTATTAGGACTCGAATCTCATATGCTATGAGAGTTTTGAACGGGACTTTGCATGACGATCAGCTGAGCAGAATTTGACCTATGTAGGGTTTTCTATTCAATGTTAGTACTTACTTCAATAACTGAACATAAAAGCCAGTGACGCAACAATATTTATCCTAACAATAATTATTTACTTGGCACTGGGATGATTTGCGCGGTGTGTGAGCTTCGCCCTATATATTGACGGAGAAGATACGTACATCCAGACTCCCGGACAAACTTAAGACAAGACGGAAAAGTTTAAGTAGCCCGGCATAAATCGCTGAAAATAGAAATGAAACCTAAACAAATGACTAACACATTTGAAGCCTTACACGCTACGAAATGTTCCTTATTTTACGAAAGAGTCATATGTGCACAAAATAAACCGTGCTTTCTAAGCGTCAGATACTAAACCTTACATATGTATATGCACTGCATATCTGTTTGACATAAGTAAATATGACTATTAAATATCAAGTGCGGTATTTCAAGCCCAAAGCCGAAAGCAAAAGGTCCCAGCGGAATTCTCTAACGTTCTGCATTCCCCCGAATCGGGAGGAAGTAAGCGCTGGGCCCGCACTTGTGGATACGGACTTCTAAGTAACTTTTTTTTAAGTGAATTACTCCGAATTTAATTAAGGTTTATGGTAGTATATTGAGTTAACTGCTAACAATAAATAGAAAACCTTACACAGGCCGAAGTTCTGCTCAGCAGAGCGCCTGTGCGAAGTCCCGTTCAGAACGCTCATAGCACGAGATTCGAGTCTTAATAGCGGCCATACAAACAATATATTGCAATTTCTGCTGGCAGTTCCTAATAGACAAATATATTAGGTAACTGTGAATAAAAAATAAAAAAAAATAAAAGGTGGGCTTTTTTTAGAAAATCGACTCCAAACTTGCTAGTTTTTCGAAATATTCGTTCTTCGGGCAGATGTTGCGCATTATATATTACACGCAAATTATTTAACTTACACTCAAAAGAAAGAACTTAACCAGAGCTTTACGGTGATGTAAAGATAAGAAAAATATGTTGAATAGGTCAGACAGCACAGCTTGCTGAACTTCGTCGAATATCGTCGCAGAAAGACGGTTAGACAATTAAAAAAAAAACATTAAGGATCTTAGGACCTAGACGCTTAATTAGCATAACAATATCTTGAGAGTGTTCCCAAAACGTTATATTGATGTAGCGTAAAGAGTAGGCAAAAGGGATGAAGTGAAATATGGCACCCCCGATGAGCTGGAAAAACGTCAGCTTCCACCTTGGCCGCTTCAGCGGTCTATAACTTAAGAACACAAAATCCGACGAACTCGCCGTTTGCGTCTTCTTTTATTATAGAAATAGCTCGAGAACACGTATTTTTTTACACATATTAAATATTCGACCCAAAATTTGTGCCTGAGTTGAGATGAAATCACCCATATATATATATATATATATATATATATATATATATATATATATATATATGGCATTTTACTTAAGGTGCATCTTTCTCTTCGGCTATCCGAACGAAAACCACCACCTAAAGGATAACTGCAAAGAAAAAAAGTGTCTTTTCAAAAGCCTAACTGGGACAAGCATGTCACAAAACAAATCTTCCACGAAAACAATTTTTTTTTCTTTTAGGAATATTAGCGCCACATGGCGTAATTTAGTCGGAGTCACAACGTCTCCACATTTGAAATTCCCACTCTTCCGACCCGCGCGGAGGAGAAGTACGCCCCGCCCCTCACTCTTGGATTTTCTTGGATTGACTTGGCTGCGGAGTACGCAGCGTCTCGACTTCCGGTGTCGAACACCGCGGAACGGGGGAGAAGGAGGAGGAGGGGGGGGGGGGGGGAGGTGCCGTCGATGTCCGCTGGAAGCTAGAGCCGGTTTGCTTTCGTTGTATTTGTTTGATCGGAGAAAATTTGGCAAAAACGCACGTCCAACATGGCGCCGGTATTTTTTTGGTTTGACGGGACGCGAGAAGCTCCGCGGTTTGCGAGCACATGTCACGAAGACGTGACCGGAGAAGTGACCCTGTGATGTTCCCGGAAAAAGGAAAGTATCATTCGGAATCGTCGTGTGTGCTTTGAAAGCGAAGGAAGTCACAGGGTCCACGAGTGCGCAACCACAAGCCAACGTTCACGACAGCGCTGCGTTGACTTCGGCGATCTCGTTTTGTTTGGTGCGACAGTTTTAACTTTGATGCGACAAAGAACTGAAACGTTCGTCGTAAGTGGTGTGGGGCTTGGAAGTAGAAACCCTACACTAACACGGCGCGCAAATTGGTTGTCGTGGGGTTGACTTTCAACGGGTTCAGTCCCATCGTCGTCAGCTGATCCGGTTCAGCTGGTACCGGGAAGACGCAGCGAGCTGTGACAGCGAGCGTTTTTAAAAGAAAATCTTCCTTCGTTTCGTTTCAAAATGTAAAAGATTTCCGACGCATACTGTGAGTAAAAAGCTGCGGGCGTTTTCAACAAAATTACGTCGTTTTAATTGAACAATAGACTCCGGATTGTTGTGCTTAATCTGCCGTTTTTAGGCTTCGTGCTTTTGGACTGCGTTTGCACAGCGACGTGTTTGCACAACGACGCACACCGCTCGAGCAGATGACTCGGTCCTGCAAACGACCGGTTATACAAAATTTCAGGGAAACTTAAGTCACCACCGATATTTTCCTGTAAATCTCGTGCGAGTTTGTTGCGCTCATCATGCGGTGTGAATAAATTTGGGCAAGATTTCCTACCTGCCCACAGATGCATGAACTGAGACCATGTTTTACGTGGTGAACATAGTGCTTTTTCTTTATTTTGGGAAGAGGCGTTGGTGCATTTATTATGGTACAATCACTTCAGAATTCAGAAATTGGGGAGGGCGACCAAGCTTTCCCAACGTTGTCTCTTTCCTCCCTGGCACTGCCCCTAGTTTCAAGTTTCATTTTCAGTAGACATACCTACTAGAAGGTACAAACTGCTCTAAAGCAGGTAAAAGACTGAAAAGTCAGGACGGTGCGGACTCTGTGTTTCGCAAGGTGACAGGGGAAGTGCTTTGGCGAGGTATGCGGAGTATGCAAACGACTTTGTTATGCCCGTCATCTGCCTCTCTCCAGCAAAAACTATTAAGATGATCTACAAAGGCGTAATCACAAGCCAAGATGTATGATAACAGTGCACATTAAATTCAAACAACTTTACGTAAGATGCTTGAGAAGCCGAGAAAAAAAATCTGTCGTCTAAAGCAGAATTTGGACGTCCGAAGGCTTCTGCGGACAGCTGCTACGTAACAGCTGTGTCTCAGTCGCGGACGTTCGGTGCACCCGATGCGAATCTCGAAGGCCTCCGGAGCGAAATGACGAAAACATAACTGGACTCGTTTGTCGCTACGCGAACGCCCGATTGCCTGCAGCCAAATAGCATTCAGCTTGTGATCTTTCGGGGCGACATGGCTGCGGGAAGACTCGCTGTCGCGATCACTCATCTCGCAGCCCTGTACAAAGCAACGGCGCCTGCATTACAGAAGCTGACATCTCCAAACAATCGGCATTTGTACGCGCAAAAAAAAAAGCAGGTTAAGAAAGCAAAGAGGAAAACGAAAGTAACAAACCGCGCTATAAACGCCGAAACCCCGCATCGCTTCCTATCACTAACACGGGCGACAGCTGCTAAACACACACTACTTCACTTCAGGAAGTCCTCACTCAAGCACCTGGGTCAACACGAAACACTGATCACTTCGGCGAACCGACTAGTCGAGGTAGGCGAGACAGGCGGGAGCAGAGACTTCGGCGGACATGAAAGAATGGCGCGAAGCTTTTGTTTGTTATGGTATGAATCCAAACGGAAGTGCCTGTCTTGTAAACCTTCCGTGAAAAATAATAACTCTAATTACATGGGCTATTTTTTAAACTTAAAAATATGCCGCTCAAAAGGAAATTACAACATATAACAAAGGTTTAACAACCAAGATCTAAGCTGTCAATCAAACTCTTAACCAATGAGAAGTATAGAAGCCAATTGGTGCTAAACGTCACGGAACACCACCTTTGTGGCGCGTGATTGAAAACGGACAAAATAGCCGCAAACTAAAATCAGTCTCACACAAGAAATATTGCTGTAAACATTTTTTTTTCTCGCGGAAAAGTTGTTTTTTGACATGCTTGTTCAAATGAGGCTGTTTAAACAAATATATTTTTCTTTGCACTTATGCTTTAAAACAATCCACAATTTTTCTTTTTTTTTTCCAGGGAGATTGTTGCGTAACCCCCGCAGGGTATCAACACATGACGTCGCTGCTGCAAAACTTGGCCGGCGGGAAGCTGATTCTTCAACTGGAGGTGAGCCCACTCAATCGGACTCCGTCCTTTCCCCAAACCTGATCGGAGCAATTCCAAGCAGCCTGCTCGCGACGTCGTCGTCGGCTCGAATGCGAGAGCCAATCCTATTGGAAAGACCAGTTCAAACTGGTACCAGTTTCAAACTTGCTCCAGTTTGACCAGTTTCATAATGGTTGAACTGGTCAAGGTGGTTCGAACTGGTCACACTGGTTGACTGGTCATGGCGGTTGAACTGGTCATACCGGTTGACTGGTCATTATGGTTGAACTGGTCATGGTGTTTGAACTGGTAACACTGGTTCGACAAAAATATTTTCATTTGTTCACGCCACCGCTGCGCTTCGGACATCTTTATTATACACAAATGTAGACACAGTACGCCTACTACAAGCATCAGCTTAACATACACTGAGCGCATACACATACACGGCACATACAAACATCAATACAACAGCACACTAACCCGATCACTACTACCGAGCTCTCCGTTTCCGTCTTTTATACTGGTCGTTTTGAACGTACGGAATTTTTCGGTGACCGCCTAAGCAATAACAAATATTCCCAGCATGTTGATTTTTTCCCAGCAATGTCACACCTCTGAGAGTATTTTAAACGGCTCAGGATATTAATCTCTTAATAAAAAGTAAACTCTCGATCATGCCGTAATTATTTGAAAATCAAAGTGAAAAAACCAATAAATAAAGTGAGAAAGAGTGGTCAAACTGGTAACCAGTTTGGTCAATCTAGTTACCAGTTTGACCAGTTCGGCCAGTCTGGTGACCAGTTCGGGGTCTGGCGACCAGTTCGGCCAATCCGCTGACCAGTTCAGCCAATCTGCTGACCAGTTCAGCCAATCCGCTGACCAGTTCGGCCAATCCGCTGACCAGTTCGGCCAATCTGGTGACTAGTTCGGCCAATCTGGTGACCAGTTCGGCCAATCTGGTGACCAGTTAGGCCAATATGGTGACCAGTCAGGCCAATCTGGTGACCAGTTAGAAGGCAATGTGGTGACCAGTTAGATCAATATGGTTACCAGTTAGACCAGTCTGGCTACCAGTTGCACCAGTTTGATTTCCTGTTAGACCAGTATGACCAGTCCAAATACCAGTTTGACCAGTCCAAATACCAGTCTGACCAGTTAGATCTTCAAACTGGTACTTTCCAATAGGGAAACGCCGGCGTTCCGCGTTCTAGCGCGTTCAACGAGTGAAGTCGAGACAAAAGCCGGCTAGCTTCAGGTCTACCCACTAACCCTTCGAATCAGAGCTCGGCGTACTGACGTCACCGCGCCTCTCTCGTCTGTCCTCTTCTCCCTCAGTTTCTCAGCGCATTGGTCGGAGGATCTCTTTGGCGGGCTTTGTTGCAGTGCACCGAAGCTCAGCAGGCAAAGCACGCTTTACAGGAGATGAGCTCGTCGGCGTTCTTTCGCTCGTACGACGCTCAATCGTCCTTTCATCCTTCCCTTTAATTTTTTTTCCTGGCTCGTTCTGGTTTTATAAAAATTACAACTCACGTAATAATAATAATAATAATAATAATAATAATAATAATAATATAATAATATATATATATATATATATTAAAATTAGGGATTTGAATGTCGGGAAACAGAATGTGCAGCGTGATTCGAGCTTTTGAACTGCGCATTTTGCTAGGCCGGGCCTTACCTCACCCAACAGAGTTAGCATTTTGCGTAACGCGACGGAAGTTTGCTAAATTTTGGACGGGCGTGTGACGGTCTTTTTTGGCGTCACGTCAGAGTTTCCTCTGCGACCCCAGCCCTTAAAATTAGTATCTGTTAGAAGCATTTAAATTAAGAAGTGAGAAAATAGGTTCGTTTTAGGGGACTGCGGCAGAACAGTGAACATATCAAACCCTTATTAGGTGCTTGTAAACTTACTCCTAACACAGCTTTCCCTCTTTCTTCTTCTAGACACTTTCTTTCAATATACTCGTTGTTTGTTGTTGTTTTTTATGTGATAGCGCAAAATTTTAGCTGCCGCGTCTGTCTATGCTCGAGGCAGACGTTGATCAGAAAAGCAGATACTTTTTTTTTTGTTCTTTTCTGCCACAGTTGCATCGTCTTGCCGGCAGATTACGCTGTCGGCAGCGGCCTGCCGGGTCCGGACCAATGTAGGACCTACGTTGAACTTTCCGTGAATTTCGAAGGGCCGTTACACGCGTAGAATTTTGTCCAGCTCGGCCTCTGCGCATCTGTCATCCCGTTAAAGGGAAAACAAAGCTTTCAGCCGTATTTCGATCTAGCGATTAAACCGTCACGTATGGAAGTGCGTTTTACGAGAAACGTAGCGGTCCTTGCCGTCCAGTCGCGGCCCTCCTGGCACACACCGCCGCGCCTTTTTGAAGCGTCGCCTCGTCGCTTCGTCGCCCTGTCCTACCGCCTCTTGCGACGGCACGGCAGATGTACAGACCGAGGCGACGAAGCGTCGTGCGGGCCCGGTGGTTCGTCCGGCACAGGTGTGTACGGCACCTTTCACAACGGTGCCCGGACACGCTTTCGACTGGTGTGTTTAGCGACGCATTCCGCCAATTCGACAAAAGCGGTCCCGAAGCGGCAACAAATGACGTCACAGTAGCCGGAGTGTTGCGCTGTTGGACGTCGCGATCCCGGCGGTTGGGTGTAGAAGTCTCGGCGAAAATGCGAGCAACCGCGAGTGTCGCTGTCGTCGCGGCGTCTCAACTCCTGGCTGTCGAAGCTTCCGCGGACTGTCACATTGGAGCGCGACCTGCAGCAGAGCAGGCGTCTGCCACATCCACCACCGCTGCTGGGTCACCGCCAGGATCGCGACCGGCGGCAGCGTGACACCTTTATGACGCCATGAGGCGGAAATCGAGGGGCCAATTTTTAGGACGCGGTGAGCTCACCGGTCGGAAATAACTTTTGAGCTCGCGCGACGGCGAGCCCCTCAGGAACGTGAAGACACGAGTTAGCTTCGATTAAACAAACCCCCACTTACAAAACGGGAGTTTATTCGTGGCCACACAAAAAATTCCCAGCTGGCGCTGAAAACATGAAACAGAAAACTGCGTTAATGTATTCTGGAATGCAGCAGTGTAACGACGGCATCAAGGTTCCTACGAGAGAGTGTACACGTGGAAAGAAAGATAAACCCGACAATCTATTTTACGATACGAGATAGTGTTGGAGAAGAAGGCAGAGATAAAAGCGGACTCGAAAGTTTGACGTCATAAACGATAATTGCTTTCATCGGTACACCCCTCTAAAAGAAGTTCAACTTCACAGGAGACACAACCGTTCGAAGCGTAATTCTAGAGGATCCTGAAAACATGCACAATCCAGGCATTTTTGTCCAGCACCACGCCGTTGAATGAACGGAAGCCGTATCGATTAAAAGCAGTTAAATGTCAATTTTGCTTTAGTTTCGAAGGAAAATGAAATTTAACTAAAAATAGGCACTACTCTTTCCTGTAATTTTATACAGAACAGAATGAACTGCAGCGGACGCTACGAGCCATCCCAGCCAATCAAGCGCTGTAAACGCATCAAGTGACAACGCGCTCCCTTTTCACAATTACGTGACACTCACACGGCATTAAACTGACTGCACTGTTAGGTGGTTTTGCCCCTCTTTTGAGGCGGTTTGTTTAAGACAATTTTCGGCGGATTTTGTCTTGGGAGTTCGCGTTTTTCTGACTTCTTTCACGTTTTGTCAAGGAACAAGGATTTTCTAGACGACCGAAATATTTTTCATGAAAGTAACGTCTGCTTATGCTGGATGCATGCATAGAGCTTAACCCTTCGAATCTGGCGGCGGCTTGCGTCCCCTAGCGAGTGATCCTTTTAACAGCCTACACCATTGCCGTGTCGGGCTATCGAGGACATGGGTGCGGCGTTCTGTTCTTCAGGGAGGTTACAACGTGGATGTGGTCGCCGAATGCATGGCCGCGTGCATGGCTACGCTGCTTGGAGACCCAGTCATGGCCGTGACAGACTCAAGACCATCCACAAGGTCTGTCGCGGACGAGACGATGCGCGAGTTGTGCAGGCGAGCGGAGGCGTTCCTACATTCACACATTCGCTTCAGTTTGCATTGGAAGTTCTTGCCCCCAGCACAAACTTTGCGTTGCAGCAAGTGTTGCTGTATCAGTTGCCAGAGATACGTATACGCATGGTACTGGCTATATAATCTGTATCAGGGAGTAGCTCGCGCCACCTAGGCTATAGACATTCCAGTAGTTTAGCACTTCAGAACCCTCAGTCTGAGAGAGGTGCGGGTTTCGGCGTGATAAGAGACTTAATTTGGCTCGTGCTGAAAGCCCGAATATTAACCAGGTTGATGATGTGGGCGTTTATGTGATCTCATTGCGGACGTCGTGAAAATCTCATGGGAACATATCTGAACAGGTGGCCGTTCACTGTAGAAGTGTAAGCACTTGGGCTAGTCGGTGATCCATATTTTCGAGGCGCTCTGTGTTGTTTGTTTCTTTTACTTGTTCGTTGTTTTTAGCGCTTTTACCTTCGAATGTATGGCCGCTCACTGGTTTTCTCCAGGAGGGAAAGGGGTACAAAGTAGACAAACGACCAGAAATAGATACTGTCTGGCGCCATTCAATTACACGTCAAAGCTTGAGAGTTTTGTTAATCCTGTCAAAAAGTCAAAAATAGCGATTTGAGCGAAGTTTTCACAGTGTAGTAAGAATCTTGCAAGACTTTGTATTTTTAATCTTCGTAATTAGAACAGTCGTTATTAGATTATTAAAACAGAAAAAAAAAAAACTTGCTGCATTTAGGAACCTACGTCTAGCAAGTGTACAATTCTAACTCGAGTTTCTAATTTATTTTCTTTTAGTTACGGGTGTTTAAGTTTCACTAGCACCCGCATTCCTTTTATGTTCAAATACACACGCAACAATGCTAAAACTATCCATCTCTCGAGCGCCAAGTGTCTTCACAAGGTTCTTAATCTCTTAGTGCTCTGGCATCTATTGAACGAGCTAGGACTGCCGTGAAGCCGTACTGGAAATGCCTCACCCCGGAAGGTAAGAGCTGCGCACAGGAGGGCTCATGATTTGTTCAACTCAATGTACCCCTTTAAAAAGTGTGCGTCATCTACTAACTACTGCGACAGCTATCCGAATCCGCCGTTGTTAAGAGTTACGGAGAAGCTCCCCCCCACCTCTTTCCGCCTTACACCCATCCATCCATCCATCCATCCTGCTAAAGTTTGCAGAGGTGGGAGGAGCTTCCTCTTTAACAATTGGGTACGACGGCGACGTCAACGTTGGGCGTAAACTCGATTCAGCTCGTATTGCGTGCGAGTGCATTCGGCGAACATCAGGAGTTTCATTCCCAATGGATGGATGGATGTTAATGGCTATACCCTTTGTAACGGGTGGTATACCTTGCGCCACCTAGCCCAAGTCTAAAAAAACTTTCAGCCTTTCCACTCCGGTGAAGAAGGAAGACCAGCGGAGCTGTACAATGGAAAGTGATGGCCGGCCGCAAGTCGGAAAGCCAGAGCTTACCGCAATCTATGAGTGACGGCGGCAACCAGATACGTGGCTTGACGCCGTCGCTCATAGATGGCGGTAGGTGTCCAGAGTTCGGTGTCTTCATTTCTTTGCGGGGAACACGATCCTGGGGAAACTAGTCCTTAACAGCTCCGCTGTAAAAGAAATGGCGATCGCCAATGTTGCTTGATGGGATTTTGAAAAGGTTCTGATATAGCGAGTTCGTTTTACACGCACTGGCACCGTTCGAGTTCTCTCCCAGAATGCATCGCACTTGCGGAGTGTCGCGCGGAGAACGAGCCTCAAACAAACTTGCCAAATGCACGGAGTGCAGAAAACTGAATCTGTCGCCATCTATGTTGAAAGAGTACCGACTTCAAACCGAAACTAGCGCCTTTCTGTTCGACGTGATGAGTGCGAATTTGAGAGTGCAGAAGACTGATGCTGTCGCCATCTATGTTGTTGAAAGATTACCGACTTCAAACCGAAACTAGCGCCTTTCTATTCGACGTGAAGGGTGGGAATTTGAGAGTGCAGTCGCCAACCTTTATCTATAAATGTTTGTCGCTGCAACCTGTAGTTTATATTTGCGATGACTTCAAGCAACTCGGCTGTCGTAGAGATATTTACAGACGGCGTAAGTTTCCGCAAGAAGCTGACAACAAAGCAGCTGGTTGCGATCTTTCTATTCTTATACTTGTTTACACTGGAGAATACTGATGATGCTGTCCGAGCAGAAGCTTGATTCGTTTGAGTATGCTATTATGAGTGAACCACTGAAAGGGTTCGGCTTAAAAATAGTCGGTTGGAAAATCAAGCAAAACGTTTCGTGGGACTTTCGATTTCGATCGTCGTTACAGGTGGTTCAGATTTCAGCTTTGGTGAGGGCGTCGAAAACGAGAGCTTTATCAAACAATATACAAAAGTGCAATATAGCTGGCCTAGGTACATGTTAAACACAATGATGTTGCCAAAGCCTCGGATAAAGTCACTATGTTTAGCTTTCTCGAATCCGTATTGGGCAGTCAGAGGTTTTTGCCGGGGGAGCATTGTCGACAAATGTTCAATTTTTCACCCGCACAGGGATAGTAATAAAGATCTCGAGGGCCACTGATGTGTTTCTTCAGAGCATTTCTTTACACACTGGAATATTTCAGCGTCTGTAAGGCAACAAATAAACTAAACTTGCAAATAAAGCATGGGTTATCAATTGCTGCCTTCATGAAATAGCAGACGCTCACAATTCAAGCATCGCGTTTGATTCCGTTGCCCGTGGGACGCGATTTCTATCAGAAAATCTACTTTTTTCCTTTTGGTTCCGCTGTACGAATGACACATCGCAGCAGACGAACCCTCGTCTTCTGCTCCCGCCCCTCGCCGGGGCGAGGCATGACGGGATTGCATTTTGGCGCACGCTCGATTTTCTCGGTGCAGAGAGTGCATGCACTCGTGGGGTGCCGCCGCTGAAACGAACTCGGAGAGTGCAACCATTCGTGGAGTGCCGGCCGAAACGAACCCGCTCCACGCTGCGAGTGGGCACGCGTGGGCACGAGTGCCATGAAACGAACTTGCTATTAGGTGGCTGTCAACGTTATTAGATTACCTCAGTTGTGGAACTCCCGCGGAAGGGGTTACCCCCCTCACTCACTTCAGTCCGCCTCCCGTCGTTCGATGCGCCATCTAGTATTTCGTTTACGAACTGTGTGTTCCATAGAGTACGGAGAAGCGCCATCTAGACGCTGCGCTTCGAAGCATAAGTATCCCATAGAATGCACTGCAGTTACCAAAGCAGCCGTCCGGCGCGTCGAACGACGGGAGGCGAGTCGTGGTGAGTGAGGGGGTACAGCTCGTGCATGCAGCGTCAATGAGCAGTTCCGTAACTGAGTTAATCTAATAACGTTCCTGGCTGTGTGACTGTAAACCTGCCCCTGAATAATGTACGTTAGTTTCCCACCAAAAATGTAAGAGGACGGTAAGTGCACCTGCCTCGCTTGTAAATGTATTTGTGCAACGTTTGCAGGCGCGTGTTCTGCTGGTTTGTTCCTTATACACGGGGTTTCGTGTTATCGGTGTTTATTTTCCCCCAGATTTGGCGATTTTCATTGTAGCTTCTCGGTGTTGGACAAAAAGAAAAATCTGCGTTTATCGGGGTTTATGTTTAAGAATATAGGACACGGGTATGGGATTCTTCAACCTCCAGGCAACATGCGCGCGATCCGAATACTTGGAAAACAACCCGGTACCGATAAAAAAATAAAACTAGATAAGGGTGGTAGTACCCGAAGATAAGTGTGTGGTTCCGGGTTAACACAAAATGAAGCTCTAAAATGTTTTTTCTTTGCAAACATTTTTTTTTTATTCAAGGGCAGCTCAAATTTGGTGTTTTGCGGTTTTATCAAAATTTTATAAAAACGGCTCGGGAGTTAATTTTCGGGGTTTATTGGTATTTAGCGGAAAAGCAAAACCATCATTTTTAAAAAAACTAGCCCACAACCTACATAACGCGCCATAGTGAGCCTTGAAACGTTAGCACTCGTAGAACAATTTATGGGCAAGATACGTTGAACAACGAACTACCAAGATTACAAAATGGATTAGCGGTCCAAAATCACGAGCTTTTAGATATCACGTTAAAAGCATAGCGTCGTTATTTCAGCCCCCAGTTAACCTTTCTTATGCAAAAAATGCTGTGTAATATAATAAACCTTGAGACTTGTGCATTTACGCAATCTTGCTTTTTTCTTGTTAATGTCTTTCCAGATATCCTTCGTTTGCGTGGTTGTGACATACTTTTACTGTGACCATTGTTGCTTCTCTCTTTATTTGTTTTTTTCTCTTAACGTTGTAAATTGTATGGTATGCTGATTATTGTTTTAGTGCTGCATAAATGCCAATATGTGGGCCTGTGGATTTATCAAGCTGGCCTTGTGACAGCTTCTTCCACAAACCTCCAGTATCCTGTTTGTTGTACTTGATGCAAATGAGATGAACAACAGCAATACGGTCTTATAGCTATCAACCTGATTGTCATTTTTGTATGCGCGTTTTTGACCAGATACGCCAATTGTCGTGGAGCCCGAAAAGCCGATCGAATCGGTGAGTACCTCTGCAAAGCGTACTCAATCAAGGGGAGGGTTATAAACACAGTTTTCTCGGGCAATCGATGTACGTAGACTCATTACACGCAAACGAAAGTAAGATCCCCAACCGCTTGCAAACAAGCATTCCGTCGATGTTGCAGTAATCGGTGCATGGCGGCGCATTAGGCGTTTTCACCACCGCTTATTCGGCAGTTCACATGTTCAATTAGCACCCCCCAAAAATGTGTTTTCATTCCAGCTTGTTCCGATTAACAACGATCTAATGGATATCCTACCTTCAAATTAATGACAGAGATGCCACTTGCCCCCTTCTTAGTAGCATCTTCTAGCAGAGTCAAAGCCTGTGCTGACGTTACTAGATTACCTCATTTGTGGAACTCCCGCGGAAGGAGTTACCCCCCTCACTCACTTCAGTCCGCCTCCCGTCGTTCGAAGCGCCATCTAGATTTTCCTTTACGAACTGTGTTGTCCGTAGAGTACGGTGGAACGCCATCTAGACGCTGCGCTGTAAAGCGCACGTATTCCATAGAATTAGGGGTGTGCGAATATTCGAAATTTCGAATACGAATCGAATATTTTCCTTATTCGAAACTGTATTCGACTCGAAAATTGCATATTCGGAAATTCCCGAATATTCGCCCAAAGCCGAATATTCGGGAAAAACGGCGAATATTCCCACAAACTACGAATATTCCAGCAAGTAACGAGTAATCTGCTTGCCACGCATTCCCCTATGAATATGTCTATTCACTGAGAAAGGCGTGTGATGCGTGCATTATCGGCCTGCCTCGTTTCTATATGTCCGATGGTAGCAAGACAGAATCAGTTTCGGTATTCTTTTTCATTAAGCCCTTTGTTGTGTGGCGCATTTATAGCATTATGTGATGTAATTGAGCGTACTATAAATTGCTGCAATAAAATAAAGCTCGAGAGAGAAATATAAATATAAAATAAATCTCGAGAGTATCATCTAATATAAATGTTTCAAAGTTTAAAAAAAAAGAAAAAGCTAGAAGCGAACAGAACATTGCATCGCGATCGACAACTCTTGCCACTCCCGTGCAGTCAAAACTAGGGATGTCGCGAACCTGCCCAGGTTCGAGTTCGAATAAGTTCGACTTCTTCAAACTTTCAAAGGGATGTTCGACGAAAGTTCGACTGAAGTTCTACTATTGCGCGCATGCGCAAAAACTAAACAAAAACAAAAAAAAAAACTAGTTCACTCACCTGGCGGAGGAAAAGTGCAATATTGGTTGGGTTTATTGGCATCACTGGTTCACATTAATAACTAATAACTAATCGCTTTTATATGGTGTAAACATCGGTAACCATTTTATAAAATAAAAAATAAACTTCTTTCTAAATTATATGTTTCCCAATATTCGAAATATTCGTGTAATAGCCGGGCAACACTATCCATAAGTCGAACTTCTTCGAACTTTAGTGAAATTTTGCAGGTTTCCCGAGTGAAAGGGTCTTTCTACTGGCGGAAATTTTGTCACGGCGGGTAGGGAGCGCTTACTTTCTGAACACGTTGAACAGTTAATTTTCCTACACAATGATTGTAATGAGTGCATTTCTAGAAGCATCTTTAGCCTGCTGCAGCCCAGTAAAATTCAGTAGCATTGATTTATTAAAAAAATAAAACCTGCTGTTACAGCTCTTGTTTTCCAATTTTGTATTACTAGACACATATTCGATATTCGATTCGATATTCGAAGCCCGTTTTTTGCCTTATTCGTATTCGATTCGTATTCGAAAATTTCAATATTCGCACACCCCTACATAGAATACACTGCAAATACCGAAGCAGCCATCCGGCGCGTCGAGCGACGAGAGGCGAGTCATGGTGAGTGAGGGAGAGGGTGGGGCGGGGGAAGGGTACTGCTCGTGCATGCAGCGTCTATGAGCAGTTCCGTAACTGAGCTAATCTAATAACGTTGGATTGAGCTAAGACACCGACTGAACACGATGTACCGCGTCGGCGTTCGGTTGGGCCTCGCGTCCAATGAACGTGTCGAAGGTCACAATAGGGCATCGGGCCCTATTGCCGATTCAATCCCCACCCCTGCCCGTTTCGATCTGGATGAGCATCGTACCGGCGTGCGGTCGTCTATCACTACTGCGTGGTGCACGTTAAAGACCCCAGGCTGTTGGTAGTACTGCATTGGCTAAATTACTCATCTCCAGCTGGGAGACTCGTCGCAACTTTAAAATGGCTGACCAACTACACGCTGTATAAATATCCACACAACCCCCAATTATTAATTATTGCCGATTTGGCATCATCCGACTGTGATGACGTTTCATGGGAGAAGAGGAGGAGGAGGATGTTTGCAGGCCTCGATTATTCTAGGTGGTGTTGCCTTTACCACAGTGGAAGAAATACATTTAGGTGGTGACTCTGGCCGCTCTTGCCGCGGTGAGCGAGCGACCAGATCGTGTTCGGAGCTAGCCTCGAACCAGGAATAGTTGGTTCCGCGCCGCCGCGGAGGGCGCTGAGGTATCAGGTCCCTCCTCGGCGGCCACGGTGTCGGCGACGTAGCGTGCTCGCCTTTTTCGCGGTGTGGTGGTGTGGTGGTGGTGTGCGGCCAGTGTCTTGCCTCGTGTTTTGCTTTGGTGCTGTGTCGATCACAGGTGCCACCATTGTGCGCGAAGGTGAACCTTAACCCAAAGAAGAAGAAGTTATGCTATAAGTATCTATAAGGATGGGAAAGACGCGCTTCGTTCCCAACTGCAATTTGGGGTACTGGAACTGTGCAGAGCGAGTGTCCTTATTTAAAGCTCTATCGAATGACGCTCGTCTGGAGCAGTGGCATCGTGCAATCCCGAGGGCCGATCGCAAGTTACTACCTAGTGATAATGTTTGTGCCCAGCATTTCCCCGACGAACTGATATTGAAATCGTACGGAGTTCGGTGGGAGAGTTCTCCTCCATGCTGCACAGAAGCCCGAGCTGTCTGTAGACGCTGTTTCGAGCATTTTCCCTGGCTGCCCGAAGTACCTTGCACGTTAGAAAAAATCCAGAAATCCGCCTCAAAAGTCTTCACTATGTCATCATAAATAAAAATGTTTTCTGCTCACATGGTTCGTATGTACCACAGTACCAGTTGACATCGTATGTATAAACCATTTGTAATGCTAATACTTTTCTGCGCATATAAAGAATTATTTAGGCCCTACTATGTAACATTATTAGAATTAATTTTTTCAATAAGAAGGCAGGAGTAGGATGGAAAAAATCCCCCGACCTCCTATAAAGCCACGCAATGTGTGTAAACAATTTACTCAACTGTTATCAAACATGCTGTCGGAAAAAACATGCGAGCACGACCCAGCTGCCTAACGAAATTATTTGTAATTAATCTAAATTATTGAAAGCCCAGTAGATTGTGTCGGGAGATTTTATATTTATACGAGTATTTTTGTCACGGTGGGTCATCATCGGAACGTTCTTGTTAAGAAAAAACAGCAACCGCACGGGGTAAAAGGCAATCAGTGGCAATGCGCCAACATAAATCCATCGTTTCACCACACAGTACATAGAGACCGAGTAAAGAATGCATAATTTCCTCCCCTATACTTGAGCGCCATCTATCCCCGTGCGAGTAAAGCGCGCTTGGTGCGCCGAACATACTCTGGTCGCCGCGTCGGACAGAGAGTCATCATCTAAATGTATTTCTTCCACCGCGGCCTTTACAAGCTCCGTGTTTTCTGAATTCATTTCTCGTGACATTTGGAGGGCTTGTCGGAGTTTATCTCGCTGTGCGCACTTCCTTCCTGTTTAAAAACTTGTTGTCCTTAATGTCCTTAAATTTAGTTATTCCATTTTCAATTCAAAGCGATTATGTATTGCCAAGCTATCCTTGGAAACCATGCAAAAGATCCCTTAATATCCAGAAAAGCTATCCATAGAGGTATGTTTTTTTAACAATTTCGTACATGGTTACGTAAACACAGGTCCTCCAACCTCTTTCTTCGAAGCATTTTGTAACTCGCAGCACCCCTCGTCTTACCCATGTCTGTGGCATGCCCGCCCTGTGCGCATGCCCGCGTTCACTCACCTCTTATCGGTTGTACGGCCCGTGGCAATATATATGGCGCATGAAATAAACCAAGGGGTTCGTTCTGCTGGGAAGTACGTTGCTTTCTGTTCCTTCCTCGCGCCGCAAGGCACATGACAGTTTGAACGGTCGCTCACCCGATGGCACTGCGTGTCCGCGATGCAGCGGCTCCACCGTTCCACGCCCAAGGTCAGCGCGTTGTACGCGACAGATTAAAGAAGGGAGCGAAGAGCGGCGTGCGTGCTTTCGCAATCACAACTCATAAGAATTGCTTAGGAGTACCTCGAGCCTTTTTTTCTGCGTTCCCAATTCAACACGAACAAAATCAAATGCAAAATAAATAAACCCCGGGTACCATATGACCGGTTGTCCTGAAGGAACCGTGAAAACCGTGACGAGCTAAAAGGCCAACCCCTTTTGTTAGTAGTTATAAGATTTCAAAGGAAACTGAAGTTATATCTCCTCAGGACCCCTGGCCTTGTTCCCTTATAAAGCTTACTTGTGAAACATCATGTTTTTTTTTTCTTTTTATGTTGTCGTTGTGACCTCGAAATATGAAGTTTTTCATGGTGAATTCCACTGATAGATCCGGAGCGTTTTCCGAAATGCGCGAGGGAGGCGAAATTCCGCTTCGTGGTATCTGCTCCGAATCGAGGAGCGGAAGATGGACTCGCATTTTTGGAGCGACCCACCGACCCGCGCGAGACGGCCGGCCGTTAAAAATGGCCGCTGCTCGAACTTGACAAGCTGACCAACTGTTCAGCCGACTGGTCTTTCCGACGACCAGCGACAACTGTCACTGCTTAGCTGCAGAAATAACACGCGACACAGGATGGGCGAAAATATTCGTACCGCGGAGCCCATATCTCACAAATGACGAGGAAGACGTCCGCGTTCGACACCGTCACATCCCTTTCGGGCGCCTCGAAGTGGCGGGGCACGCACAGTGATTGCCATCGGTAGAGTTCAGTTTGCTGGTACGACTTTAATAAACACAAAGCGGTAACAAACCATCACTTGCACGGCCGTTGCCTAATCTGCCTAAGCATAACCGCTTTCGCTACACGCTCTAAGCTGAGACGCGTTAGCCCACTCGGCCACCGATTCCCCTCCGTGGGATTCCACGGAGCGGTTGCGGCTATACTTCGTCTCAGCTTAAGTCCAGATGGAGCCAACGCTACGAGCGCGAGCTCCGGGCTTTCTAGCGTCCCTGCCAAGCACGCGCGCGCGTGCAGTGCAAGCACTTTCAGGGCCACATGCTCGCGCTTGTAGCATCGGCTGCGTCTGGACTTAAGCTGAAACGAAGTATAGGAGTGTCGTGGACCAGTCGAGGTTCGATTTCAACCATGTTCGACTTTTTCGGACTTCTTGTAAAAAGTTCGACAAAGGTTCGACTCAGGTTCGACTGCTCTGCGCATGCGCGACAGGCTGGCCAGTTGGCTTCGGATTGGATGGTGATGACTAAGGGATGAATTAAGGGCAGCACTAATTGATTATTTCAGTTAATACAGTACACAGAATTTCTTCAGTGCTTAAAATTAGTTCCTTTTAATTGCAACTGTTCACAAAATTCAAATAACCCTTTGCATAAAAAAATCTATTAACCTAGACATGATTGTATCAAGGTCTGGCCACACTGTCCACAAAGTCGAACCGGTCGTTTCTGGTTAAAAGTTCGAGGGTTCGTCGCACCGGTTCGAACCAGTTGAATCCCGAAAGTTCGACCTAAAAATCTGGTTCGACAAAAGTTCGCGACACCTCTAGTTGTGGCTAGGGGTGTCGCGAACTTTTGTTGAACCGGATTTTTAGGTCGAACTTTCGGGGCTCGATCGATTCGACGAACCTTCGCACTTTTAACCAGATTCGACCGGTTCGACTTTGCATAGGTCTGCTATGTGGACAGCGTAGGCAGACCTTGATACAAGCATGTCTAGGTTCGGATAATTTGTTGTTTTTTTTTATGCAAAGGGTTATTTTATTTTTATGAACAGTTGCAATTAAAAGAAACTAATCCTAATCACTGAAGAAGTTAATAACTTAAAAATTTGTACTGTATTAACTGAAATGACCAATCAGTGCTGCCCTTAATTCATTCCTTAGCTATCACCATCCAATCCAAAGCCAACTGGCCAGCCTGTCGCGCATGCGCACAGCAGTCGAACCTGAGTCGAACCTTTGACGAAGTTTTCACAAGAAGTTCGAAAAAGTCGAACCTGGTCAAACTCGAACCTTGACCGGTTCGCGACATCCCTAGTTGTAGCACGATTAGGGGCGCTCCACGGTGCGGCCGCTGCCAGAGGGGCCTACCAGCGGAAGATGGCCAACTCGAGCCAGATCTGCGAGCGGAATATGCGCACTCCCAATGAAGCGCTTTTGGAGCGCTCGAGATCTGCGCCGGAACTCACCATCAAATAAATCGGAATTAACGGAATATTTACCGGCGGGTGTTTTTCACGTGCGAAAATGCGGAAACCTACTCATAATGTTTCGCATGAACTTTAGTTTAAACACAACAGCCCTCACTGTCACTATTGCCAGCATCTATGTGCACTCCAAATATAGTCAAAAGCTAGTGGGGTGTACAGTCTCATCCTGAGAAGGTATCCCGAACGTGTTGGAGACAGATTTAACAGAAAGTAGCCAACACGACCTCAATGTTTCGAAACCCAGCGGCGGCGTTAAGTTTGGGGTGCACTGTACATTGTCTCTCCAATTAATGTGTTTTTTCTTCTCATTTCACACATTTCACATTTCACACTGTACAGTGTAATCATTTTTTTCACTCGATGTTTTTGGTGCATGAGCAGCTCCCAATGCCAATAACCGACTGCTGCCACGAGGACGTAATTCGAGACCTTCCGGAGGACTTCGCCCCCCAGTTGCACAAAGAGCCCCAGTGGATTTGCCTCACGTGCTACCAGGTGAGGCCGTCGTCATCGGCTCGACGACTAACTATGACTGACGCAGTGCGAAACGAAGCTTGGAAGAGTTTGCGCATAATTGCGAATTTCGGAGTGCTTCGAATTTTCGCTGCGACGCTTTTCTTCTGTATTAGGGTATTATGACCGATCGCTTAAATTCTGAACTAATTAACACGTAGGAATAGACATTGTAAATGCACCAATCTCCAGTTTAACACGTCACGTTATTACAGTAATGCAGTAATTTCTGTGTGCATACAGCGACTCGGAGACAATTTCGTCATTATCAATATGGCAGCCGACGCAACAATCAGACAGAGGCAATCAAGCAGCGACAAAGGTGCACCAATATGGCGCTCGTTTTTTCTTGGTGCGGCTAAACCAATCGTGCTTGATTGATTGATTGATTGTTTGATTGATTGATTGATTGATTGGTTGATTGATTGATTGATTGATTGATTGATTGATTGATTGATTGATTGATTGATTGATTGATTGATTGATTGATTGATTGATTGATTGATTGACTGATTGACTTCGTCGGATCGTGCGTTGGCTCAGGTCGGACTTGGGAAATGTGGGTGTAGTTATGAAAACGACAGTACACATTACCTCGGTGCCGTAGTACACTGTTTGAAATCCATGAATGTATACGTGTTCTTCAATGTTTTAGGTTTTCTCGGGCGACCTTGACTCCGTCGACGAGCACGCCGACAGAACCCAGCACTTTCTGGCAGCAAACACCGAAAGCCTCAGAGTTTGGTGCAGTGCAGACAATCGCTATGCTTTGGTTGAGGTAACTAAGATTAACAGTTTATAGTTTGGCTTGCCACAAAAAACAAAAGCACTTTCTAGACTAAATGTGTTGGGAAGCACGGTGTGAAATGGAAATTGTGATTTATCAACAATGTTGTCAATTTAAAGGTTTTTTGTTTCTTTTTTTAATACGGGGAACTGCTTTTACGCGAGACAGTTCCCAGCTTGTTTGCAAGTTGCGACCAAGTGGTCACAGCTTGCAAAAGGACGAGACAAAAGTAGGAGCACACAGGACAGACGCTGTCCAGTGCACTCCTTTTACTTTTGTCCCGTCCTTTTGCGCCGCTTTAATAATGTCATTCAACAACCAACCAGCCCAGCAATCCACCCTTTTGCAGGGTTCATTTTGCTGAAAAAATCACGTCCCACTATGCAGAGGCATAAATACCCTCACTAAACTAACAAACATTGACAAACAGCATGTGTTAACGTAATAGACGAACGGGTATGATGTGAAAAGTATAAATAGAAAAACGAAATTCATGCCGGATGTTCATTTTCAGAGGGCGATTCCTGCGTTGGCATGGCTTGCAAAGAACCACCAAGGTTTTCCACAACACATGCACGCCAACACACAGCTGTGAGGCCACGCCGCTGTCGGCACAGCACGCGTGCAGACTCTTCACTTTGCCTGAACCTGGTTTTCGCGCATGCGCAGTGGCCAGACCAGCTGTGGGCAAATGCGAACTTGTTCGTAAACAGCGTGTTTCAAATGGAAACTACTATTGCAGAGCTTGGAGGAAATGATAATTACTAATATATTTGACTGGAAATTCAAGAGTCGCTGTAGAGCCTGCATATAAACCTGCATATACAAAAATAAAAAAAGAGCTCTGGTGCTCTGATTTAGAATGAAGATGTGCCTGACTGTTGAATTTTTTTTTTTTTTATTATCAAAGAGCGTGCTGGCTTAAGAGCGATTGGGATGGTGGCGCCCGACATTCACACGGGCACTCTCCGAAACTCCTCTTTTCTTTTTCTATTTTTTTTTTCAAGAAACAACTGTAAGTCTTTATTTCTACCCACCTACGACCTCTCGGCACATCCTCCTTCTCCCCCCCCCCCCCCCTCCACGCCAAGAAGGGAGGGTCAGCCGTAGAAAGGAGGATGCAAGAAGTCGGTCGTTTGTTTTCCGTTTCTCCCGAAAAAAAAAAAAAGAGGTGGTGGTGGTCCGTCCCACTGCCGAATGGGTACATGAAGGTGCTGGACACAAGACACTGTCCCCCTCAACAGCCAATTTCTCCTCCCACTTTCAGAGATACCTGACGGTCTATTTTTCGGGTGCGGAAAGTGCAGGCTTTTCCCCTATATACTGTCGGGACCGGTTACAACGGTGTCACCGGGAATAGAAAATCACTTCGCTATATACGCTTCTTTATATATCTAAATTTCATAAAAATAACGTCATACGGGCACATGTTTATCGTGCCCGCAGAAAGCGGTCGAGGATACCTTGCATGTACTCTCTGCTAGATAGGAGCCACTTCTCCCCAACTGCGGGGAGCTACCATCAAAAGAAGGTCCTGTGTCTACCGTGTCTACAGCTCCGACGGCCGCCGTGGAGGACGCCGGCGATGGACGGCATCCTTTACGTTTATGCGCACTGCGTCAAGGACGGCGGCATGCTTTCATTTCAAGGAGATCGCCTTCGTTTTCCCCGTCGAGGTGCTGGCGGAGCCGGGACTCGCCATAGTTGAGTGGCGATGAGTCGCAGAAAAGGCTCTATGTTGGTTGACCACAAGGTGTCATCCCACTGAATACGTTGGATATCAATGCCCTTGAGTGTAAATATAACGAAATCACAAAGCGCTCTTTGTGTATTGTGTAACTGCCCTTGTATTTGGTAATAGAAGCTATGGTGGTGATTTGGACCTTTCACACCAGGCTCCCTTTTCTTATTTTTCGCCTCATACTCCATTGTGGTTTCAGTAGGCTTCAAGAATCTTTTGGAACGGAGACACTTTACGTCAACGAGGCCATTTGTGACAAGTAGTCAATCAGGGAATGCTGCTAGAAATCCGTCCCTCATATTAACGAATAAGCCGCACTTCTGCACCGTGCAGTTTTCCTGTTCCACGTACAGTTGTAAAGCAGCATCCACACTGATTCTACCATATTCTGCTGCGGGTGAAGAAAGGTCTTTGGGAACACGATACTTGAAACAAGTCTGGCACTGTACGTTGTGATTCGGCACCCACTAATGTCGTCGTCCTTATAGAGCCTCATCATTTAAACATTACTTCGTCACCTCATAATGCTCTTCATCACCAGTAGGTACAATAGGACACCGCCGTATTACAATCCAAGAATTGAAAAATTGAGGCGTTCAGTCCTTCAATATGCTTATTATTTATATAATGTTATTACGTTACATTACCTCGAGACGATTGACATCCATCATCGATCTTCAAATACTTATACCTGCATATAAATTAGACGCACATTTGGGGGGGGGGGGGGGGGAATCAATGGCGGAGTGCATGGTCTAGCGCACACCAGCTCGGAGCACGTGAAGGGAAAGCTCGTGCTGAAGAACCCACCCCGCCCCTGCTCATTTCGATCTGGAAGAGCATCGTACCGGCGTGCCGTCGTGTGTCACTACTGCGTGGTGCACGTTAAAGACCCCAGGTTTGCGGTTGTACCGCACTGGCTAAATTGCTCATCTACAGCTGAGACACCAGACGCCCACTAAGGCAGACTAACCTCCGGCTGTATAAACATTCACACAACAATTTGCGATTAGTCGCACAATCACAAAGAACACAGCGTGCCGCCTCTTTTTTTTGGATCGTCTTTTTTTAAACCAGTGCAAGCTCGCGCGTTCTCTCTTTTGAGACGGTTAGAACGGTCGCACATAAAAGCCGCGTTTCCCCTACCCGGCCGCTTCCTCCTCTCATTATATGTACTTGGTTATTGGGCAGGAGATCGAACTATAGGGGGCGCTCTGACCCCTTTGTTGTCCCCACTCTCGGTGTTTACTCAACACAAGGCCTGCGCACATGCCCACAGGCCTTATGGGCATATCCATGTCATCTTCTGCAATAGAGCGCGGGGTACAGTTTAATGTAAAAAATACTAACAATCGACGAAGCGACGTTAAGTGCCGGATCTATCCGCAGAGAATGCGAGCTTGGCCCACTTCGGCTTTTGTGCGGAGCTGGGACCGTGAATGCTGCATTGTTCATGGAGGCCGGAGTGGAAACAAAAGAGCCCCTCCTCCCCCTCACCGGAGAACACGAACTACAGCCGAACGCTGACGCCGCGTTCGGTTATGTCGGCCGAGCGTTGAGTCATTGTATTTGTTCTCCCCATCTGTGTAGTTCTAAAGTTAACGGCTTGGGGCGTCACAGTCGCTCCTCCTCCCCAATAGCTAAATAAGCTATAATAATGGTGTATTATTCATATGTACTTTCAGTTTCAGTCAGGGGAAAGGAGGTTCGTGGGAACTAGTGCCAATAAATAAGCTGCGCGTAGAATATCAGCACTCTCTTCCCCGACAGTGTTGTGGGCGCCGCCATTTTGGTGCTTGTGCAGAGCAGGCGCAACTTCCGATCGTCATGATTAAAAAGTGCGACTTCCTCAGCATTAGATTCAGGTGTGAAGAAGCTCATGCAATATTGCTTTGCTTTGTCGCAAACTGTTTAAAGTGGAGGACGGAAAAGCGTTTCTTGTGATTTCAGATAAAGCTTCCAATAACTGGCCACCATGCTTTCAAGCGACAATATGGCCAAGTGTCGCATCTCTAAAGCGTAGCTTATTTAATGACACTATTCATGCCCTTGTTCAAGAAGCTTGGAATACCTGGAGGGGCCATGACGTAAGCCCCGTGAATTCCACAAGCCACTACCTTTTGACACCTGCCTCTTCCTCATTGTTCCCGCTAGTGCCAGTAAATTAGCTACGCTTCAGATTAACGACACCACCATATTCTTGCTTAAAATCATGGTTGCAAGTTATCTGAAGCTTTATCTGAAATCACAGGGAACGCTTTTCCGTCCTCCACAAATGTTTCAACAACCCACGACAGAGCATAGCAATACTGCATCAGCTTCCTAGGACCGCATATAATGCTGAGGAAGTCGCACTTTTGGATCATGACGATCGGCAGTTGCGTTTGCTCTGCACAAGACCCGAAATGGCGGCGTCCAAAACAATTTTGGGGAACGGAGTGCCGATACTTTAAGCGCAGCTACTTCAGTTACTCTAGGCATGAAGTGAACTCGGGTGTATTGTTTTCCTCGTCGTCTTTATTGTTTATTGATTTCAATCATATCGACTAATTAAAACATTATCTCACGCTACGCTTGTGTAACTATTTGTCTTAGATTTATTAACCTGACCCAGTACTTAAACCATTCATTTATCGATAGTAAATCTTCAAATATATTTTCTAAATGTGAAGGTAAAAAGACACGGAGATTGATGATGATACAGACGCCAACGCCGCCCTTGAAAAGTTTTTGAACATTAGAATTCAGCAGTTTTGTCTGCCATCCGCCAGGTAGCGCAACAAAACACCCAAACAATTTTTAGTTCTTTTTAAAATTAGCTAAGCTCTACACCTATTAAGAAACCAAAGCAAGATCATTGTGAAAATCGACTACATCGCAATGTATATCTATTCTAAACAACAAATGTTATCAGATGCCAATAAATCTGTTTGATGTCCAAAAAAGATACGCGTCACAAACAGGTAAGTTTGAAGGGCTCCTGGAGCGTTATGGCTTTGAAAATGAAAAGAAGCCATCGTCCACCTCTTGGGCAACCATTGTAGTTCTAAAGTGTTATAAAAGATTTTATCATAGTTTAATTATTTCCTCAGCGGCGTTTGAAGCACCGTGACTCGTAGCACAAACATTGCTACGTTTGACATACAATATCTGAACAACAAAAATTTACACAACATTAATTTTTTTGCTGCATATTACCAATTATAAGCACTACATCTATAGCTAATTTTATTGCCCTAGCGCTTGTCATTAAAAACATATTTTTTCTGAAAAATGTCAATTTTAGGGCAATATTTGGGGTGCTTAAAAAACAAAGTAGTGCAAATACCAAAAAAGTATATCGTTACATTCTGTGCCGACATCATCTTAACAAAACTGCTCTATTGGAACCGCGTTATCTTTAATAGATTCTTCATGAAACATGAACCAGCGGAGCAAGTGAGGGTCTGCGCCATCATATTCGCAACGCTACAAATGCGCATGAACAGTATAAACCAATACATACATATTATCAAATGAAAGAAGATTGCATTGCCTTTCGAATGACATGCATCCCACAAAACAGTATTTAAAAAGAGATGAGTAATGAACTGCCAAAAAGTACCTAAAGTGCCACATTCAGTGGGACCGTGGCCTTAACGGGACACCTGACAGGGTATTTATGCTCGCCAAAGTTTTTATCTTGGCGAGATAGGTTATTGCCTTTCCCAAGAATCAATTCGCGGCTCGAAAGTCATTTTCTTTCTGCCCGAAAACCGCCGATCGAGAACTGGCCGGTTTAAGTTGCACTCACTCTCTTCTCCGTGGTCACGTGCTTTTTATTGTCTAGACACAACCACCAAATATAATCAAAGTCGTGGGTCATCGGAGGCATTCACACAATATTAAAATTGGAAAAGAAATACGATACCCGTTTTTTGTGGCATCTAAAAAGCTCCAAATATGCTGATTGAAAAAAAAAAATTGCACATCCACGTGACTTCCGCCAACTCTCTCCTCACCTATATTTCTTCTTCCTCACCGTTAATTGCGCCGAAAGCTACAGAAAAAGTAGCGGAGTGAGTTTCGCGGACTCTAAAAGGCACAGAAGGTGGTTAATATTCGTCGATCGAAAAGAATGGTCGCCTCGCGCGGACGACCGTTTGTGCAACGAACACTTTCTTGAAGGCAAGTGCGGCTTCCATTTCAATCTCTGTCCCGAGGCTTGCTTATGTGCAGGGTGAACCGTCGTCTGTTCGAGACTATGCAGATTTTGTTCTCACGGTGTTCGCGCACAAAGCACCGGCCAAGCGCTCCTCGGTGGCTCGCTACCCCGTGCTACAAAGCAGGAGGAAATCGGCGGCACAACAGACAAAGCGTTACCTTTTGTCATGCCTTGTAATCATGAGAGTGAAAAAAATATCATACCTTGACTGAAGGACGCTGCGTGTATTTAATCAATTAATAAATACACTTCCGCAGACCCAGAGTCTGCTGATCCCGCCGGTAGCACGGAAACCGGCTTCAAGTAATCATAGGCCTCGAGAGACATGTACGCCTGGACCATGCCGGCCGTAGACTGGCTTGGCGAAAAAAAACTAAATAAACGACGACGTGAGCCATCGACGTCGGTGGCAGCGACTTCACGTGGGAACTCCAGCAGGCCTTGTTTACGGGGCACGTATCGTCGAAGGTAGCGCCGTCGGATGGATGGATGGATGTTAATGGCAATACCTTTTGTAACGAGTGGTAGCTTGTTCCACCTAGCCTAAGTCCATAAAGACAAAAAACATGATTTGGACCGCCCTTCTAAAACAAATTTTCTCCCCCTTACTATCACCAGGCAGTGTGGAATATCGCCAGGATGACCTTCGGGGCATCGGGCAAAAAAACAAATCACCACCCCCCTGCCCCTTTACTCCGGCGAGAGAGTCGCCAATTTTCCTTGGTCAAACCTTCTCAGCGTTACCCCAGCACCGGACTCGCTGGGAGACAGGGTTGAGACTTTGGGCCGGAGCCACGCGGGAGGGAGTCCCAATTTTCCTCTGTCCCGCCTGTCCCCAGCTGTGCTAGTTAGTTGTGCAACATTCAATTTTCCCTAGATAATTTCGACCAATCTTCTAATCGCCTCTTTGTGACTGTAATCCTTCTCTCTCGTCTTTCCATCGTCGTCAGTAAAACCCAGGGCCCCGGCCAAATCCGTTACTCCTTCAGGGAGGGCAGGGCGAAGCCTCGTGCACTTCACAACCCAGTGCTCTAGTGTCTCGCTGTCACTATCGCAGGCGGCACATAATGTGTCCATCTTCTGAAGTTTGGCCCTATACGTCCTCGTCCTCAAAATTCCCGTTCTTGACTTGAACAGCAAAGAACTTCCCAGTGAATTGTCAAAAACATTTTCCTTTCTTATGTCCTGCTTTCGTGACCTGCTTTCACCCCCTTTTCCACTGAAGTTTGTCTTGATACCACTGCCGCTCAGGCTCGAGTAGCAAGCTCAAAAAGTCGGGCATAAGATACGACATACGTTGGGAGAAAATGCGACGCGCAAATGAAGCTAGAAGCGCCTCTACAACGTCAACAGCGAGCGGACGCCACATAACGCAATGGCGAAAACACGGCGAGTCTGGCCGCTTCTGCCCACATAGCTTCTGCGAATACATTAATAATCGTATAAATGATGCAGAGCATTAATTTAATTTCATTTAATTTTATTCACCTCGAAGGCATCCGAAGACGCATTACATCTGGGGGGATTAAAAAATAAGAGGACAAAATAGTGATTGAACATAACGAAATAGACATCAACAAGTAAAAATCCCCCCCCCCCCCACACACACACACAACGCTTATTATGCAGATTTTCAAATCAAGGTTCACAGTTACACAAATTGATGCACTTCTTTTTAAATAAAATGAGACATCGCTCAGTTACAATATGGTCAGGTAGTTTGTTCCAGTCAGTGGTGCAAAGTACTAAGAAGGAAAAGAGGAAAGTGTAAGTATGGCACTGAAATGGTTCAATCTTGCAGGAATTATCTAATATGGATGATATAAAATTGGCAGCCCGGCAGTAAGTAAATTTAAAAGCGGAACCGGAGTAATATACATCTTGAAAAAAAAGCACAATCGTGCTATTTTTTGTCTCGTTTCTAGATGAGGAAAGTTTATGTCAGCTTTTAAAGCGGAAACACTAGTTTCGGATGAATAATCACTGCATATAAATCTGGCTGCTTTGTTCTGAAGATTCGAGCCTCGAGATTAGGTAACTTAGGAGTGGATTTTAAATTATTCTTGCATATTCGAATTTTGGGAGTATAAATGTTTCGTACGCGAGTAGTTTTGTTTCAGTGGAGCTAGATATAATGTTCATCCAATGAAACCCAGTGCTTTTAGTGCACTATTTGTTACTTGCTCAATCCATGATAATGAGTCTGTAAAATACACGCCCAAATACTTGTACGACAATGAGTGTTCTAGTGGTTGTGAAAGTAATGAGTACTGGGTTAGTGTTTTAGTGGAGGTTGTAGTTATGCACATTTGTTTGCATTTACGAGTGTTAATCTACATAGGGAACACCATAATGATATCGTATCTAAAACGTCTTGGACAATATTGTGATCATTAGGTGTATTAATTTTTCGGTAAATAACACACGCATCAGCGAAAAGTCAATTTGTCGATTTAATTGATGATGGTAGGTCATTTATATATAATAGAAACAATAGAGGCCAGGGTACACTCCTCGTAGGAAAACCTGATGCAACAGTAACGGGACTCCAATCGCCAGACAAGTATAAAAGTAATAACATTTTAAAATTGTGATCTGCTGGTCTCTTGGGTTCTGGGATATCATATTTCGAAAAATGCATTGCACATATTTTGACAAACTTTCCTTAGACCTGTGATATATCTGCATAGGTTCAGCAATTCAATGCACTATGCCTGTTCAAATATAGTACTTGTTTCGCAGCAACCTATCTGGTTACTACATTGAAAAAACACCTGCGACCTGTTTCTTGTCAATGTGAAAACTTTATCTTTGCGACTAAAGTACCGTAATACCCGAGCGTCGCCCCATACGCTGCTGTACTTCGACAGTACCGAGTCTGCGAAACGACACAGGTATATTAGGGCGGCTAAAAACAAGTTTTGTACAAAAACAGAAGTAGGCATGGGAGCTTTAAATTCAAAGTTGCTTGCATTTACAATACAGAAGAAAATCGTAAATAAGAAATTGGCTACCTTTAAACACTGCGGAACGAGTCTCCTAGTATCCATAGGTTCTGCAAATATCCGTCTCGAAAAAAATCTATACACATGCTTCATAGATGCTGTAGATTTTGTGACACCGAGACACACAGTATCTGTGCAGCATGACGGCATTTACACTGTAGCACTACAAGGATACCCAAGAGACTGCTACAAGGACACTGACTATCTTCACACACACACACACACACACACACACACACACACACATGCGCGCGCGCACGCACGCACGCACACACACACACACACACACACACACACACACACACACACACACACACACACACACACACACACACACACACACACACACACACACACACACACACACACACACACACACACACACACACACAGCTTCACCGACTTCGAGAGCAGTTGCCTTTGCATGAGGACGAAGTGCAAGCACGTTGCTGGCAGGACAAGAGCTAATTTACTTAGCCTTGATCTTTTAGCTTTTTTTTTAGATTTTGCACTGGCACTCAAAATATTGTTGTCCTCTTGCAACAGAGCTTTCTCTGTTGAATGTTTTCACTGCAGTCTAACACATGCTTCAGCTTAAACTCACAATGGGCTCATCATCACAGGCGTCAGACATACTCTTCCTTGGTCCGAGTTCGCTTCTTGACATCCGTGACGGTTGGCAGCGAGTGTCTTTGATTGCAGAGTTTCAACTTTCCGTTTCTTTTGTTTGGAATTCTTGGCATTAATGCCAACATTCATCTTACTGCAAAAATGTCACAAGAAAAACACTTGTGCGTTTTCTTGTGACAACGACACGTGTTTCAAAATGAGCTCACTCGTATGTTAATTTTCACAGGCGTCGAAGTCGGAAGTGTCCATTTTGGCGAGTAGTTCCATTATGAGATATGTAACAGGTCGGCACGGGCTGGGCATCACCAAATGGTAAACAACATAGTTGTGTTCTACAGCATTTACACCAGGAAAAACAAGCCCTTCTATAACGAGTTTCATTGCGAGAGCATAGTCTTCCTGCGCGAGCAAACTGTAGCCAACTTGTTTCGTGCTGTCGATGCGGCCTTGCATTTTTCGCCCCTCAGGTTTTTCAAGGGGGTGTAGACTGCACGGCTGGCCACATAGCCCAGGGCCGGGAGGCTGTATCTTATTTCTTACAGACCAGGACCACATTGCAGGTATACCACGTTGCAGGTAGGGCGTCAAGTATCCGCTCACTTGTGAAGATCTTCCTAGTTTCCATTCTTGCTAGCTGTAGTGATCGTTGACAGCGTGCTCCTCAGCAGTATTTTTTTTTTCACCTTCGTAAAGTTGCCGTGTAGATACGGGATATTAGAAGGAAGCCAGTTGCCTATACATTCAGAAGCAATCTTCTAAGCTGTCAGTTTTCAGCTTGTCCCATGGAGGCCGTACAGTAGCCCGAGTTCATCAAAGCAGTATCCGAGATGTGCATTTGACCGCTTCTGCAGGAAATAAAACGAAAAAGTAGGAAACCATATTATTACAAAGAAAGGTAATGTAATCGGAAATGGTTATAAAAATACAAAAAAAGCAAGAAAAACAAATGCTCTTCTTTAAAGTGCAGCTGAAGTGGTTTTGTATATGTGAGAAAACACTGGCATTGTTTCGATCTAATATTTTGAATCACGAACATCCAAATTATTTTTGCATTTGATGTGCCGAATGCCGAATGCAATATAATACTAATCAATCGATAAATAAATCAATGTTTATTAAAGTGTCCAGGAACAACCAATCGGTCTTAGTGCTGGCACACTAAACAAAATGAGCAAAAACACACATGATACAAACACACATACACACGAGTGCAGAAGGAGAACGTAGATCACCAGTCTGAGAATATAAATATTAACAAGTATGAAAGACACTCAGATCAACAAGGGAAATCAAAAAGCACAAAACAGAGGCATCACCAGGTGTGAGAGCAAAAAGTAAATACTTGGATAACGTACTGACAAACATCAACGCTTCAACTGATCAGCCCTTCTCTTGCAAGAGGAAGTTTCGAACAGCATTGCCGAACTTGCTCCCGCATGAGTTAAAAATATCAATTGTGTCAGAGTAGCAGTTATAACACTCAGCCCATCTTTGGATCGGGTTTAAGTGGCTAAAATGTCGAGCTATATAAAATGATGATTGTAGCCGTGTAGGCATACTTGGAACTCTAAGGCTCACTTCGGACAGAAGGCTGGGAGAGTTAATCGAGCCTTGCAGGGTCTTAAACAAAAACAAAAAAATCTGCCTTCACCCGACGCTGCTGCAGGCTCAACAAGTTGACGAGTTTCGAGTTACACCGAACGTTCAAACAAGGATCACCTTTCTCAAGGTAACGATATTTAAAGATAGAAATGAATTTGTTTTGGACTCGCTCGACAGATAAACTGTAGAGCATACAGTCATCCGCGAAAAGTTTAACATGTACAGAAGAAGGCAGATTCGAAGCCATGGCATTAATGTAAACTAAAAATAACACGGCAATAATAACGTTGGCGTCAGTAGGATTTGTTTCAGTGACAAGAAAGTCTTGTCAGCAACAACAAAAACAACATCGTCTCGCATTTTTTCATGAAAGAAATGTCACTGGCGCCCAGAATGCCGTTCCTTGGCTTTACGAATATTAGATCTAAGTAGACGCCGGTTCATAGAGAAATCTCGTGTTGCATGGTTATCGTTTGATCCAGGTAATGTCGTGATCTTGAACTTTCGCATCTTATCCCCGCCGTTAACGTCGTACTCACATGGCGTTTCCGCGTTCTGCAATCCGTGCTTTATTTATGGGGGCTGTATAACAAAGATTTTGCTGAATTCTTATTTTGTATTTATTTATTTGTTTCCAGATTTTATACAGAATATGACAATAAACAGGAAATGTTACCATTGTCAGAGCTTAAGGTTTTCTGGTCCCTTTTGTGTCCACCATTGTGCAGGGCATCCAAAGCTTCCAACAGCTGATGCCCTTTTGTATGGAATATGTATGGCCGTGAAGGAATAAGCTTGCTCTTGTCTATTGTTTCTTGATTTTTCTCAAGAAAGGTCAACACATCAAAGAAAAACGTTGACGCGATGTCGACAGATCCTGTCAACATCGCGTCATCGTTTTTATTGTATGTGTTGACCTTTCTCGAGAAACACCAACGCCCGATTCGGGCGTTAGAAATAAAGGCTGACGGCAGACTGAATCATTCGAAAGAAAAGCTCACCGCATGGGTATGCGGAAACCGGAATATCTAGCATGAATCTAGTAAATCAGTGAAAAACGACTATGTATTATTACAGGGCATTACTGCTTGCTATTATACTAGAATCTTCATTTAGTGGTAAGTGGTTGTTGCTTTTATGTCATCTCAAAGTCAAATTTGGTGTTGTTGGTTTTTGTTTGTTTTTTCCGGGCCAAACTATCGAAGGTTATCTGGCACGCCCCAACGGAAGACAGAGGATTAATTTAGACCTTCTGGGATCTTTCGAAGTGCAACCCTAAGGCTTGGTTCGGACCGTGAGACTTATGAGGGGAGTGCAGTCGAGAAAGACGTTAAGCCTTGGGTACCAGCTCCTTATGCCGATTACCCTGTGGTTGACGCGTTTTTGGTGCTAGGTGCGAAACTGCGAAGAAGACGCAATGGATGATAGTCACGATCCGAAAATGCGGCTTCCCGAGTTTTAGAGACCGCGTCAGGAAGCTCAGGCGATATATGGCGTCGCTCTTTCGAGGACTGCTTTAAGATTTCTGGAGGACGAAGATTCGGCCAGAGCCGACTATGTTGCTAATTAAGCGATTAGCTGCAAACATAACTGAAAGAGCCGCGTCAGGTCACGTGTCGATTTTCCGACTAAACTTAACGGGTAGGTTAAATTTGTGTGGGTCACGTGACATCTAGTTATGTGACGCCATTTTCTCAGCTAAATTTAGCGGGAAAACTGAATTGAGGTTGAGATCACGTAATATTAAATTGTGTGACGTCATTTTTCCCGCTAAATTAAGGGGGGAAACGAAATTGGTGCTAAAATCATGCGACGGCACTTTTTTCGCTAAATCTAGCGGGGAAACTGAATTTGTGTGGAAGTCACAGGACATTGTGTGAAGTCCTTTTTCCCGCTAAATTTAGCGGGGAATCTGAATTTGTGTATAGGTCACGTGACATGGTCATGTGACGTCAAATTTGTTCGCTAAATTTAGCTGAGAAAATAGACGGCCAGAAATACCGCAAAGTCGCCCGAAGATCCTATGAAAGTTAATCGCATTAACAAGCGTTTTTCTTGATTTCAGATAAAGCATGAAATAGTTGGCAGCAACGATTAGTTTAAGCCCCGTGTGACGGCCCAAATTTCGTTACATTGAAACATAGCTCATTTAGTGCCTCCAGGAGGGAGAAATCTGCACATCAATCGGAGTGACAATAACCACAAAAAAAAAAAACACGGAAAAACAACACAATTCTTTTGTTTCTTCTACTTTTGAACATTAATTTCGCTTGTGCATTGCATTTCATGTCAGAGTGACGTTTAGGTTTTTCACGGCCAATGATAAATGGCGGGTGGGAATGCTTCAAATTCTTTACTTCTATTATATCTAAATGAAAAACTGGCCACGAATGAAATCAGGGAGGACAGCTACTGTTTGCCAATGTTTATATAAATATAAGTATAAATGCAATTCATGCGCTCAACAGAATTTGTTCTATATCTTTGATAACGTTTACTCCAGGTGTTGTTTTAAACAAGCTCAAAACATCCCCTCTGGAGCGTGTTGTATATCCCATGCTTCTCGACGCGAGGGGCCTCAACGGTGAAAAAATACTGCGTATTGAAGACGGGCTTGTTCTGACCTTGGAGAAAAGCACCGTCCTAGCCGAAGATTTTGTTGTCATTCAAGACGATGGCAGAGAGCAACATGTAAGTGTGTCCACCATACGAATTCACTCACTTATTCATTGGCTAATTTATTAAGGCGAAAGCCTTATATGTCTCATCGCTCAGCCGACCTTCAAAGTTCTTGAGTGAAAACACGTCGGCGACACGAAAGGTACCAAAACGTTTACGTGACCACTCAGGCGAATTAGAGGCAATGAAGTTAAGAAGAATGACAAAGCGAATTAAGAGGAATCGAATTGAATTCCTAGACGTCGTCCTCTATGCGTCGTTCTTGACGTCGTCCTACAAGTCGTCCTAGACGTCGTTCTTGACGTCGTCCTTGAGGTCGTTCTAGACGTCCTTGACTGGCTTTCGCCTTCCTACACGTCAGCAGTCTTAAGTGTACTCATGTAATTTTTAGTTTCTACTTATAACCAGGCCTATATGCACAAAAAATGTTGAGTTGGTCTAGTTGGTTCATGACATAGATAGAAGCGCCGAAGGACAGCGACAAAGTGAAGGAGGTAACGACAACACGGAGCGCTCCGTGTTGTTAGCTCCTTCACTTTGTCCTTGTCCTTCGGCGCTTCTGTCCGGACCTGATGAAACGCATTACATGTACCCATTTACTTTGTTTGGTAAAGAAGGAACGACCTAGTTACTTCTTCAGAGAAGGAACGCGTAACGTTACCTTTTAATGAAGTAATGGGTAACGGCCTTTAGTTACTTCTAGATATGAACGTGCACAACGAAAGCACCCAACCTATAACTTTCATTCCAGCTCGCGCCAGTAACTTGCAGGTGGAGAAAACTTAGATCGACCATAAAAAGATGCGCGCAAGGTATGTGAGTATAGCTACAGTTATCCCTGAATGAGCGGATTAAAAATAAAAAAATACTGACAACGAATAATGCTGAAAGCGGCTACACGGCTCCATATAGGGGGTGCGTGTATGTTTATACAGCCTGAAGTTAGTCTGCTTCAACTGGCGACTTGTCCCTCAGCTGTAAATGAGCAGCTTAGCCAGTGCAGTACAACAACTAGCGTGGGGTCTTTAACGTGCACTACGCAGTAGCAATACACGACCGCACGCCGGTACGATGTTCATCCAGATCGAAACGGTCAGGGGTGGGGATTAAACGCAGCATCCTTGGGTTCTGCAGCGCGAGCTTTCGCTCCACGAGCTCCGATCTGCTGTACGCTAGTGTACGCTAGCCCACTCGGCCACCGATCCCCCTTCTGCTTTATAAAAATGGCACATCCAGACTAACGAGAAAAGTGCGCGTTACTTTAAATTTGACGCAACGCGTTCCTTTAAAATCGCAGTAAGGAGTAACGTACGTAGTTCTAGTCGGTGACAAGTTAAGGGTAAAGTGCAAGCTACACTCACACCTTTCCACCTTAGCAGAGCGGAACGCCGCAGAGGAGGTCACCTTCTCTCCAGCCATCGCTTTGCTAAAGGGGAAAGGGGGACGGATGATCTTACCCCGAACTCATAACCTCTCCGTATAGTAGTTCCTTTTTTTATTGAGTAACGAGTAACTGTGTTCAGTTACTTTATTTCGGAAACGTGCAGCGGTGTACACGTCTGCTAATAACGCCCAATATGCGATGCCTGTGTTTTTTTTTTCCTCTCTGCAGTCGCCGACACGGTAAGAAACGCAGGGCTTATTGCGTTTACGCTTCCAGCTTCGTGATGCGTCCTTCGCCGTCCTTATCGGCTAACTCCGCTCTTTTATTGGTAGCCAGAACGATAATAGGATCCCTGCGTTTCTTAGAGTGTCAGTGACGATAGAGTGGCCCATGGAAATCGTATACTCAAAACAACTGAAGAAATGCTGAGTGTGACGAGTCCCGAGCGTCCGATTATCGCTCTGCCGCCAATGAGACTGTGACATTCGCCGATAAGAACGCGGTGAACCATGAAGCGGGAACACATCACACAACGCCTTGCCTTTCTCGAAGAGATACTGACAAGGTATTTATGCTCTCCGAGGTTTTTGTTTGAACATGACCAAGAAGAGCCAAACTACCCAGAACAGAATTTGCGGCTCGAAATTCGTATTCTTCCCGCCCAGAAACCATCGGTCGAGAATTGGCCGGTTTCAGGCGCGCTTACTCCCTTTTCAACGGTCACGTGCCGTTTAAATTGATGCATATCATATATATTCAAAGTCATGGGTCACGTGAAGGCCCGGCCACACTAGCGTCGCGGAGGCTTGCCGCGCGCCGTGGGCTGCCAGTTCGGAACCAGTTTTCACCCTCAGCGGCCTGCCGACCGGCGCCGTCCGAGCAGACGGCCCGTACGCGTTTGAGGGCTCTCGGTTTCTTGCCGCAGAAGGAAGAATACAATGGGAGGTGGCGTAGATAGGGACGTTTCGATGTCATGGCAACACGCAAGCCGCTTCGCCGCGCGTCTTTCTCGTCGCAAGGGAGCGTAGCGTGATTTCGTTTGTGATACCTATTTCCCCCAATGCCTTTCCCAAAGGGCGCGCGCTCTGAAACTGTACGATAGCATCAATGGTGGACATTGTCGCAACCAGTTCTATCACTCCTTCTGGAAAGTAGCCTTCGTCTCTGGCGCGCAGCCGGGACAGCAAAGCACTGGCCTGTTCATCGGTGATTCGGTAGCGCCAACTCGGCCGGAACCAGAACCTGTGCCACCTTGCCTTCAAAGCGCGGCGACGTCGCAAGATTAACGAGCAGTCTAGGATGATCCCATTCACGCTAATCATCAGGTCTTCATCGACACCTGCCCTGTAGGCAGTGAGTGCGTTTTGGACGCTGATTAATGCGGAAGATGGGAGCCGAAATGGAATAACCTAACGAAGAGCAGACAACGAAAGCGCAAAAAATCCGGCAGAGGCACGCGCGCGCGACGAGATCCAGTGCTGTTACGTGACTATAACGCCGGTAAAACGGCAGCAAGACGGAAGCCAACGTGGGCCCCTCGCGTTGGGACACCGGACTATCCGGACGGCGGTGACGCACGGCGGCGCCGACCGGCAGCGCCGTTGCTGCTAGTGTGGTCAGGCCTTAAGGCACATATTCAGTATTAAAAATAGTAAAGAATATGAACCCCACTTTTGTGGCCTCCAAAAAGCTACAAATACGTTGATCGAAAAGAAATATGTTGCACAGATCACAGAAAATACATGCACATGATTTTCAATATATCGACGTACAGAGGGCTGGACGACGCAATGGCGGCACCTCCAAATCTCCAAACACAGCTAGGTGACTGGTGTGCGACCGAAAAAATCCGCCTGGTTTAGCACCGCCTAATGGTACGTTTACACTTGTGGATCCGCTAGCGAATCCGCCCAGCTTTTGCCGCTGGGGCGAAACGCTGGGTGGAAAACGCGGCGGCTAGCCGTTTGGGTCCAGGACCTATTTCTGCCGCCGAATGGGGCGTTTCGCTGACCGGAAGTGACATTCTTGCGCAGCGCGACGCTGCCTACGTCTTGAGCACGCGTAGTTCCGGGAGCAGCAACGCCCGGGAGAGAGAGCCGAGGCGGGAACTCTCGCGCCTTCTCGTCATATTTGACGAGATGTTACGGGAACCGCTGCCGCAGCTGGCGCCGCCGCCACTGCTCGAAGGAAATAGATGTAAACGTAACCCGCTCGCCGCCGCCGCCGCCGGGAGCGGATCCGCTCCCGCGGCAGCGGATTTCTTCTCAGGTGTAAACGTATAATAAAACAATTTTTTAGGAGGTGTTAGTGTTTTTTTTAGGCTGTCAGTAAGTATAGACCATTCCACTGAGGACTCTCTGGGCGGCGGCATTTTGTTCGCCTGCAGCGCCATCCACGTACATCCGGACAATTCACCGGAATCGTCCGGGGAAGTGGGGGGGGGGGGGGGGGGGGGGGGGGGGGGGGGGGAGAAGGAAAGGGCACGGGCCGTTGTCGTGGTTCTCATCGTTCGGGTATTTCCGGTCGGCTCTACCGCCGGAACTGGCGAAACATGGAGGCTCATTTCGCTCTTTCTTTTCACCCGGGTAAATGGTGTATCGTTACTGGAAGAACAGTCCCGTTTTTTGTTTTGTTCACAGATGAGCGGTAAGGAGCTGGAGAAGAACCTGTACCACGACAGGCGTCACATGTCAGCACTTTCGATAGAGGAGGTGGACGGAGGTTGGGAGGTGGTAAGGTCACTGGGAGGGGTATTTCGACCAATCATTTAAACATTAATCGGAGTGTCGACCAAGAATCTTTCTAACAAAAGCACTGCCGAGGAATAAATATCATAACTGAGTCGGCCAAAACATGTTTACGTCCGAGATCTTCATAAATTCTCAAAAAGCAACATACGCGATCTTTTGTTGACATTTCAGGAACACGCTTCCTTAACTTGTAATTTAGCTGCTTTTGCTTAACAACTTGGCAAGAATAAATTTTAAAACAGCAGGATTGTGCTTTTTTTGTCTTTTTTATTATGGTGTTTATTATATCATTTTTTCCATCGGGTAGGGTAGAAAATGTATGCTTTAAATTTGCAGAGGGGAGTCCTGAGCGACAAGTTGAGGATTGAACCAATGCCATTGAAGGCGCGCTCTGAAGACGGAAGCATTGCGCACAAGGTTTTGAAGATTGAGAAAGAAGAAAATTACGAGAATGAATACATACGTAATATCACCACTTCATCAGTTATCACGCGAATCATTTCATTAGTAATGCTGCTTAAACGTTGTCTATAATTAAAGCGTTTTTTTGTTTGTTTTTTTACCTGGAATTTTTAAATGATTTTGACCTATGGTAATTTTTTTACCACCGAGCGAGAGGCGATGATTTTTGATTGGCTAACGGGCGTCGTTTGTTATCCGACCGCTGCAATGAACACTTTACACTGCAAGCGCTACATGGATGTTTTGATTACGTTTCTGGCAGGAATATATATCCCGCATATTAGTAACTACGAAGTTTTTAGGCGCTCCGAGCGTATGTATACATATCAATTGTTGCCGCCATATTATGTCGAATGCTAAACTTTCCGTCAAAAGAAACGTTTCATTCGTGGGAAGAAATGCGAGTCTACAGATTAAGACAGAGGACATCGATAAATTAGCATTTTGTACAGAGCGCGACACTGTTAGCGCGAACAAGCGATCGGCGGTTTTTCTAGTCTTTCTCTTTAAAACCAAGGGATGTCAACCAAGTTATTATAGCTACAGAAAGAGTTCATATAGTTCTATAACGTACGCGATAAAATTTCGTGCTCGCTAATACTATTTAGAATTAAAATGCAAAAACGCGCCGATGTCGTGTTCGCACTAACAGTGTCGCGATGTGTACTTCCATCACTTTTTTTTTAAAGCCTTTAATGTGCCTGAGCTCCAAAATTGATCTGACAAATATTCCTAAATATGGAGTTTATTTGTTTTGTTTTTTGTATCTGATATTTATTTTGTATTTGCTGAGAGTAGATAGCGCTAATGGCCGACGCGGTAGAGTTAGCCCCTTTCTTGCGTCTTTGGAGCTGCACACCTTTTTATATTACATTAACGCTTAAAATTATATTTGTGCGTAATAAATACCCTCGTTGAAATAGCAGTGTCGCGGGACTAGTTTACACAACAATGCAGCACCAAGCAACTCAACGTGGTTTGATAATATTGAGTACAACACGGTACATAACATGCCATAATAAAGTGCAATGCAATATATAAAACCACCATATATTTCCTGCATTCAATACGATAAAATGCGGCACAATTCCTCGCAGTTGCACCCGATGTCGTGGTCTCTGAAAGATCTGCAGATTCGGAGCAAGGTGAGTAAAATATTCGTTGGAATCCTGGCGAACGATGAAACTGCGGACCACTGCATACAAAAGAACTGTAACCTACAGCTTAAGCATATTGTCCGCCCCGTCATTCGCCGAGTACCCTCATAGATTGCAGCGATTGTCTTATACCAACATCAAGTGCTCTGCGGGAGAGCACAAGCTTCAGGTTTGTTAGAGTATTTTGTGGGGAAGTATTTATTTATTTATTTATTTGGTGTTACCCCACTGCGCCCGAATGCATTATTGCAGAGGGGGGGTACATAGTCAGTCGTGAAAGTAGAAATACACTCATGCGTGTGTACCAAAAAAAACAACAAAAAAACAAGGAAACGCAAGCCCACAAGAAAACACACTCATTAACAAAACCGATCCCGGAATAAGATAAAAGCCACATTGGTAGCTCGCATTCCAGGTACCTGCCTGATAATAAAATCAGCTGAGAAAGATATGCGCTAACAGCAATAACAATAACACTCGCTTTCCGCTCGACACATGAGTAAAAGCACAGATGTAATTTTATCAAATACGTTCAAAAGGTAACGAAATAATCAAAGTAGGAACAGCTAAACACGCAGCAGTATCATGCCCAGTAATCACTCGAATTCTTATCGCAAGGATCAGAACAACTTCCTAGTCATGTCAGTCTGCCCAGCTGTCACGTGACAGTCTGTCAAAGAAAAGTGAATTTGACAAGATAGAAACGGTGTCATGTGGTAGGTGATTCCACGCTTTAAGAGTGTTTGGAAAAAATGAATATTTCAGAACGTTTGTTTGGGGTGTCGATTCCCTAATTTTCCCTGGGTGGTTTCATCTCCTAGATACAAAGTTGGGTGGTTGAATAAACTTTGCTTTAATAATCCCGGTTAGACCATGTTAAATTGCAAGAAAAACCTTCAAGCGAAGACGTCTTGTTCTGGAAGAAAGTGGCTCCCACTCTAATTGCTTTTTAAGAGCGGTACCACTTCCTCTATAATTGTTATTTCTTGTGACAAATCTCGCAACCCTGCTCTGTACTTGCTCTATTTCTTTTTTCTTTTTTTCTAAATAGCTCTCGTTTGGGTCTCACAAACACTGGCGTGCTCCAGTATTGGCCTAACGTTACTATTAAACAAAGTTTCTTTTACAGTTTGCGGACAGTCTCTGAAATTTTGTTTCAAAAAAGTTAACATGCGGTTGGCTTTGGCCGTGATGAAGTCAATGAAGGCGCTCCATGACCGATTATGAGCAAATTAAACACCTAGATACTTTACTACTTCCTCCTTCTTCAGTTTGACTCCGCGGATTGAGTACGGAAAAGATACTGGCTGGCGTTTCCTAGTGAACATCATCCGGTAGCATTTATGAATGCTAAGCTTCATTCCCCAAATCAGTTCAAATACCCTCACATTCGGCAAGAAAGGTTGACCATTGGGAACTTATGCTTTCTCATTCTCGATTAATATTGTATTACGTAAAGAGTGCAACAGATGCGTCAAAGACCAACCGAAAAACGCACGAAAAGCAGTAATGGAAGAAATAGTTCCACACCCTTTTTGTTTTCAGGCAACAAACCGCATGATGGTTTTTGTAAAACAAAAATCGACAACTTTTTTTTTTTACGAGGTTATAGTTGTGGTTGTTTCGCATTAAATGTGCTCGCTTATCAAGAATATTGAGAAAAAAATTTTGTATGTTCCGATTTGTGTCCGATCTTTTTTATATTTTTTTCGCACATGTGTTTCAGCGTGTACACATATACACCACTAGATACGAGGCATTAGAAAAATAGAAAGCTACTCATATTATTTAAAAATGAGAGGAAAGTACATGGCCGGTCAAGCGATCACAAGCATCGATGATTACTGCCACCGGGCTCAATACCATTCACTTCGGCGGCTTCGAGAACGTTCCTTTCTTCCGCCAAAATGAGCCGCAAGACCTGCCGTTCCCAACGGAGCGGGAAATAACATCGAGCGGCCATGGATGACCCAGACATGGCCTCAGAAATGTCACAGAGTACTATAAGTCCGCAGACATGATGATGGAACTACCTGCGGGCACGCCTCAAGCGTTTCCGAAGCATTACTGAACATGTCTGCACACTGTCTTATGTACGATGTATTGACAGTGTGAGCGCGGTCTAAGGATCGAAGAGAATAGATTCTTTCGACAATTCTGCAGAGTATACAGCCATCGAAACAAATAGAGCCGCCATTTCGCTTTTGTGCGGGAGCCGCGGTGATTGTCTGAAAGCATGACACGTCAGTCGTTTCTATTCCGATTGCTTGACTCGATTGGCCGAACCACATGGAAACTTCACAAAACTGAGTGTGCAATTCGATTCTATTCAGAGAAAGAGCGGAAGGTTTCGACAGTCATAACACACTCGAGTGACAGTATAGCCGTACTCACTGACAACCTAAGTGATGCAGGGCGTTGTGCATAGTGTGAGTCGAGCATCTCATTATCGCTCCAGAGCCAATGACACTGTGGATTAGCCTATTCGCGACTCCAACTAACTATAGGTGGCGCCACTCATTTTCCAAAATGGCGGATTTAGTGAGGGTCGGAGATGCGTTCCGCTGTTGAGCCTGTCTAGTGTGCTGGCTTCACTGAGCGACACAAATTATTTCTGGTAATACGAGGAAGCTAGGGTGTTATGATCGCAGGTCACCTCTTTACCCTGAAAACAAGAATGGTCATAATGTAAAAACAGCGCAAACATACACGGACGAAGGAGAAGAAACACGCAGACGGGACAAGCGCTGACTCGCAACTGAAACTTTATTACTTGAAAAAGGAAAAAGACAATAAGATAAAAACACACACACATTATGATCAACGAATACCAACTATACTTCGTCTCACCCTACGATGGACTAAAGGCAAAAGCTACGGACCGTCAGATCCAATCACGAGCCACTTTACTGGTTTACACGAGTGCGTTACGAGTAACGTCATTACTTGTAACGCGTTAGTTCCAACACTGCTATAAGGACGCCAAAGAATCAACCCCGGAGACATAGAGTAGGCCACAGCCCGCGTTCGGTAAAGCAACAATTCTGGGGCATTTATGCTCGCCAAGGTTCTATTTGTGCACCACACACGAGACCTCAACATACCCAGAACACAATTTTCGGCTCGAAACTCGTTTTCTTCCTGCCCGAAAGACGCCGATCGAGATGCAGGCCGGTTTGAGTCGCGCTCAGATCTCTTCTCCGTGGTCACGAGCCATTCTCTGTGGTTTAGACACACCCACCCAATATAATCTAAGTCGTGGTTCATCGAAAGCACACGCTCAATATTGTAACGTCGGAAAGTGAAATCGTAACCAAAATAAATGGTTGACTAAAGGGCCGACAGATGACGCCAGCGCACTATCCTACTTAAGGCCCCTGTATACGGAAAGGTAGCGCAATTCCTCCTTTCCCCTTGTTTTCCTCCTTTCCATCGACGGCAATCCTCCTCGCCCACTGTCCGCGCCACGCCCCCCGCCGCCATGTCTGAGCGGGGCCCGCAAGGCGTGCGACGGCGCGCGCCTGTGTGCCGGGCACGACCGGGTGCCGGGCCGTTCATGTTATTGGATGCGGCGGATTAGATTTTTTTTTTTTTTAAATATAAAGAGAGTTTTGTTTTCTAACATGAAGAAACTAGCGTTTGTGCACCTTGATTGGAGTTATAAAGTACGGGAAGACGTCTCTATCGGCAAATATAATAGCACAAGCAGAGTTGGAATCGCTCGGGCGTGAAGACAAGCTTTCTCCAATTCCGCTAAACGCAAACGATTAAATAAAAAAAAAAGCAGTTAGGTTTTTGGAACATCGACATGCACTGGGAAAATATATTTCGTTTACCCGTTTATTGCAGCAAAAACTGAGAGCGGCACACGATAGAATGCACCTCTCCCTGCGTCGAAATAGAGTTTCGTGGGCAAGGACTGCGTTGCTAGCGGGAGCTCGTGCCGTCGCTTTGAGCAAGAATTGGGCACGCGCCCGCAAGGCTCGCAATCCTTAGCGTACGCTCTACCAGTGGCCATGCAACACTTCCTTTGATTTCCCTTCTTCACTACTCTGACTGACTGGATAGTCGGTTCGGGGGATCGGTGGCCGAGTGGGCGGTGTTAAGAATGGAACCCTCGGCAACCTTCTTCCGAGTTTCAACGCTGCGGAAACGAGTCCCAAAACGAGTCCCGACGTGTTCAGGACTGACGCCCACCTGTCGAAGGCTGCCCAAAACGTGTCTCAACGCGTCCGTGACGTCAACGGGACGTGTGTGTGTGTGCGTGTGGGTTCGTGCGCTCCGGAAGGGGAGAGAGGCCTGGCCTAACTGCGGAGAACCTTGGCTATGACTCATTTCTGACTGCGACGCTACGGACCCAGCTGCCAAGCACGTGGCTGTCACACCTGCTGCCCTGGCGGAGAGAGAGGGAGAAAACGGACCCCTATATAAGGCGGGGCGTGAGAGCTCCATTTGTTCTCTTGGATTTGACGACTGTATCGCTACCATGTAATTAAACCGTTCGTTACGTTACCAATTCTCCCACCTCCACTGGACCCCTGGGTTCTTCTCTTCGGGGAATGGTCGTCGTCACGAGCCAGGAAGCTCCCGGACGTGCGGCCTAAGCCCCGCCTCGAACAACTGGTTGGCAGCGGTTGGGATCGGACCATGCGACATCGTGCTACATCTGCGGGTGAGCGTTTGGACTTTGCTTTGAGATTCGCCAGGCTTCAGATTATGGGTAATTAATTTTGAACTGCTGGGAATCCTTAGTGTTTGACTCGTGCGCTAGGTTTGTGTACAACCTCGCGACAAGTTTTATAGCAAAGCCAAAGCTAAAGAGCAGCGATCATGGATCTGATGAGGTTACTGAGAACAGATTTACTCTGTTTATGTGAAGAATTGGGTGTGGAGGTGGAGCAAAAGATGAAGAAATCTGAGATCAGTAAAGCGATTTCAGAGAGCGCGGAAGCAGAGGAAATTAAAAATACGTGGGAACTGCTTCAGAACGCTAAGAGTGAAGCTGCAGCAAAAGAGGAACGAGAGCGAGAACAGGCTGCAGCGAAAGAGGAACAGGCTGCAGCTAGAGAGGAACGAGAACAGGCTGCAGCGAAAGAGGAACAGGCTGCAGCTAGAGAGGAACGAGACCAGGAGCGAGCGCTGAAAAGGCTAGAGCTCGAAATTGAACAACAGCGATTAAACTCGCAGAACAGTAGAGTTGGGGCTCCGGTACGAGCAAGTGAGACCGAGTCGTATCAAATGAAGAAGCTCATGCAGCCGTTTAAAGTTGGGGAAGACGTGGGCCTATTCTTAGTTAACTTTGAGAGGACATGTGAGAAGTTGAGCTTCGCCCCAGAAACGTGGCCGCAACGGCTTTTGACTCTGTTGCCCTGTGAGGCTGCAGAGGTTGTCGCGCGCCTTAGTGCTGGAGACGCGGACGACTACGACAAGGTGAAGTCCAGCCTTTTGAAGCGGTACCGCCTTTCTGCCGAGGCGTTCCGTCAAAGGTTTAGAAACGCATCCAAAAAGAGCAGCGAGGGCTACTCGGAATTCGCGTACGGGCTTAAAACCAACCTGATAGAATGGTTGAAGAGCGAGGAAGTGTACGAAAGCCGAGACAAGGTAGTCGAGTGTGTGTGCCTCGAACAGTTCTTTCGTAGCATTCCGCAGTCAGTCAAGCTCTGGGTGCAGGACAGGGTGGGAGTCGACTCTGTCGAAAGGGCCGCTGAGCTAGCCGAAGAGTACGCAACGCGTAGAAAGCTGAGCGGAGAGGAAAGCGAATCCGGCCGAAGCGATCAGCGCAAGACCTTCCGACAGGGGAACGGCTCGCGAGAAAACGGGCCCGAGAAGCCCGAAGCAGGACAAAAGGTCCCAGAAAAGAGCGCAGAACACTCGAACGGAGACGAGGCGCGGAAAAGCCCAACAGGGCAGTTCGAGGCAAGGAAGCCGTTCCTGTGCTACAACTGTCAGGAGCCGGGACACACAGCGGCCAGATGTAAGAAACCGCGGGTTGTGTTCTCGTACGTGAACGTTAGTGACAAGGACCTGAAGCTCCTTCGTCCCTATCTTCACGAGCTCCAGGTAAACGGAAAGCCGTGCAGGGTGCTTCGTGACAGTGCAGCGACGATGGACGTTGTCCATCCGTCGTATGTAACGACATCCGATTTTACCGGAAAGGTAGTTTGGATCAAGCAGCTGCTCGAAAAGCACAGTGTCTGTCTGCCTATGGCGACAGTAAAGATAACTGGCCCGTTCGGAGAGCTAGTGACAGAGGCGGCTGTCTCGCAAACAGTCCCGTTGGAGTATCCTTATTTGTTTTCTAACCGGTCAGATTTCCTGCTGCGCGAAAGGGGTCAACAACTGGGAGAAGGGCTAGTTCAGTCGTGTACGAGGTCCAAATCGCGAAAGGTCGCCCCTTTGTTGACGAGGAATCCAGAGCCAGAGGCAGCTGACGGGGAGCAAGCACTCCCAGAGTTGGAGGCAGAAAACCGGGATGAGAGGGACCAGGTTGTAGAACAGCCTGACCTCGCAGCGCTAGAAAGCGTACGCCGTCCCAACGAGCCGGCGAAAAAGGCGGAGGAAGACGGGATCAGTGAAAGATCTCTCGTAGCTCCGGCGTCGCGTAACTTTGGTCCTCTGCTACGAGTAGACAGAGTCGAGCAGAAGAGCGACCCTAGTGTGTCAGGGTTTCGCGATACAGCTCAGGAGATTGCTAGGACCAATGTGACGGGGCATGACAAAGGCGGATTGTTTTATCGGCGCTATAAGGACCGCATTTTCACGTCTAGAAATCACGTGAAAATCGATCACTATGACTTCAGCGTAAGAAAAAGGAAAGGCAAATTTAACGGCAATGCCGATGGGTTGAGCAGATTTTTCTGACTTCACGAAAAATTGTAGGGATGATCTCAGAGGTCTTCGTCATCCACGGGAATGAGGATCTAAGTGGGGGCACTTCGTTGAAACCCCAAATTGACCTCACAAATTGCGAAGAGTTTTTGTCTTTTGTATTTTGTTCTTAGTGACCTCGTTGGAAAAATGAGTTTTTTTTGGCGACAGGGGGTCTCGATACCCGGAATTGTACCAAATTTTGGTAATCCGTAATCCAGTCTGGCGGGTCTTTGGCGAATTCCGAGCGTTTGACTGCGGTGTGGCGTGGTGTTGTGGGGGACGTTTCCGCTGATGCCTCCGTTGTGAGAGGTTTGGGAGTTTGTTTGGTGCTTGCAGCGTCTTCTCAAGGCCTACTCCAAGCCCACCTCTTCAGGCCAGCGATTGTACCACCGGCCATTCGAGGTTTCCCTGGCCCCGGAGGGGCTGTTAAGAATGGAACCCTCGGCAACCTTCTTCCGAGTTTCAACGCTGCGGAAACGAGTCCCAAAACGAGTCCCGACGTGTTCAGGACTGACGCCCACCTGTCGAAGGCTGCCCAAAACGTGTCTCAACGCGTCCGTGACGTCAACGGGACGTGTGTGTGTGTGCGTGTGGGTTCGTGCGCTCCGGAAGGGGAGAGAGGCCTGGCCTAACTGCGGAGAACCTTGGCTATGACTCATTTCTGACTGCGACGCTACGGACCCAGCTGCCAAGCACGTGGCTGTCACACCTGCTGCCCTGGCGGAGAGAGAGGGAGAAAACGGACCCCTATATAAGGCGGGGCGTGAGAGCTCCATTTGTTCTCTTGGATTTGACGACTGTATCGCTACCATGTAATTAAACCGTTCGTTACGTTACCAATTCTCCCACCTCCACTGGACCCCTGGGTTCTTCTCTTCGGGGAATGGTCGTCGTCACGAGCCAGGAAGCTCCCGGACGTGCGGCCTAAGCCCCGCCTCGAACAGCGGCCTCCGCTCGGAGCGTGGAGCGAAAGCTTGCGCTGAAGAACCTCCTTCGTTTGATCCCCGCACCCCTGCCCGTTTCGATCTGGATGAGTTTCGTACAGGCACTTGTTCATGTAATCACTGCTGCGTGATGCACGACCCCAGGTCTGCGGTTGTTCTACAGTGGCTAAATTTCGCATCTACAGCTAAGAGACAAGACACCCGTTGAGGCGTACTAGCAAATGGCTGTATAAACATACAAGCAGCACAATGGTTTTTTTTTTTTTTGGGGGGGGAGTAGTTTTTTTGCGACAGCCGGTGATGCGTCTTGACCCAAGCCCGACCTTCGCTGTCTCAAGCGTTTCCTGGGGAACTTAGTCCGCACTGTCGCATCCCGGCGAGGTGGCAACCTGGAAGCAGTTTTAACGTATTCTTCAGACTCGGTGTCCCAAACTGTACGCGACAATATTAAAAAATATATATATGATACCCAATTTTTGTGGCTTCTAAAAAAACTGTAATAACATTGTTTGAAAAGAAAAAAGTTTCACAGAAAACCGGAAACACTTTGCGCATTCTCTCCGTAATTTTCAACATGGCGTCGTATCGCGGGGATCGCGGGGGTCCCGGGTTAGCGTCGGACCAGGCCACACTGGCGTCGTGGAGGCTTGCCGCCCGCCGTCGGCTGCCGCGGGCTGCCGGCCAAAACCAGTCTTCCCCCTCCGCGGCTTGCCGGCCGGCGACATCTGAGCAACCGGCCCGCGCGGGGTTGAGGGCTCGCCGTTTCTTGCCGGTGAAGAAATGAGCCAATGGGAGGTGGCGTAGATAGTGACGTTGCGATGTCATGGCAACGCCTAAGCCGTTTTTCCTCGCGTCTTTCATGTTGCGAAGGAGCGTAGCGTGATTTCGTTTGCAATCCCTATTTCCCCAAATGCCTTTCGGTCGCGCCAACTTGGCCGTAACCAGTGTCTGTCTGCCTATGGCGACAGTAAAGATAACTGGCCCGTTCGGAGAGCTAGTGACAGAGGCGGCTGTCTCGCAAACAGTCCCGTTGGAGTATCCTTATTTGTTTTCTAACCGGTCAGATTTCCTGCTGCGCGAAAGGGGTCAACAACTGGGAGAAGGGCTAGTTCAGTCGTGTACGAGGTCCAAATCGCGAAAGGTCGCCCCTTTGTTGACGAGGAATCCAGAGCCAGAGGCAGCTGACGGGGAGCAAGCACTCCCAGAGTTGGAGGCAGAAAACCGGGATGAGAGGGACCAGGTTGTAGAACAGCCTGACCTCGCAGCGCTAGAAAGCGTACGCCGTCCCAACGAGCCGGCGAAAAAGGCGGAGGAAGACGGGATCAGTGAAAGATCTCTCGTAGCTCCGGCGTCGCGTAACTTTGGTCCTCTGCTACGAGTAGACAGAGTCGAGCAGAAGAGCGACCCTAGTGTGTCAGGGTTTCGCGATACAGCTCAGGAGATTGCTAGGACCAATGTGACGGGGCATGACAAAGGCGGATTGTTTTATCGGCGCTATAAGGACCGCATTTTCACGTCTAGAAATCACGTGAAAATCGATCACTATGACTTCAGCGTAAGAAAAAGGAAAGGCAAATTTAACGGCAATGCCGATGGGTTGAGCAGATTTTTCTGACTTCACGAAAAATTGTAGGGATGATCTCAGAGGTCTTCGTCATCCACGGGAATGAGGATCTAAGTGGGGGCACTTCGTTGAAACCCCAAATTGACCTCACAAATTGCGAAGAGTTTTTGTCTTTTGTATTTTGTTCTTAGTGACCTCGTTGGAAAAATGAGTTTTTTTTGGCGACAGGGGGTCTCGATACCCGGAATTGTACCAAATTTTGGTAATCCGTAATCCAGTCTGGCGGGTCTTTGGCGAATTCCGAGCGTTTGACTGCGGTGTGGCGTGGTGTTGTGGGGGACGTTTCCGCTGATGCCTCCGTTGTGAGAGGTTTGGGAGTTTGTTTGGTGCTTGCAGCGTCTTCTCAAGGCCTACTCCAAGCCCACCTCTTCAGGCCAGCGATTGTACCACCGGCCATTCGAGGTTTCCCTGGCCCCGGAGGGGCTGTTAAGAATGGAACCCTCGGCAACCTTCTTCCGAGTTTCAACGCTGCGGAAACGAGTCCCAAAACGAGTCCCGACGTGTTCAGGACTGACGCCCACCTGTCGAAGGCTGCCCAAAACGTGTCTCAACGCGTCCGTGACGTCAACGGGACGTGTGTGTGTGTGCGTGTGGGTTCGTGCGCTCCGGAAGGGGAGAGAGGCCTGGCCTAACTGCGGAGAACCTTGGCTATGACTCATTTCTGACTGCGACGCTACGGACCCAGCTGCCAAGCACGTGGCTGTCACACCTGCTGCCCTGGCGGAGAGAGAGGGAGAAAACGGACCCCTATATAAGGCGGGGCGTGAGAGCTCCATTTGTTCTCTTGGATTTGACGACTGTATCGCTACCATGTAATTAAACCGTTCGTTACGTTACCAATTCTCCCACCTCCACTGGACCCCTGGGTTCTTCTCTTCGGGGAATGGTCGTCGTCACGAGCCAGGAAGCTCCCGGACGTGCGGCCTAAGCCCCGCCTCGAACAGCGGCCTCCGCTCGGAGCGTGGAGCGAAAGCTTGCGCTGAAGAACCTCCTTCGTTTGATCCCCGCACCCCTGCCCGTTTCGATCTGGATGAGTTTCGTACAGGCACTTGTTCATGTAATCACTGCTGCGTGATGCACGACCCCAGGTCTGCGGTTGTTCTACAGTGGCTAAATTTCGCATCTACAGCTAAGAGACAAGACACCCGTTGAGGCGTACTAGCAAATGGCTGTATAAACATACAAGCAGCACATTTTTTTTTTTTTTGGGGGGGGAGTAGTTTTTTTGCGACAGCCGGTGATGCGTCTTGACCCAAGCCCGACCTTCGCTGTCTCAAGCGTTTCCTGGGGAACTTAGTCGCACTGTCGCATCCCGGCGAGGTGGCAACCTGGAAGCAGTTTTAACGTATTCTTCAGACTCGGTGTCCCAAACTGTACGCGACAATATTGAAAAAAATATATATGATACCCAATTTTTGTGGCTTCTAAAAAAACTGTAATAACATTGTTTGAAAAGAAAAAAGTTTCACAGAAAACCGGAAACACTTTGCGCATTCTCTCCGTAATTTTCAACATGGCGTCGTATCGCGGGGATCGCGGGGGTCCCGGGTTAGCGTCGGACCAGGCCACACTGGCGTCGTGGAGGCTTGCCGCCCGCCGTCGGCTGCCGCGGGCTGCCGGCCAAAACCAGTCTTCCCCCTCCGCGGCTTGCCGGCCGGCGACATCTGAGCAACCGGCCCGCGCGGGGTTGAGGGCTCGCCGTTTCTTGCCGGTGAAGAAATGAGCCAATGGGAGGTGGCGTAGATAGTGACGTTGCGATGTCATGGCAACGCCTAAGCCGTTTTTCCTCGCGTCTTTCATGTTGCGAAGGAGCGTAGCGTGATTTCGTTTGCAATCCCTATTTCCCCAAATGCCTTTCGGTCGCGCCAACTTGGCCGTAACCAGAATCTGTGCCTCCTTGCCTTCAAAGCGCGGCGACGTCGCAAGATCAACGAGCAGTCTAGGATGAACCCATTCACGCTAATCATCAGGTAATCATCGACACCCGTCATGTAGAAGAAGAATGCGGTTTCGACGCTGATTTATGCGGAAGATGGGAGCCGACACTGAATAACCAAACGAAGAGCAGACGACGAAAGCGGGGGAGATCCGGCGGAGGCGCGCGCCAACGATATTTACTGTTGTTACGTGACTATAACCCCGGCAAGAGCGAGGCGAATGTGCCCCCCTTCCCCGCGTGGGAACACCGGAGGGCGGTGCCGCCCGGCGGCACCGACCGGCAGTGCCATTGCCGCTAGTGTGGTCAGGCCGTCAGGCCTTAATTAAGCAATGGCGGCGGACAAGTGGCGTGGGGCCTCTACTTCATAACTGCTGTTTGCGGTACTGGCGAATCTGTCTATCTTCGAAAGAGAAATCGTTTCCCGATCAAAATAATTAGGATTTGTTCTGTACAACACGCTCGACCAACAAGCTGATTAGCACGAAGACGTCGCCGAGTCGTCCCCCCCTTCACCTGGCTGAAGACATCGCTCGTCTTACGAACACGAGCTGGTAAGGGCTCGAAAAACGCGCAAACGTCAAGCACGAAGAGCTTGACTTTTGACATTTTTTTTTTTTGTACGAAGTGCGACGTGCGCAATTTTTGCCTGCTTCAGACAACAAAAAAGTCAACAAAAACAAATTTCGGTCGGGTGTACTTACGTGATTTTCGGCAAAAACCCTCCTCTTCTACGTTCTTCTTGCTCCCCAGTCCAGTTTGGGTATCGAGCAGTTCCGTCCTTTGACTATTCAAAATATACAGGACGCTGCAGCAAAATCTTTATTGGGTAGTCTTCTGACACCATATTTAATCGCCTAACAATAAATAAATAAAAAATGTTGTTGTTTTTTTTAAGGAAAAAGGGGGGGGGGGAGCTTGTCAGTGTGCCTTTAAGCTGTCCGTGATAATATAAATTCACTAGAAGCTCGAGGAATGCAGGGAGTGACTTGTGTTTCCGCTTCGTGATTCCTTCTACGGCATTCCGCTAAAACCGCGGCCCCATTGACTGGCGTGCGATATAGAATGCTTGACTCTTGCCAGGACCTGCGTGATTCTTATGCTGCCAAGAATCATAGCGTAATCTGCTGTACAGTATAATTGTTCTTATTGAACGACCACTGTGTGATATAACTTTTTGTTTTTCATTTTTCCATGCAGTAACGGCGCATGTGCGGGAGGCGGTGTTCGTCGAAGTGAGGATACTATGCGACTCTCACCATCACAAACATCATCACTTCGAGAGTCAAGAAGAAGTGCTCGTCTACTTGGCGATTTCGATAATCGCAGTAAGAAACGGTCGTACCACGCCAGCAACGTCACCGTTACTACGCTACATGCATGACTTGTACCGATATCGCCTAGAACACAAGGCCATTCTCTTCCTCCCCTCATATACGTCACCGCTAGTGGACCCAGGCAGCGCCGCCTACATTGCGTCAGCGTCGTTGACAGTGCACCTTGCAGCGTCTCACAAGTTACAGCGAGCACTATACCCTCTTAAAAGAAAGCTAGTAAAAAGCTAGTAAGTGCAGCATTTACTACCATTTTCTGTCCATTACTACATTCCACTATTTACTACCTCGAACGCGCGATAGGGAGTAAAATGGTAGTAAATGCAGAAGTTACTACGTTTTTCTGACTGTTACTACCTTTTTACTGGCTATTACTACCGATTTACTGGCTTTAGGATACCCCAAAGGCGCGGACAAGATGGCGGCACCTGCTGTATCGCCGATGGGCAGCGTTAGCGACGCAATTACTGTTTCGGACCGTTGGCCAGGGAGGCATCCACACACCATCGTAGCATCAAATATTGTAGGAGGGAAATGTTTAAGGGTTGGAGCTGACTTTATAACGATCGCAGTCTCTGTTCCAGCACGTCGTGGATGCCGGCGCTGCCGCGAGCGCGGCCATTGTTGATGCAATGGCCATGCGACTTCTGACCTTCCTTCCCGTTTGCATTCTTTTTTTATGCGTTTATATTTCCATTTTGGTTTTAAGTAGGCTACGAATAGCCACGTAGCACGTGCTAAAAACATTTCCAAAGACAAGAAAGATTCATTTTGCTGATATTTAATGCGAAAGCATTATTCTAGCGTTAAACGCCCCATTACGCGAAAATCCGGCGGCGTCGGCGGCGGCGTGACCGAGCGATGGTACCAAACATGGCCGACGGCACAAAGAGTAAAAACACGTAAAAAATGCTCGGATTGATGTCGAATTCCCCAGGGAGGTTTCTGTCAACAAATTAAATTAAGGCTTTGAAGAAAAAAAAATTTCGTACATATCGGTCCGGGTGGTAATCGAACCCGGGCCTCCCGGGTGCGAGACGAGGACGCGTCTTCCCCGACGGCACGACGGCTCTACGGTTCTGGCTGACTAAAGGTGTGCCTATAGTGATGTTTTTGCATTCCCACACATAAACAGCCTTAAATGTCTCCGTTAATTTTTTTTCTTTGTATTCTTATGTTCTTTAATTTATGTTTCTCTTTCACAAGAGACGCTTGACTAAATTTTACGACAAGCACGCTGGGGGCAGTTGGAGTTTGCGAGACGCTCATTTCTGCGATCTGAACCTGCCGTTTTTTCCATGTGTCGTGTGCTGTTTTCGTGTTTCCGTGTTGGTGTGCATAGTTAACGTTCGTGCGCTCGACTAGGCGAGAGTGTGCGTGGACGTGGACTGCTCCGAGGATGAGCCAAACAAGCCGGTGACGAGCGTCCGCTCGTCACTGGATATGCCGTTCGACGGCGATCGTTCGACCTTTTCAGTGGCACAAGCTTCGCCGTCAAAGAAACTTCGCTGCTCCGCTTGTACTTGACACTGAGAACGTCTCCTTCAAGCTCCGTGTGGGCTCGATGATCGGATCTGGCGTCGGTCGTGACAGTGACCGTAAAGGTGGAAAGTCCCGACCAGAGAGCTGAAATGCAGTGTGGAGACGATGCGGTTGCCATGGAGACGCGCATGAGAAAAGTAGGGTTGTCCACGCGGGGAAGCGAGAACATGGCTGCTGGAAACCTATGGGGACGCTATTTTATAGACTGTCGTAAATAATCACTGCGTGTGCCGTTGCTTCTTAGTAAGAGATACATTCCTTGGAATGTTTAGCCACAATATTGGAGATCAATATTGCATGGTACAAAAGCAGCACCATATTTGTAACATCGTTTACAAATCTCTAATGCGAAACTAGAGCGCAGCTCTTAAGGAGTAGGAAGGGAGAGTACGAAGGAGAGCGTATGCCCCTCCTCTTCCTTCTCTCCTCCTCCTCTCCTCTTCCTCCTCATTTTCTCTTTTTCTCCTCCTACCGCTGAATTTGTTCATGGATGAGGTGACACGAAGTCGTGACGTCATTTTCCCCGCTAAATTTAGCGGGAAAACTGAATTGGTGTTGAGGTCACCTGACGTCAATTTCCCCGTTAAATTTAGCAGGGAAATATCCCCGCCAGCTTTAGCGGGGAAACGTCCCATAATGGAACGCGCGGTTACGCCGACGCCGCTCAGCCCGGAAATTGGAGCCTAAGAGCTGCGCTCTATAATGTTCACACGTACCCGTAAAGTTTTTGCGCTATCAATATCGGGCATTCGGTTGTAGTGCAAATTCTTCATAGGAACAATGGCTACGCCCCCATTGCGCGTGTGTCTGTCTTTTCGTATTATTTTATACTCTGGGGGGGATAACCTCGACATCAGATACTTCGGCATGTTACCAGGTTTCTGTGATGACTGTAATGTCCGGTTAGCGTGTAAGTAAAACGTGTTCTATATCAACAACTTTATTCATTATGCTTTTTGCATTCAGATTTAGGAATCAAATCGAATCAGTGGCTTTGCGTCTCGACTGTCATATTTGTTGCGATGGTTTTGGCTGAATCAGTGGTATTCGTGTTGGTTTTTCAGCGTTCCAGACGTACAGTGTATTATTTATTTTCAACTTGTTGTGGATTAGAGTAACCTTATCGCCTTTCTTGCGATTTTCAATATCGCTGACCCAGAGCTCTTTGCCAACATTTCCAACACGTCGTTTCGCACACGAAATAGAGGTTGACGATCATTTCAGGTTCGGGCAGTTTCTCAGAACTGGCATCTTCTTTTAAAAATTGAAAACTTCACCATGACCGGTCTAGTTTTACCATTGGTTCGACGCCCGAGGCGGTTCACTCTTTCTGTGGTTACAACTGGTAAACCAAGCGTATCACAAAACAGTCGATTTACTATTGCACCATGAAGTGATTCAGCTGTCTCGTCATCGGTCTCAGGCACGCCAAAGATAACAAGATTATTTCGCTGACTTCTATTTTCGAGCTCGTCAATCTTGTCTAGGAAATCAGCCATTACACTTTCCATTGATACGATCCTTTCTTCAATGTCAGAAAAATGTTTTACTGTCGCTTCTAGGGCTGACAACTGAGCTTCGAACGCGCTCACGTTCAACTATGTCTTCCGCTCGCTTTTGATTTTTATTTATAGCGGCAAGTTCTGCGGCCGTTCGGGACTGGTTTTCCAAACCTTGAGACAACATTTCCTCAACTGTAGGACCTGGGTTACTGTCAATGCCTCCACTTGATTGCAGGAGTAATGCTGCGGTATTAACAAAACACGAAGAAACAGTTGTGGGGTACGGCAGCACAACTAAACAAAGTTCGTCGCTTTTGTACACGGAGTACGAGTAACCAACATGCATGAACAATAGAAGCGGGTTTAGCCGCATGTTGTTGACAGAGCCGCAGTGTCCACTGGTAGGTCGTTGGTCCGTCGTCGGCTTTATAGCTGCTGGTTCCGTCGATGTTGATGACGTCGGTGCACTTGCTGCGATGACCACCAGGTGTAAATGTGGGACGGCGTTAAATGATGACGGCGCGAAGATCGGAGCAGCCACCGAGTGAACAGAAACCACCAGGCCGAAAAAAAAAGTTCGGCCGCAGCAGCACCAACTGCATGAAGAATAGAAGTGGGTTTAGCCACATGGCTCTTGACAGAGCTGCCGTGCCCACTCTCGTCAAGCTTCGCGGACTTTGCTGCTTAGGGCGGGTCGGGGACCCACTAACGATGACGTCACGCGTAGGCCCTGTCTTCTAGGTGGTATTGCTGAGCCCCCTTTTTATTTTTTCGCTAATCTTTTGCACCGATTTCTTGCGTCTAAATTAGTTTTTTTATGTATTCACTTTCGTGCGTTTATTTTCTTTGTTTATTTCGAATTTTATTGTACACGAAAGTTTTTCTTAATAAACCTGTGGCGACAATAATAAACCCTGGATACGGGGGAACGAGGGAGATTGCATTAATTGCTTATACCTTCAGTGATTTACTTGTTCACCTCCTTCGTGCTTTACTTTCTTCCTGCTCACTCATATGATCGAATGATCTTTCTTTTTTTTTTCTATCCTTAAACTGCTGCTTTGTGTACCCTCCTTCGTACACATATATTTCTTGAAGCATGTGTAAGCATATATGCAAAATTCAGGTGCAATGACACAGCAGCTGTGGGATGATAAAATTAGAAAATCTAATTTAATGGCGAATTAAGGTCAAAGTCACACACAAAAAAAAGAGTAAAGTGCCGAAAAAAGTTGTATTAGTTTACAAGAAGAACAATCAAAGCTAGACACAAGACCGCTAGATACGCAGGGAATACACTTAAAAATGACAGAATAAAAGTCAAACACAAGAATGTGCAAAAATAAATTCTTAAATGGAAAATAGAATACGTAATTAAAAATAGGAAAGGTGCCTGACGTCCGTCTGCGTTTCGACAGTGGCACTGTCTTCTTCAGGACGTCCGGTAGAAGACAGTGCCCCTGTCGAAACGTTGTGGTTAAATGTTAATTTTAGAATTGTCTGTTTTTATGAAGGTAAATCTGCGATACGAAGCGCTCAGCGACCCGAGAGTTCAGTTCCTCCTCACTGGCGTCACCTTAAGCGGAGTACGTACTAACCAAATAACTTTTAAATATATATTTTTAGTGTTCAGTATTGTAACCTTTTTACTTATTTTTGCTTCAGGACGACTCAAACCTTCTGACGGTGACACGTGAAGAAACAAGCGGTTCGGTCACAAATAACGTCACGTATTTTAACTCATACGGTACGCTTTATAATCTAGCAGAACTCATTGGAAACAAGAGACTGGAAGTCCCTGCTGACGTGCTCCTTGTCGTCACAGCGTAAGCCAAAACACAACGATTTATGTGCTGTCAATGTACGCCATCACCTGGATTTTCGCCTTGAAGCCAATCAACCACTTGGAAAAGGAAGGGCAATGAATCGTTATTCTCGCACTTCATTTTTTACTCTCGTCAAAATTGGTACAGTACAATGGGCCAATGTACTTCTGAACCACGACAAAAGCGACTGTTCCTGTTTCCAGTGTGGACCATACTATTTGTGCTTCTTAAAGAAAAGAAGGGTTTTGTTTTTATAACTGGGAAAGTTACGAACCTGTAGATTTCATAAGATTTTGAAGGCACTGGGCAGTTGAAGGTTTTATGCGTCCAGGAGTCCGGCTGTTTCAAAGTACCCGCGTTTATTGAAGTAGCATTTGTTTTCGAGATCTATCATGGTACCGTACATCGCAAGGGCGCCAATGATATATGCAGCGACAAAAACATCTTCCGATGCCGGTGGTTTTTATTAGAAATAAATTTAGTGTATGTTTTTGTCCGGACATTATTTACTTTTATTTTGAAAGAACTAATAACGCAATAAAATTAAGCTCCGAATTTCGGAGAATTCGGAACCTAGCAAAAATTAACTCCGTAAAACCCGGAATGGCCAACGAAAAATAAACTCCAAAAAATACCCTCCAAATTTTACAACAAATAAAATTCAAGCACACGGAATCCCAATTATATTGTACGCTAGAGGTTGTGCTCGCGCTGATGTGCGGTTTCAAATCAGATCAGAGAGCAACAAGTCTAATATTGACTTGCGATAATGCATCTCAATGGCTTTGCCGAATCCCAAGATTCGGCAAAAGTTTGGCCCATCACTAGTTTCTACACGTAATAAAGTTGTTTTCGTCGGTATTGTATTCGGTGTGCAGCCTTAGATGTAGGCGCTGCTGCCGATGTTGAGGCCATAGATGTAGACGCGGTCGCCTCACAGTCCGTCGCACGAAGCACACAACGAGCAGAGATGAAGTCCGAAGCGCAACTGACGCGCCGGAGGCAGCGCGCCACGTCTTCCTTTTGCACACGGCGCTCCGGCGGTGACATCACGCTCCCCCACTGCGCAGGCGCGGCGCCCCCGCCGGTTTCACGGCTTCCGTGACGAAGCATCTGCGTTGCTGTGCTTTCCTTCGTCTTTTATTTCTGAGGCGCGTCCGCCTCAGAAATAAAAGAGCGCGCGTGCTTAATGACGTGCTTCTATGCCCATCTTTCGGGCACATCGCCGACGCTGCCTTTTCCCATAATGGGACATGTAAGGCTTTCGCCTTAAAAATACTGCCTCGCTGTAAGGCAAGAAGCTTTATGACAAATGACAACTGCTGCTTCGCAATTCCAGGATGGACATGGTACAAATATCTGGTGGCTCTTTATTGAAGAGTATTCATGGTGAGTTCGTAATATCTCATAGCAACTATTTTGTCAACGTCTGTATGTTTAAACCCACGTTACTATAATGGGGTCAGTTTGGGAACTCGAGCGGCCTTCACCGGAGGAGCGCGGGCATCTGCGGTGGCGATCGGAACTGTGTAGCTGCCGTCGCCGTGAGATTATCGTTTCTCCCCGCGTTGTCTGCTGTTGTTGTTCCGATGGAACCTATAGCGGAATCCTGCGTTAGCGTGCATCGGTTTTAAAATGATCAGCTGATCTCGAGCAGTAAATTCACCTTTTTTAGACATCGCCGATTCGAGACGGCTGCTGTTGGGGTTGTGACAGTTGGAAAGAGTTCACAAAGGCATCCAGCTAATACTTTTTGAGGGAGTCAACATAGCCCAAGAACACTTTCGATTCTTCGAGAGTGTTCTTGACAGACATGGCTGAGTCGTACTTTGACTCATATATCTTGCCTAGGGCACCAACGTTCCTCCTATGCTGACAACCTGAGGAAGATCCTTTTTCGATTCGAAAGTCCTCATAACAGAAGCTACGACTTCCTTCTCCGCAAGCTTTTAGAAGATGTTGTGATAATGGGGTGTCATTTGACGTTATTATGTTTAATGTGTTAACTAATTGGGGTTGTGTGGATATTAGAGAGTTTTAAAATAGAAGACCCAACGTTTGGGTTCCCCTAGGAAATTTGGGGACCCAAACGCAACAAGGTTGTTGTCGACGGCTTATAGAATAGGGGTTTCACAACGCAGCACAGCGCGCCTACGTTTCCCGCTTGCCGCGCCAATGTGGCTAACAAGCGTAATAATCAAAAAAGAAAAATATCAATAAACGTAAGACATATGCGCTTAGAGAGTACTTTTTCTTCACAAATAATAGTTAAGGTAAGTCCCAATCAAGCCGGCTAAAACAAGAGATCTAAAATCAGTATAAATGTTGTTGGCTGTATTTAGCCAAAACAATCCAATCCGTAGCGCGTTCTAATTTGGCGCTCGTTCTCAGATTTTTTGGGCGTTGGTGTGCTCTTTGAACGTCTTTCGCCGAAGATTTAGGCCTTCAACTGTGCCGAAACTGAGACGAACGCGAGCGAGCGTACTGTGTGAGCAGCCGCGCTATTTAGACCTGAGCTGGAGTGACTTTGAAGCCTTGAAATACTTGTTTTCAAGCTGCAGGTATCATCGTGCCACGAACGAAGTCCACTCGGAGCAACTGAGTCTCAATAGGATGCCATGTCAACGGTTGCCGCGTCTTTTTAGGCTTAGGAACGGCCAGAATCAGGGACGATCTTTAAAATGGGGCGAGCCCACCGCTCATTCTTTGTAACTTGAGCGAGATAAAGCAAAGCGAAAGCCGGTTGCACTATTCATTGGCAATTAAATTTGCTAATACTGCAGCGGCCATGACGAATTAGCTCCGAAGCGAGCGGTATAAGGGCGTCGCCATGTTGTTTCTCGAATTCTGCGTTGGGGGCGAGCGCCAACACAAAACCCCAAACGGAGTGCGGGTTGTGCGCATGCGCAGTGGTGAGCCCCTACACTCTTAAATAAAAAGGAGTAGTACTTCGTCCCTTTTGGGGACTAAATAGATGTCACTGAGAGTGATCCCCCAAAAACGGCAAAACCCCCCGTTTAGTCCCTTCCTTTTCTTTTAGTCCCTTTCCATTGATCCCTTGAGGTCGAAGTTTTGATCCGTTAAAAAGAGTGTTTTTGATCCCTACAGCAGGGCATCAAGGACTAAGTTTAACTCTTCAGGGGATTAATGGACCTTTTCCGAGAAGCGTTTTGCGCACGCGCAAGCGCCCGATGCCAAGCGGTGGAAGTCGGCATGAAAAATCGAGGAAATTCGGAAGGAGGCTGTGGATCAGCGAGTAGAACACGTAATTGCAGCATATATATAATTGTGTTACACAAAAAAAAGAAAGTGGACGGAAAGAAAAACACGACGTTTGGGTGAACGCTAAGGATGTCCCTCTTCAAAGTCGCGTTGGGCACGCGCCACAGCCCAGAGCGAAGAAACTGGTAGCGTAGCTCCCATTCTCGATTGGTAGCGCAGGTAGGTCACTTCCTCGATTTGTAGTTCGTGCAGCCACAGGCTGGTGCCGTCGGTGTGTGGAAAATGTCCATTTATTTATTTATTTATTTATTTATTTCAATACCCTCAGGGCCCATAGGGCATTACAGAGGGGGCGGGGCATATAAGAATTCACTCAAAAGAAAATACAAACGTAAAAGGCAGTGATTAAAACACAATCAATTCGACAAAATATTAACAAAAGTGATTAGTAAGCGCTTCTTTAAATAAATCAAGTAATGGGATGGCTGCTAAAGATGCTTGAAGGTGGTTCCACTCAGAAGACGTTCTTGGTATGAAGGAGTCGTTGTATGCTGATGTCTCACAGTGAGGAATGCCGACCTTGAAACGATTATCAATGCGTGAAGAGATATATGCGGGGTTAAGGAATAACTTATCTTTTAGTGAAGCGTTGAAGTGATACATTTTGTAGAAAAGGCATAGACGAGATATTTTTCGCCGTAAGGAAAGAAGAGGCAGGGACAATGAGGTTTTCATAGATGATACATTAGCGGTGCGATGATAGTTAGAATAGATAAAACGTACTCCACGATTTTGAACAGCTTCAACGTTAGTCACAAGCGTTGTATGCCCGGGGTCCCAGATTGACGAGGCGTACTCTAATTTTGATCGAACCAGAGTTTTGTACAGAAGCAATTTTAATGATGGCTAAAGAGAAGTTTCTTTTCAGATATCCAAGCATAGAGTTAGCTTTAGCGATAATATAATCAGTATGTAATTTCCATGAAACATTAGAAGTAATGTGAACACCACGATATTTGTAAGACGTCACAGATTCCAGTAGGTTGTTAGAAATTGATTATAGTGATGGGGACGTGTTCCGACGGGAAACCCTCATGGATTTGCATCTGTTAGTGTTAAGAGTCATTTTCCATAAGTTACAACATTCGGATACAGCACACAGGTCACATTGAAGTAGTGTTGCGTCAGAATCGTTAATTATTTCACGATAAATTACACAGTCATCGGCAAATAAGCTTATTGAGGATGATACACACACTGGTAAGTCATTTATATAAATAAGGAACAAAAGAGGTCCTGAAACGGAACCTTGTGGGAGACTAGAGGTAACAGGACTAAGGGGAGAATTAGTTTCATTCGCACAAACATATTGAGATCGATTAGTTAGGAAACATTTAATCCACGACAAAACATTAGGATCAATGTTAAGTTTGCTAAGTATAAAAAGTAAGAATTTATGAGAAACTTTGCCAAAAGCTTTGGCGAAATCAAGAAACACACAGTCCACCTGGGACCCACGGTCAAGAATGGAAAGTAGGTCATTAGTGAAAGACAAAAGCTGAGTCTCACAAGAGAGAGATTTGCGAAAACCATGTTGTGAGGGTGAAAAGAAAGGATTTGAATTTAAGAAATTAACTAAATGAGAATAAATAATGTGCTCTAAAAGTTTACACGGGGTGCTGGTTAACGAAATGGGTCTGTAATTAAGAGGATTATGTTTGTTACCTGACTTGTGAAGTGGAACCACCTTCCCTTTTTTCCAATCATCCGGTAAGACACCAAGGTTGAGTGACTGCTCAAAAATGTTTGTAAGAAAAATTGACATGTAATGTTTAGTGTTCTTAAGAAATTTAGAGGTAATATTGTCAACACCACACGACGAAGAAACTTTCAAATTATCGATCAACTTTACAATCCCGTCGTAATCAAAAGCAAGCGGATCCATGGGAAAGAATGCATAATCTGGAAAAATAGGATAACCTAAACCATCATTATCAGTAAACGCCTTGACAAAGACGTCGTTCAGAATGGATGCTCATTGAGCTTTCGGAATGTCAATACCCCCAACATCAGTGAACGATACAGTCATTCCTTTAGGCCCGTTCATAACACTCCAAAATTGTTTAGGGCTATTTGCTAACATTGAAGGAAGGGTAACATTAAAAAAAGTCAGTTTTGCTTGCGTGATGGCTGCCTTATAAGCATTGACAACAGATTTATAAAGCTCCCAGCGCTCAGCGAGGCCAGACAACTTTGCAGCGCGGAAAAGGCGTTTTTTCTTATTAGCAAGGCGTTTAAGACTTACATTAAACCAGGGAGACATGTGGTTAGATACGATATTCCTACACGGAATGAATAAATTAATTAGAGAATTTACTTTGTTTTTAAACATGTTCCAATTAGTCTCAATCGTGCGTTCTGACAACGCAGGCAAAATATCATCAAGAAAGCAAGCCAACTCATTATTTATTGCACCGAAGTTTGCTTTGCTATAATTGAGAAAGTGTTTGGTAGATTTGTTAGCAACATGCGATGAAGCTTGCAGGCTGAAATTCAAAAAAGCATGGTCGCTAATGCCCGGTAAGTAAGTTATAGAAGAAGCGAGATTAGGGTCAGTCGTAAGAATAAGGTCTAGCACATTGGCCGTCACATCAGTAATCCGAGTAGGGTCAGTTACACATTGGGAAAAAGAAAAATCAGAACAGAGACTGATAAAATCCGAGCAATCCGAAGCGCTACTAGATGCAGCGGGAAACGGTCCAGACCAGTTGATCAAGGGAAGATTAAAATCACCTAGTAAAAAAATGGGTGCAAGGGGGAACCTTGAACTAATCATATTTAGAGCATCATGCAAATCAGAGCAAAAATTTGCAGGAGCGTTGGGAGGACGGTAAAAAACACAAAATAATATTTCTATAAGCGCACTGTAGGCGTACGCAAACAAGCTCCAACGGGGAAACAATATTCACGTGATAACATTCAATGGCTTTATTCACTGCGATTAAAACACCTCCCCCACGCCTATCTTCTCTGTCACACCGATAAAAATTGTAGCATTTAACAGAGTCAAAAATTTCATTATCACGGACAACCCTTTGAGCGCCGTCGTGTCCGTAATAGGGGGAGTAACTTTGATCCCTTTGAGGATCAACAGTGGTGATTGGGGACTAACTTTTGTTTTGATTGGGGACTAAATTTCGTCCCTTTGGGGATTAATTTTTCCACTTAAAGGGATGATATTTATAATGACGGGGGAGTAACTTTCGTCCCTTTGAGGGTCAATTTTGGCCCTTCTAGAGATGAATTTTACAGTAATGAGGGAGTAAATTTCGTCCCTTTGAGGATCAATTTTGACCCTTTTAGATATGAATTTTACAGTAATGAGGGAGTAACTTTTGTCCCATTCTGGACGAAGTTTGCCACTTTTAGAGACGAATTTACTAGCAGTGAGACCCTTCAACTGTGTGAATAGGAGTGAAAGGTTTGCGGCATTGAACAGCTTCCTCTTTAGAAAAGGTAGATTGTGCTACTTGTCTGAAAAGGCATCTCTTCTGAAAAGTTGCACAAGGTGTCTTTTCAGAACAGGGAGGTATTCAATACTGCAGACCTTTCACAACTAAAAGGTTGAAATATTGCAGTACATGTCAAAAGTCTCACACCTTTATTTGGAAAAAGCAAGCCTGTGTTGCCAAACAAGCAGCATCATGTCCAACCCTAATCTAAATGGTAATGATGCCTGCGAAGACTGGATATGCTCGAACTTTCAGGCAGGCTTTAACAGCCAACATCACCATTTTACGAAAAAAGTTGGACCAGGAATCTGTAGACAAAAATTAGCACTTTCATTGTGGAAATATATTTCTTCTAGAACTACACAGCACTGAAAATAAAAACAATTGCACATCACAAGTATACAAAAGAAAATACTGCAATCTTGGCACTGAAGTACTTGCCAAACCTTAACATGACTAGCATATATATAGGTGTGTACAATGGTTCTTAGTGCTGTGGAACGAGCCCGAAAAATTGGTGCCTGCACATTAAAAGTTTAAGCATTCACTGAACGTGCATGTTACCTGTTGAAATTAAGGCATTACGCCTCCTTTTTGTGAAAAATGAGACCAACTTGCCAGGGCCTACGGTGGTCATGCTTCCAGAGTTAGCAATGCTTGTAAACTGACGTAGTTTTGTTCCAAGCAAAGCAAGCAGAAGGCGATCTTTCATCTGCTCGTTGTGCCGATCGGGAGTTACAACCATTGCTAACTCCGTCATCTGCAAACATGACTGCTATTGACACTGGCCAGTTTGTTGGTATTTTTCATATGAAAGGAGGCTAAGCTTTGAAATTTCTGCAAGAAAAATTCACATTCAGTGAAATCTTAATTGAGCTTTCTACATGCAGGATCCGATTTTTCTGGCTTGTTTCACAGCACTAAAACATTGTAGACACCCTATATATCAACTAAAGAATAAGAAAACTTGGAAACAAAAACCTACCAAGAGACAGTTCTTTCCAATGTCCTTTTGTTTTCCTTGTGTAATGAAAAGGACTACAAAAATCAAACACCTTAGTAAAAAAAAGCTCCCATCATAAAATATGCGGCAGTAAAATGACTACTATATTTATAAATTTAAAAAAACCTGCCATGGGTTTGTGACTTTTAGAAATGTATGTGCTAAAAAATGACTAGTATAGAGGGTGACCCAAGTCACCAGGCTCTATCTAAAATGGGCCGTAAAAATCTACGCCTGTACACAGCAGTCTAAACTTTTCGTCAAAGGTGCATTTCGCAGGTTGGTTATTTTCTTGTAAAATTACAAAGCGTATTTCTCTTTCTGTAAAAAATAGGGCCAAGAAACTTGCAACAGGGTCTACAGCGGGCGGCGACGCAGACGACCAAGTCCAGTAGCGGACTGTGTTTGGCGTTCGTATTGATAGATGGCGTCGGGAGCAGCTTCCGAAGGTGCAGCCGACCAGCTTAAGAAAGCAGACGAAATCTGTTGGCAGCAAAAGCGCCGACGTTGTGCAGACGCATTTCTTTTACTTTAAGTTTTGCTTTTATTGTTTGCATGTATTTTTTAAACAAAGGTACATTTCAAGAAGCCGTCGCGATAAGGAGGTAGCGCCATCAACAATACGAACGCCAAACACACCCCGCTACTGTACTTGGTCGTCTGCATTGCCGCCCGCCGTAGACCCTGACAAGTTTCTTGGCCCTATTTTTTTATAGAAAGAGAGCTACGCTTTGTGATTTTACAAGAAAAAAAAAACGACCTGTGAAATACACCTTTGACGAAAGGTTTTAGATTGCTACGTGCAGGCGTCGATTTTTACGGTCCATTTTAGATCGAGCCTGGTGACTTGAACCACCCCATATTTATAAATTAAAAAAAAAAAAACCTGGCGTGGGTTTTTGACTTTTAGGAATATACGTGCTCAAGAAAGTAAAAATAGTGTTCACTTAAATACGAATGGATTTCTTCAATGCATTACACAAGCACAAAAAAAAACTTTCTTTTAGCAGCATGTGTGAAAAAAAAAGAAAAGCTTCAGTTTTTTTTTTTTTAACTCAGGGTGGTCAGCAGCCTTGTGCCCATGCAGCCCAGCTTTGAGTGTTTCAGACCTACAAGTCTCTCGAAACAAACAAATGTACGACCACATTTAACGAAGTACTGAAGGTCGAAAACCCATGCCAGGCAGAAACAAAGTGCCACAGCTTCCAGAGGGCCCTCTGCCTCATAGGCCTGATTTTCAAAAAGCACACTGCAGTGCTCTGTTGATGTCGTGGGACACACTGCGATGAAATAGACTGCGGGGCACGTCTAAAACAAAGATTGAAAATTAAGACAAATTATATAAAGTCAGTCTTTCTAACAAAAAAAAAAAAGAAAGACCAATCAATGAAGATGTGCCACAGTACCCTGCCATGCCATATTGGCACCTAAAATGACATTTGACTAAAGTGTGTGAAGTAAATGCAAATATTTTGCCCCGTGTAATAAACTCTCTCTCTCTCCCACACTATCCGCCCCCCCCCCTCTTCCCCCAAAAGAAAATGACAATTTTTCGGAAAAAAAAAAGCGTGTTCATTATGCGAGTAAATACAGTAGTCGAGAGAACACCATCATATGCCTGCTGCAATTATAGAGATCGTATTACCAGCACAAACCTCAGTGAACTCTGTTGTTTGCATCAACATACAGCATAGAACATGTTAAGAGTGTTGGTCTAATTTTTCACAGGAAGGGAGAAGGGACTATGACTCGTCCGCACTGGTGATATCACACGCATCGCATTGCATTTGCTGCGCTAGTGGCGTTGTCGTCGTCGTTGTTGTCGTTGCAGTCGATTCGGCATTGCACTTCAATCGACATAATTAGCGACAGAAAACACGGAGTAAAGATCTGAACGGGAGCCAGATCGCGCTGCCGAACCGCCAAGCCGAACCTGCTCGCCGAAGGTCCTTGGAACGCTCGGATCCTCCGGCCCTTGCTACCGCAGCTCCGCTGCGTACATCCGGGACCTTCCCACGCCCGCTGCTTCACAGCAATGCATGGCGCGCGTCCGTGCCTACTCTCACTACCCCTCCTCTAGTTCACAACAAACAGAGCTTTGGCAAGGAAGGAGTTGATTTAAATCGGAAGGTTCATCTTTTCAAGGCGCGAGAGGTGTAGAACAAATGTCCGTGCGCGTTAGAGGAGTTCAGAAAGCCGTTCTCGTGCATGACGACGAAAATACTTCTTTGCCTGTCCCGCCGGCCGAGACAGCATCCGCGGAGGACAAATATTGATTCGTACTAAATCTTGCATTCTGAGGTATCATCCAGAGAAACAGCGCGAAGACCGGAGCAGCGAATAAAAATTACGAATCAACAAAGGTCGACTTACCTGTCTTTACACTGATGATGAGAACAATGAAAAAGCAAGCTTTATGCCGCGGGCTCACACTTGACAGCGTGCTACTTTTGTTTCCGTTTCTGGTTTTGGTTTTAAGCGCAGCATGCGGATATCTAGAGACTGGCTCGGCTCGTGTTTTCTGCTGTGCAGCCGAGCATTTGAACAGGCCGGAGCAGAGTGCGCGAAAAATCTCGGAGACTATTCCCTGGCATGGAAATGTTGCCACATGGGTGGTGGCTAGGTAGCTAAAGTGCATTATGTTCCAGGGGGGAGGGGGGGGGGGGTACATAACTACTGACCGCGGTGTGGCCGGTGATTGCAGAATTGCAGTGGCCGGCGATTGCAAGAATAAAAAGTGTAAATTTATTTGGCACGCCACTCGTATGTAAATGAATTGTTGCATGGTTCTTGTTATCAATCGTAGGATTAGCCTTCATTGCATCTCTTTGTGGAACCCAACGCGTCCTTGTGGTTGAAGACACGCCAGGATTGTTTCGGATGATCGACATCGCAGTGCACGAGCTAGGACACTCGTAAGTTGACTTTACCAGTGATTCTGTATACTCTCCCACAGCTCAAGGAACGCATGGCGTGTCGAGTCCCGGTCATCTTGTTATCGCTGGGCACCCAATAAGAGTGCGGCATCAATAATAGGAAAGGCTGCTTTTCACACTTGTGACTGGTTACGACGGCGTGCCTTCTTACAATCGCCTACAAGAAGAAACGCTGGTGCCATCCATCGGGTAGTCGTAGAGCCCTACTGAAAAAAAAAAGAAAGAAAACGTTTGAAACTTGATGGAGTCGCAAAACTGGTCGACCCGTTCATGTCATATGGTATTATGAGATACGTGCACTGGTCTGATACGGGTCTGAAATGGGTCGACCCGGCGCACGCAAATAACGTCCCTGTGCCACTTCCTTCTGTAGACAACTTTATTTGAGTGGCTGGCTTGGGAAAGTGCACTGCCGGGTCCACCCTTTAAACTTGACAAACCCGCATAAGCAAAAATGAACTGAATGATAAAATATTATACTTTACATTGCGCAAGTTTAATTCTAGGAACTAGCTTGCAATGGAGAGTGGCTTTGATTCGTTTAGGATTGTGGAGGTCTGAAGGGGATAGCCTCGGGGCGAACAAGTTTGGTTTGACACGTCGCGCCATCTAGCTCAAACTATCTGCAACACTGGGAAGGCCCTTTCACCAGCCTGCTTGATTGTGGAACTGCTCATGCATTCTTTTCAGATGTTGATTCGAGCGTTTTTGGTATTTTATTATTAACATTGCTATCAGCTGTCGCAGAAGTGCAAACGTCGAAGTTTTAGGCATTCTCGCTTACCGCTACGTTGCAACGCCGAAAGCTTACCAGGCGTGAGATCCGTAGTAGGTTCCCGTCGAAGCCTTAGGAATACATTGCCTGGTCTTTTCCTTTTTTTTTTTTTGTCTTCCTTTGCTTTTTTCGTTTTCCTAACCCAGTCTAAGTTTTACCGCCATGTTCGACTTACATCAGCTAGCCTGAACTCTGACTATTTTTTTTTTAAGTACTACGTCGTCAGAAATTAATGAATGCCGTAAAATGTAAAACTAATTAGCATATCCGTTCACATTACGTGGCTTGAGATGGATTTCTAAGTGTATTATTTGACTCGATATGTAGAATTAATGCGCTCGGAGCGCGACGTTGTGTTTGGGTTCGATGCGATGACTCCATAGAGTTAGATCAGTTCTTTGACATTCTTACTGCTCTATGCTCCGCGGACACATCACGATTGAACGACGTTTGGTGGACGTTTACAGAAGTGACCGTTTTCTCCGCTTCGCCGGTCGCAGAGCGAACTGCCGTTTGCGCCTTTAGCGCGATAGATAGCTGACAGCTGCCCTATTTTGACCTGCCATGATATCTGCTTTATTTTGACTCGTGTCTATGCGGTTCTAACTTCGTTCCCGCTGCGAGGAAACACTTTACTCAAGAAATGAAAATGCACGTACTCCATGGAAAAAGTTTATTCATGAGACGTTTGTTTGTTTTCTGCGTAAAAGAGAACAGCATATTCAATCGACTTGAACGAGAATAACCTGGCGACCAGCTACTGCTTACGACGTCTTCAAACTACAGTCAGTTTGAACGAAAAACACATTCATCGGAAACTACAGTAGCCTTCTGCGAAGGAGCCGGAAACAAGGTGATCGCCAACATTAGGTCAGCTACTTATGCGGGAAGAGTTCACTTGGAAAAAAAGGGTCACGATATTTTCCGGCCACTCTTGAAAGATAAATCTTTGAAAAGTTCAGACACAAGCCTGGTGCTTGACATGACAGCTTGTGAGGGTTGCGTCACGGCGTCTCTGATTCTATTTTTGTTGTATCTGTGCAGACAAGTGCCGAAATAATTGTTTTGCCGTCACCAAAGTGTGGGATGCGCTGTCACCTTAGCTGCGCACGCGCGCCCTGCTGTGGTGCGTGGCGCTCCAGTACGTTTTAGATAATATGAAGCTTGCCGCTACCGACGCTGCGTACGTTAGTGATATTAAATTAGAAACCACGAATATTGTTTTTTCATTAAAAACTCGTAACATCTTTCCCCACTCTGGCGACTTTCAGATGCGGCAGTGATGACGACGGTAATGTTCCGACCAAGAATGCGTGTGATCCCAATGGAGGATATATTATGACCCCTTTCCTTCGCTCTGCACCAGGCCACTTGTTTTCAAGTTGCTCTAAAACACTGATTAGTAATTATATGAAGTAAGTATCATAAACGTACAAAAGCCGAGATTTCATTAGGAGCGTGAGGGGAAAAGTTCTTTATTTACAAACACAAATAGGTCGACCTACTCTTAGAGCTGACTCGCTACATCGCAAAACAGAGAAAGAAGAGAGTAGGGTTGGGGACTAGAAAAACAAAAGGCAGAAAAGACCCCCCCCCCCCCCACACACACACACACACATACACATATATACACGCACACAAAGAAAAGATAGGAAAAAAAAAGAGTACACACTAGCTAGTTACACCAAACTTTGAGTACTTTGAAGAAACGAGTACTAGGAAGGTAATTAGCCGGTGCTACAGGGGCTTATGTGCATCCTCAGAATTTGGCAAAGGCCCGAGAGGGTGAGGAAGTTGTATTTCTTCGCTTGTCCCTGAACCCAGTTGTATCTTACTCGTTTCTCTTTGCGAGTCGTGTGTAATGCATAACACGCAATTGCTGTCTTAAAGGGACGCGAAATTGCGCGAAAGGGCTTTGGCGTTGTCCCCGAAAGAGGCCATAAAAATACGTCATCAAGCACCCGCCTCAGAAATAAAACACAAAAAAAAGCACAGCACACCGATGCTTCGTCACAGAAGCCGTCGTGAAGCCGGCCTGGTACGTCGCACCTGCGCAGTGGGGGAGCGTGACGTCACCGGCGGAGCGCCGTGTGCGAAAGGAAGACGCTGGCGCGCTGCTTGTAGGAATGCGCTGCGTGTAGGAATGCTCTCGGCATTCCTACATGTAAGCAGTCCTAAGTGTCTTCGGCGAGTTATTTAGTTTACGCTACATTGGAGACGCACTTTATGAATTATTGTTTCTTTGGCTCTTAAAAGCCCTGATGTCATATTGCCCTCATCAATTGTCATCCGTGACAATATGAATGAAATTCAAATCTTTTGATCGATATGTTTTTGGTATCTGTGGTAATATTGGGAAGCAGTCCACTAATAACGATGTAATTTTATCGACGATTTTTAACAACACCGTTGGAATCAGTTTACGAAAATTGAGCAAGGACATCCGTTTCCCCTGTGGGGTCCTCTCGCTGCCTTTCATACTGGAAGACTTGCTAACATCTATTTCACTAGGATGTTTGTAGATCTTTCAGGTATTGACCAGTGCCTCGGTTGTTGTCACTTTATGCTTCCAGGTGGGCTGTTCACATTTGCCGGCCAATCACGATCAAAGCTGTGCTAGGGACAAGAAAGTAGTGCTCAAAACAAGGAATATGGTGAACCTCCCGTAGTTCGAGTTCGAAAGGTTGCGAAAATTTCGAACCTTGACAAAGTTCAAATTTAAAAATTCGCAATTTTCGACTTTGCTGAGGTTCTAATCAGAAAAATTCGAAAATACCAAGGTTTTGGAAAGGTCGAGTGCAATGATTTCAATTTTTTTTTTTTTTGTTACAAATAGAGTTTGAAAAACTATAACATTTCAAATCTATATAAGATTCAAATTCAAAAATGGCGAAGATTTAAAAATTCTTTGAGGTATACAAGTTGGAAAATTGCGATGTCTTCCAATTTAAGTTCAAAATTCGATTTTCACGGAGGGAAAACACATTTCACAGTTTTGAATATTGTTTTCTCGAATTCATCTAAAAAATAAAATCCCGAAATATTCTACCCAAATTTCACTGAAAGCGTTGCTCATTTCTTTTATGCCCTAAACAATACTTCCCTTTGAGTGATGTGGTACTGACGGCACTCGCTATTTGTCGTAACTCATGAAACAAGCGTTGAACTGGTTGAACGATTCATTGAAAAGCCCGCTTTTACTTCCTACACACATCCCGATCGAGGGCCACTGAAATGCGAGGATGGCATGAGACAGCGAAATATATAAGACAAGGCGTGCACACGGTGCACATAAAGGCCTAGATGATTCACAAAGGTTCTAGTTGCGCTGGGTGTTTATTTTCGGGATGACCCATAGGATGGAGAAAACAGAGGACAAGGCACAGCACCCGACACATCTGGGTATTGAAGAGAACGCAACCAGTCCAAATTAGGGGCCTCCCGACCCCACAAAATACAGATGATCAGGTCACGAGTGGTCGTCATCGGGCCCTCTATATTGCCAGTGTCAGGAACATTTCTTTCTCGATGAATAATTGTGTTGGCCGCACTAAAATGCAGCATGTTCCTAATAATAATGAAGAAAACACTGATCCAGCGTTCTCTGCAGAATGTCGGCGTCGCGCCCCGCGCTGCCTTTTCCCCACCGGCCGCTTATTCGAGGAAATTTGACAACTAACGTTTAGAGAACAACTTAGGCTATGAAGGATGTCCCAGCCAAGCACCTCAGTTGAGCTAGCAGGTTCGAAAGTTAGAAAATAGTCAATTTAAATTAGCCTAATAATTTGAAAGGAAAAATTGTCGAATTTCTAAGCACAAGAAATTAGGAAGTTCGCAAATAATTGCATTTCTTAGCGCTAGAAGTTCGAAAATCTTTGATTTTTTTTAATGTAGTAAGTTTGATACTTCGAAACTTTTCATACCTTCCAAACCTCTTGGTTCGATCTTCGAACCTCAAGTTCGAAAAAACGTTCGCGGCCTCTCTACTCAAAACGAGTCGTGCCTGCTAACGAGGAATGTGCTTTAAGGAACGAAAGCATTGTCCGTCAGCAAGCGAATCAGCCTTTCTTCCCGCTTTACTTTTCTCCACGCGACAACGCAACACAATGCGCACTAGCGACCAGTCCACCCAGAAGGCGTCCACCATTAAATTGCTAATGTTCTCCATGGTTTGAGTTGCTCCCTCTCTTGAATCTAGGCTCTCTAGTGTTCACTCGTCGTAAGCAGTTGCGAGTGAACGCAAGAGCGCTTACATTGAAAGCGGCAGCTTTACACGGCTAACCAACCTCAGGAGCCGGGCAGGCACGAAGCGGGTAGGTCGGTTAGTCCGTAATCGCTAAACGATCTCGAAAACAAAACAAAAACTGCAGCCGGTGCCAGGGATTGAACCGCGGTCACCGGCGTGAAAGCCGAGTGCACTGCTGACTGAGCTATGAACCCAGCATGCAAGAACAGGAGGAGCAGAAGCAGGTGGTGTGGGAAAGTGCGCTGAGCGTAGAGGTGTTGAAAGGTCAAGAAAAAGAGGAGCAGAAACAGGTGGTGTAGAAAGAGCGCGCAAAGCTAGGAGAAGTGGAAAGGGCATGAAAGCACGCTTCCCTCCTCTTGGTGACCCAAACATCCAGTGAAAAGGCTTTGTGTCCGAGTGGTGCCCAAGAGAAGCGCGCGCAGCGTCACAAAGAGACAATGGTGTGACGTAATATGTTTCCAACCCTGCCCTGAACACCACCTGAACTAAGAGCACCATCACAGCCCCCTTTATAGTAAAAAGCATGTCAGAACCCAAAGAAAAGCGGTCAAGGAAAAAGGGAGAGGAGAGGCGGAGAGAGAGGATGCCCAAAGCGTCCTGGAGGGGATCTCTTGTAAGCGCCACCACAGCGCGAGTAATCGAATCCAAAAACACTCCCGTTCTTTTTTTTTTTTCTTTTTTTTACAGGAGAAGCATGACATCGGCTTAAACCCTTGTCCTCTTCCTCCGTGCAAACCGCCAGTGGCCAGTGCCGCCAGCCTTGCCTCGCCGCCACCGCGTTTGGGAGAAGTAAAAAAAGCGAAAGAGAAATAGACATACAAATGCGTTTTGGGGAGAGGCCGCTAGGTCCGCTGGCGCTGATGAGAGTTCGTCCCTGCGCTACCATTGCGTTCGCCGTTCCCCGCCGCTTCTCCTCTCTCTTTTCCGGCAACCGGGCGCTCTATTGTTCTGTCGTCCACTTGACGGACTTTCCAGTATATGGGAGGCTGTGGCAGCACCAACCCCGGGCACTGAAAAATTGAGGGACATCCTGCCATATGCACCATCCGAACTAAGAGCACCATTTAAACACGTTTGGCAGAATGACCAAACATGGAGCCAGTATTTTTGTTTCTGCGATGTCCGTGTAGTTCTCCTACTTGATCCTTGTGCTATCAAGCCCCTTCTTAATTGTGATTCGGCACTTAGCCGCAATACCAAATGTAGATAAGTTTGTGATCGGTCCTTTGAGAAATCTTTGTGAAAGTTTCAGAAGGAGTGTGTCGGTCCACGAAGAAAAGAAAACTCAGCAATACCTTTTGATTCTATCACTCAACTTTGGATATAGGTCCCTGTCCGAAGAGTGCGTTCAGGTGACATCAAAAATCAATCTCCTGCAAAATATCACAGAGCTTTCGGGAAGCGGAATGAACAAGTCGGTTTTATGTAAGACGCTTTACCCGGAAGGAGGAGACAGTGGTCTGGTAAGAACATACTATAGTATAAGAGCGTTGCGTTATTTCTTTTTTTCTTATTATTGAATTGAGCGAAGAATGTTAAGGTTGTCAATGTCTAAACCTGAATTTGCATATGTAGGGTGAAATCAAAGTAAGGCTTGCGCCCTTCCCCCTTTCCCTCCCTCCCCTCCCAAACGTCATCACATAGTGAATCCATGCAGCGCTGCCCAACTTGCGTCAGCGTCGCCGCCAGCGCGTCTTGCAGCGTCTCACAACGAGCACCCAGGATAGCACGCGGCGACGCCAAGACGTCGCCGCGTCTGCCACTTTGCGGCGGCTCACGTCGAGCTTCAGCGTGTCTGCAACTTGGCGCGTGTCGGAAATCCACTAACGATGACGTCATGCACAGGAATGGACCTTTTCCGAGAAGCGTTCTGCGCACGCGCGAGCACTCGATGCCAAGCGGCGGAAGTGGGCACTAGAAATCGAGGAAGTTCGGAAGGAGGCTGTGGATCAGCGAGTAGAACACGTAAATGCAACATATATATAATTGTGTTACACAAAAAAAGAAAGTGGACGGAAAGAAAAACATGACGTTTGGGTGGACGCCACAGATCCCCCTCTTTAGAGTCGCGTTGGGCACGCGCCGCTGCTCGGAGAGCGAAGAAACTGGTAGCGTAGCTCCCATTATCGATTGGTAGCGCAGGTAGGTCACTTCCTCGATTTTTAGTTCGTGCAGCCACCGCCTGGTGCCGTCGGTATGTGAAAAAGGTCCATTCTCCTCCAAGATGGATTGGTGAAACCCGATTGCTTTCCCTTACCAACCACTGAATTCATATGTTCGTTAAGATGTTATTACTTTTCGTTACGCCATTTAAATTATTTTTGTTTTGTTTTTCTATTCTTCTGATAGTAAGAAAAACGGTTAGTTATTAACTGCAATACGCCTAACAAATAACAAAAATCCTTTTGCATAAATGAACTACGCATCGCAGAAAGCTGAAAAGTTTGTGAGATTGTGACGCTATATGGGGGATGATAAAGTGCGAATGCTTGAGCGCATGGCGTTACGTGGATCAAAAGATACGAAAAGAAACGAAAACTTTCTCTATGATCCGACGTCCTACTAAGCCTAATATTCTTCCAACCGAAATTTTGAGATTGCAGGTGCATGTAGCAATTTGTCAGCGAAATAAACTTGCCTACAATAAATAAAACAATATCGTATTTGGAACTGCAAAGATTTTTACTGAAATAAATGCTACAGGCGCCCACAACCTTAGATTTTGGTTTGATGAATATTAGGCTTCGGTGGACGCCGACTCGGGAGGAATTTTTTTTAATCTTTTTATTTAGGTAACGTTATGTGCTGAACTTTAGCATTGCATCCTGCAGTGTGCTAGGGTCATATTTTCACGGAGTTTCAGCTTGAAGCGACGTGATTTATGCGGGCCAAGAAATCGGGCTCCATTTTCTCCTGTACCTTGAAACCTTCGACAATGTAGGTACATGGATGTTCCAGAAGTGAAACCGGCTTTCTGTTACACTTATTCGCGTTGGGTTGGATCATTGAGGGATCCATACCACTTAACTCGTAGTTTTGCTTTTTATTATTACTATCATTTCTTCATCCGAACTTGTAAAAGTTGTAAAGAGCGTGGCGCATGGTCGGAATGCGTTCCATAACCGAGTAGACGAAGATGGCAAAACGCCTTCTGCGCGCCGCCATATTTGCCTACTGACCCTTCTTATTCCAATCCTCTGCAATTATTGGAATAATCGCGGAGAATTGCAAAGGCGATTATCGCAATCATCACGTACGTGATTATTGGAATGGTCTATGCGAAGTCAAATTGTAGCTTCACTTCGACACCCGTACATCAAAAATAATCCCGGAGTGGCAACAACTGACCTCACAAAAACCCGAGTGTCGTGCTGCCGGATGTCGCGATCCTGGCGGTTGATCGTAGAAGTTCCGGCGAAAACCACCAGGAAGCGCGAGGGTCGCCGTCGTCGCGGCGTCCCAACCCGTGGCTAGAGCACTATATAGCTCCTTCGGAGCAGAGTAGCGCAATCTAGAACTCCATCTTTCGGCGACTAGCGGCGAACACCCGGAGGTTCCAACTCCGGTCAGAAATGCATGGGGAACGTGAGAAAATCGGTGTTTCTTCAATATTGGGGAGATATACGGAGCGACAACAGTTTTTGACATAATAAAGGAACATTTTAGAATAATTTGCGCTGAGTTCTGTGCCAAGTAAGGACGTAATTTTTTTTTTTTTTTTAAATTGCATGAGCGGCATCATGCAGCAGACGACGCGGCGATGTCACAGCGTACATGTGACCCGCTCCGGCCAACCCAAAAAGCCCATCTCCGCTGCGTGCAAAAATCGTCTGCTTCAAACGCCATTGCCTTGGAAATTGCCTTCTCAAAATTTGCACAGGCTTCCGATATTATTAAAACTTTGATAAAGTGTTTAGTGCTGTACTAACTTCACGACAGACTAGTTTTGAAAAGTGTGAACTCGCCGTTTATTTTTTAATCAGCCGTGTTGCGTCGATCTGCATGTATTCTCCCATAGGGGGGGCCGCCTCCTGGAACCCTGAGTACCACGTGACTCGCGCCGAGCTGCTCTGTCGGCCATGTTGTCGGCAAAACACGCGGATCAGAGGATTGCGCTACTCTGCTCCGTAGGAGCTATATAGTGCTCTACCCGTGGCTGCCGAAGTGTCCGTGGGCTGCCACCTTCAGCAGAACGGGCGCCTGCCCTATCCACCACCGCTGTTGTGACCACCAGGATCGCCACCGAAAACAGCATGACACTTTTAACGGAATTCGAGGAACCACTTTGTTGGACGCGGAAAGCGCACCTGTCGGAGAACTTTATTTTGTTTCATCACTGGAACGGGGGGACTAAGACAAAAAGCTAGTGCAGCAGCTTGACGGAGGTCCTGGCCTTCTTTACAGCAGGCGATTCCCAAACGATTTTAGAAAACCAACAAAATACGTTCATTGAGAGAAAGGACACTATTTTAAATGTACGGACCACAAATCGTACATAAGGTAGAAATAAGAGAAATTAATAAATTCATAGTAGTATACAATGTTACAGTGTTACGCATGCCTTAGCCGTACTTAAGAAAGCAACCCTGAAATAAGGCTCGTTTCTCTGCCAGCGTCATTGCATGAGTGTCAACTCCTGTTAAAAAAACAAAAAAAAAAACATTTTATTTAATAAAGTGGTTAATTGGTCATTTACTGTGTGGTTTTGGTATAATGTATGTGGTGGTGAAACACACCCTTTTTTTCAGGGCGGAGTTGATATGAGGAAGGGGAAAGGGCAAAGTTACATAATTCCTCAGAAACTTTAATTTTAAACTGCGTACACTTCTTGTACGCCAAAAGTCGGGACATGCAAATATTTGAAATTGGTTTTATATTAAACAATGAGAACAAGTGTTCAGTATGGTAACAGTATGAAACATTGGCAATAGCACGCGCAGCTTTCTTTTGTAAACTATGGAGTTTACTTGTAATGTTTTTTGTTATATTTCCCTAAACTAGATGACAATAATTAAAACTTTGAATTGGGCTAGTTGGTCCATTGTGATCTAAAGGCCCAAAAAGCGCAAAAAAAAAAAAAACACGGACGAAGAAGAGACACATACAGCGCCAGTCCGTGTTGTTTGTGTCTCCTCTTCGTCCGTGTTTTTTTTTTTTTTTTTTTTTGCACTTTTTTGTCCTCTAGACAATGATTAAGTTGCGAATATACCAAAGCATTATAAAGTTCAAGCTTAACACAACGTGGTAACAATGATTTAAATTTAGTGAGCAACCCCACTGTTTGCGACAGTTTAGACGAAATGTAATCAACATGCTTATTCTAAGACATACTATACTATTTGTAAACCAAATGCCCAAAGTCTTAATAGTGTTGACAAATTTAATTTCTTCGTTGTTTAAAGTCAGGGGGTTCGTGATCATAATTGGAGCATGTTGACTTTAGTTTATTGCGAACTTAAGGGGATTATTTTTTGTACATTTTTCAACACGATCAAGAACACAATTACATTTAGTTACTAGAGTACTGATATCTTTATCAGATAAAAACATGCTAGTGTCATCAGCCTATATAATAAACACAATTTTAAGACCATGATTTACATTTACAATATCGTTGATTTAAAGAATAAAAAGTAGGGGGCCTAAAATGCTGCCTTGGGGTACATCATTTAATATATTTTTTTTAGATATCTGACTTAAAGATCAATATAGACACAAACTGAGTTTGATTCTGTAAGTAAAACTATAAATAATTTAATGTTTTCCCACGAATACCATATAGTATTCTAACTTTTCTATCAAGACATCGTAATTCATTGTGTCGAAAGCTTCAGAGAAATGTAAAAATATACCGATTGTTAAGTGATTATCAAGTGCTCTTAATATTATTTCTTTTTGTTTTAATAATGCTAACTTGGTGGAATAACTTTTACGGAAACCAAATTGGGAATTTGTAATTAAAAGGTATTTCTCAAAATCAGAGATAATTTATTTAAACTAGTTTTTCGAGTGGCTTAGAGAATACTGGAAGTATAGAAATTGGTCTAAAGTTGTTAATGTTATTTAAATCTCCTCCTTTATGTAACACACTAACTTTGGCAATCTGCATTTTGATGGGAAGTTCTCCGGGCATAAGTGTAAGATTGAATATATAAGTGAGGTATGGTGGTGAGATATCTAAGACACACTTTGCTCGTTTTATCTGCATATTCTGTGCATCAATACTTCTAATATTGTTTAGGCTCATGAATGTATTACAGAGTTTGGAGACATCAGTGGGAAGAAGAAATATAAAATTAGGCAGGGGTGAGGACATCCAGTGAAGTGCATTATTTACACTAGTAGTAGGAACAGAAGATGTTGGGTGATTTACAAGAGAGTTATTAAAAGCATTTGCCATAGCCGTCCCCGATATTATACAACCGTTTATGTTAATTTCAACTGGTGTAGAAACGTGTGGCTTTAAGCTGTGTTTTCAGCCTTCGTCGGTGGGGGTCCTAAAAGTATCGCTTTCTTCCGCGTACATATGTAATAAAAATTAAATATTATAATTAATACGCCTTTTAGGCTGTCCGTTCAATTCCGCCCGCGTAGAATGTGGTGTTAAAGTCGGCTCAAAGGTTTTGTGTAGAAAGGCAATAGGACTGCAGTATGACGAATCGACATACAGTAGTACACAGCATTATTGTCTCGTTTTTCCTCAGGACACGGGAGATTATCCAGACTGTAAAGCGTACTGCATGAATAATAACAATAAATGGGTTTATGAAAATCTCTTGGACGGAATGAAATGTGGAGAAGGAAAGGTAAGGTTCTTGAAGAATTGTTCGTTTCGTAAAACTAAAACATCATGACCTTAATGAGCGGAACAGTACATGACAGTCACTTCTATGTGCTGCCATGTAGGGAAGATTGTCACGTAACGTGAGCCAAATAGTTACTGCAAAAAATACGCACCGAACTGAAAAAAGGGTAATGCCGTCTTGGTCTCTACCAAATGGCCCTTTAGGTCAAATTATTAGCGTTTGGTATAATTAGCCTATTATTTAACTTCAAGTAAGTATAACGTTTTATATCGTGAATTTATAGGTATAGTTTCAATTAGAAACTTGCTGAGCATAATCGAAAACCACTTTATCAATTTATTTGAAAAATGTAGAAGGCATGGTACAGCATTTTACTGCTACCCTCCCCCCCCTCCCCCTCCCCCTCCCCCTCCTCCTCCCCCCCCCCCCCCCCCCCCCAAAAAAAAAAGAAAAAAGAAGGTTCATTTGGACGCGTTTGTAAGTAGTGATGGGACGAATCACCGGAGATTCGGATTCAGACTATTTCGGAAATTTCCGAACTTCTTGCGACGAATATTCGGGAGATTCGGCAGATTCGTCGCTGGTTGCGGACAGCAGCGTGAACGTTGTCGTAAACCTCGCGAACGCGGTCAGTTGTATTCTTTTTAGGTATACTGTTACTGCATACAACCTGATTTCGTCTTGTTTAGTTCAACGTGTGGTATGTACTGTACTGTCATTCGAAACCCTGGCACGTGCCCAGGTCCAGCAGAGCTGATCGTTGTGGTTGACGTAGGCCTAACCAATCCACGGTCTCGGTTTCTGTGCGGTTTCGCGGTGACCGATAAAATGTAGCGAAATGCTGTGTACTATACATAACGTGGCGCGACGCACAATAAATATATTCAGGAAAGAAATGATTCGTCTCCTCTAGAGTTGCGTATGTCTGTACCTGTAAGGCGCGAGAGCGAGATGAATGTTGCTCGTCCTAACTTCGACCGCGCATATACGGCACCGGTGGTGTTTCAGCGTTCTCAGCAGCAAGTCGGAAGTGAAACGTTACGCGTTGCATTTGATGAAAAAGATACACAACACAGGGGTGTCCAACGCAACTTTATTGTTCGGAAACAAACACTGTGACTAAATCGGATATCATTAACCAGAAAGGTGTACGGTGCAAGGAGTTTCAGATCGTTTCCTGTGTTCCGATAACAATACCTCAGTGGACACACGCTGGAGATAATCGAATCGAACATACCCACTTGTGTAGTGTGTGTCACTATAACCCTAATTATGGGCACGAAATGTGTCTGTACCGAACAGCACGTATGGCATCGATCTCTTGCAGCGATGAAAACATGCGCTTGTATTTCTATTTTCCACGCGCACTATAAGCATGCCTATTTTGGTCGTAATCCGGAACCGAAACCAATTTTCCCGCGATACCGTTCTCGAAAAACCTCCAAATTAATATAAACAAAGCGGAAAATTTTATTTTTTACTATGATATTATATTACCACATTATTTTCTGCGTTTTGTAGAATTTAGTGAATTTAATATCACGAAAAGTTGATACACTCATCAATGTGATCTGGCAACCATGGCAACGCTCGGAATCTTTGCGAACTTTTCCGAATCACTTGAGATTCGGCTACTTTTCGGAATCTCGATTCGGATAAAGATTCGTCCCATCACTATTTGTAAGTTTCGGTTTCCTATAGGAACCCATCTTTGCGCCAGCGGTTTCGAACAACACCACCTACAGGGTGCGGCCGTAAAAACTTTCACATTTGGCACGCCTAGCAAAAATTGAATTTCAAGCGTACTTACTTGAAATTGGGCACACGAACGTCGTTTCTTCCAAAGTTTTTTGCCTATTTTTTTCAGACGTCAACTCGGGAGTAGCGAATTATTAGAAAGATGACGAAAATGGCAGACGTGCATTTCCTATGGCCTATACCCTCCCGTTCGCCGTCTGCTATCTGGTTCGCGACGCCGCTCCCAGTTGGCGCACTGAACGCAAAAACGCGGGAAACGCCGCACGAAAGGCTGGCGTCGGGCGAGATATTCGCGATAAAAAGTGATTTTAACGATATATATGAACGATTCTTGAAATCAACTGTTTCAACTCAAGTTTTGACAGATCGTCATGCAAGCAAGAAGACACCATGATGTGACGAGATCATTTATTAACAGCCTGGAATAGCAAGTGGTGCTGCTACCGTTGCAGACAAGTTCGTTTTGAGTTATCAATTCATTCTGATTTTTACAGGGCCGCTGTAACTCATGAAGTAAATTTTTTTTCATACAGCTTGGGTATAATTAACACACACGCAAGACATATTTGTAACAAAAAATCATGTTAATTGGTGCAATATTTACGAAGCTAGAGTCATTTCGGTGGGCCGGTGATAAAATGGCTGGTATTTAGAAAGATAGTCGTCTTTTTGCTGGTTTCCCATTGGTACGTACCTCTATCAGCAGCCTTTACTTTGCTCTCCGCGTGCCGCAAGCAGCACGAGAGACAAAAGTAAGAGGGGAAACTTATAGTTTAAATTCCGTCAGGAAGTGGAAGTTGTGCGTTAATTCAATTGTTTATTCTTGAAAAATACATCTTCTGATACGCCTCTTCTGTCACGGCGATTTGAAATAATGTTGATGCTGCAGCGGCCCTTTAAACAACTAGGGTTCGGCCGATTTGATGTGCCCGCCGTTCACAGACACGCAAAGCCGAAGTCGAGCTTCGTACGCCTGGAAAGCCCTTTCGCGCATCCCATCGTCGATCTCGAGGAACGCGCCCTCAATTTTTTCTTTCAGCTCTTCCATGCTGGGGATCCTCTTCTTGTAGACAAGTCCTTTTATAAATCCCCATACGAAAAAGTCGCACATATTTAAGTCGGGGGATCGTGGAGGCCAGTCCATATAGTCTGATCCCCGACCCATCCACCGCCGAGGGAACGTGTTATTGAGCCATGCCCTCACACCCTTTGCGTAATGGGGAACCACCCCATCCTGCATGAATATACAGTTTTCTTTTGTCATGTGGTACCTTTCGAGCTCAGGGAGCATTTCCGTTTTCAGCATGTCCAGGTAGGCATCTGCGTTGGATGTCATCCAAGTTATTATTGCTGCGGAAAGAGCTCATTTAGTTCTATAATGTAAGCGATAAAATTTCGTGCTCGCTAATACTATTTAGAAGTAAAATGCGAAAATGCGACGATGTCGTGTTCGCGCTAACAGTGTCGCGATGTGTACGTGAATGTAACAGGAACGATGGGGAGGCTGAGGTCACTCTCACCGCAGTTGACGTCTATGTGTGAAGAGCGACAAAGTAGAGGGTGAGCGGTGATTTTGTTCTAGAGGGAGGTCTGGCGTTCGTACATTAGCATTTTTGTCGGAAAGAGGCACTAACAGGCACCACTGTATAACAAAAAAAAATAGATAAAAGCCAGTGTAAAGCAAAGTAAACATACAATTCCAATTAGAATCAGAAGCAGGAAAACCTATCGATGTAACTTCTAACAGTTCTGTAAGTAAGAAACTGAAGGGGGGAGAGCTGCTTGTATAGGTACAATTGCAGAGGCGTGACAGATACTTTTCCTTTATATTTTCACGTATCGACTAAACTGCCAGAAATAATCATTGAGTAACTAAACCTATGCATGAAAAATAATGACAAGGAAAGTTCCGGATACAACGCCATATTTAATTAGCCACGAGAGCGTATCGAAGTTTCGCTCCTTGCACGCCTGAAAATTACGAATTCAGAGATTGACATAATTCCCGAGAATGCCGACTTGCAGCCCTGCCACTGGCTGCGGTACAATGGACTCTTTTCAAAAGTCCATCAGGCAACATTGGCAGTCGCCATTCGAAGAGGCGATCGGTTGTGTTAGAACAACACTTATACAAATTAAAAAAAAAAAAGAAGAAATGGCGAAATGTTCGGCTAGGTGGCGCAAGCTGCCGCCCGTTACAAAGGGTATAGTTATTACCATCCATCCATCCAGAGTGTCATTGGATCCGATTCCCCGCCGAACGCTAGCTCAGCACTCCTTTTTGATACGAGCTAAGCCGAGTTCCCACCGAATGCTGACCCAACCCTCGTGAATAACACATGCGCAGAGCACGTGGCCGAACATTGGCAGACTCGGATAATGTAGAGTCAGCGTAGCTTTATTTAGTGACTCTAGGATAATGGACGCAGCAGCTAATACACTTCGAGGGCTCCGGAGTTTTCTTCGTAGTCCCCTATTCACCTGAAAATTTGCTAAAAACACCAAGAAACATCACTTTTATAGTGACTCAAACAATGGGCCAAAATAAATGTTTGTACGCGAAGTTATTTAATTTGAAATATTTGTCCTCGCCGTGTTTTTCAAAGTAAAAGTTTCTACTGGGAACAATGGAAAAAATATCGGCGGAGACACTTATGACTGCTTTCGTGTGGGAATGCTAAAGGTACGTTTATACTCCAACGTAACGTCGACGGGCGCGGCGTAGCGCAGCGCGCACAGGTACTGATTGGTCGCAGATATCCAGTTCCTGGTTGCCGGCTAATGAAAGGCGCGCGTTCTGCGCTACGCTGCGTTCACTGCGCTCAACGTCGGAGTATAAACAGCCCTTAAAGCATTCCTACACGCAGCGCGTTCCTACAAGCAGCGTGCCACGTCTTCCTATTGAAAACGGCGCTCCGGAGGTGACATCACGCTCCCCCACTGCGCAGGCGCGGCGAACCCCACCAGCTTCACGACAGCTTCTGTGACGAAGCATCGCGTTGCCGTGCTTTTCTTTGTGTTTTATTTCTAAGGCACGTCCGCTTTGACCTTGAGCGCACCCGCCGGTTTCCGTGACAAGGCATCTGCGTTGCTGTGCTTTTCTTTGTGTTTTATTTTTTTTTTCTGAGACGCGTCCGCTTTGCAGCCAATGGGAATTTTCGTGCCGCTTTGCTCAGCCAATGGGAATTTACGTGCCGCTTCTCTCAGCCAATGGGTATTAATGCGAAAGCATGAACTGTTTCATGGAGCGAACCGGCGTTATCAGCTTTTGAATCCGCGCCATGCGGCACCTGAATTACCCTGTCCCAATGGAGCGAAGCCTGTAGTCTGTGACAGCAGTTCGATGGATAGGGTCCCATTGGCTGGCGCGCGTCACAGTTTCAAGAAACGAGGCTCCCATTGGCCGGCGCTCGTCATAGTTTTAAAGGACGCCACCCCATGCGCTGCGGGTCCGCACCAGCCAGAGTCGTTTATTGAGAGAGTTTGGCCATACATTGGTTTTTTATACGCGCGCATCTCGGGAAAGGCTTTGAAACAGCCCCTAGCGGTGGTCCTGAGCTCTAAATATGCGACACGAGTAATTTAAGCCGTTTTAGCGTCGCTAGAGTGAAAAGGTATAACTTTTGGGTGACTGAAAACTTTGCGCATGTGAGGTTTACGTCACGTTCATATTCAACGGCAGACTGAACGAAAGTGCGCTCCAAGGCAGGGCCGACTTGGTATAAACAGCGTCTCAGCTGAGACTGGGGAAAGAAAGCACTGCCAAAGCCAGCGCACGAGCTAAGCTGGACTCAATCCGCGTCTCGAGACGCTCGCGCGCTCTAGCCTTTACACTGTTTTCTTTCAGCCAGTCTCAACTAAGACGCTGTTCTACAAAGCCGGCCCAGAACACACTGTCACCGAGACGCCGAGATTGAACGCTTCTATTTCGCGCTTTAAATGTTCTTTTCAATATTGTGACGTCGCGGTCCGCTGATTGGTCGACGCTGCGTCGCCCTTTTAGTTTACGCTCTAACCGCGGGGGCATTACTCGGTGCTGGAGGCAGCCTCTGCTCCGCCCGTTGGCCAAACTCTACCAATATACGGCTCTGGCACCGGCTATACTTCGTTTCACCTGGCACTAGTTTCACCTTATGTTGTACCGCAGCGAAGGCTAGAAGCGCGAGCTCATAGCGTTCGCAGCCGCTCTTAAGTCACGAGAGCTTGTGCCGCCGAGATGTGCCCCAGAGCAAGGAGCTCGCGCTTGCAGCCTTTCCTCCGGTACATCATAAGGTGAAACAGAGTATAGCGCCGGCTAGAGTAACCACATAGGTTCCGCTTGCAAGCGAGCATGTATAGAGGTACTCTAGCGCCGGCATCGCGCCGGCACAAGGAACACGGTGGAGCGCGCTCCGCCGCTCCTACTCCTCCGCCGCTCCTACTCCTGGCGGCGCCTCAAGCATCTTACATCGTCGGTGATCGCAACCTCGGCAGTAGAAAACCCGCCAGTCCACGCAAGTACACAAGTATACCTCAGACGAACTAAGAGAGCGGAATAACGCAGCACAACGAGCGAAGAGGCAGGCAGCGAAATCCACCATCGTTGTCAAGCCTCCGAATACACGATGGGCGGAACGAGCAGCGGCGCAATGCGCTGAGAGACAGAACAAAGCTTTTCGAAAGCTCGAGGCGCGAGCGGATCGCGATTCAAAAAGCGGGTTTCACCAATACCACCTAGAACACAAGGCCTGCGCGTTTCCTCCTCTAAACGTCATCACTAGTAGATCCCCTCAGCGCCCCCTAGGTAGCCCGGATGAACACCGTCGTCTGCTACATCATCTGCGACATCGTCTGCTCCATCGCCTGCTTCAGTGGTTTGTGTAGCAGATAATGAAACAGATGCTCACGCCGAGTGTCTGTTGCTATAGCGTACGATGAAGTTAGACGTCCACGTGGAGCGTCAAATGCATGAGTGAAAATGCCTTACTGCTGTGCGAAGGGCTGCAAAGCCCTTCGCTGGACGCTGGACGCTGGCACTGGACGCCATTTTCGAGGGCGCTGTTTATACTCCGGGTCGCTGCTTTGAAGCTTTCTTCCGCAGAACAAGCGCGCGCGCTAGAAATGCTCGTCTCAAAGCAAGGAGCGCGTGCTATAGCTCGCGCTTGTGGCCGAGGGAGTGTTCGCGTGCGCGTTGCAAATGAACTGGAAGCTCGCAATCAGCTCGCGCTCAGCAGTCACGCACACAGCTGTGGCCGCAGGTGAATGCGATGTAGTTGCGACGCGGCCCATACTCTCGTCAAGCTTCAGCCTGTTTGCCGCTTGGGGCGGGTCGGGGATCTACTAACGAAACGTCATGCGCAGGCCTTGTATTCTAGGTGGTATTGGTTTCACATGCAGCGATTTTGGCCATAGAGCGGCGCGATTTCTCTTGTCGCGGCGCCCTGGCCAGCCGCAGCGAGCTATATTCCAACAAGTAGCAAATTTTTCGCCGCGGCAGAGCACCATCTTCCGCGCTGGCCACTCACAGCGCGGCGGGAAATCACGTGATAGGAGGAGATACATTGCGGGAAAGCTCGCGTATAGGACAGGGACGTTTTTGATGTTCTGGAAGCAGACAACATGCAGAGAGAGAGAGAGAGAGAGAGAGAACATGTATTTATTTAATGAAAGGTTCACTCGTCTATGGGTTGGTGTCCCTGAGGCGAGAGGGAAAAGGAATCTAGGGATTAATAGGAAAGGGTAAGTGACTATGTATAAATCTAGATGAAGTGATGGACCCCAGAGTCCCTGATGTAGCTGATCAGGGAGTCCAGGATTTCTTTTCTGTGCTGCGGCTGTCCCTTGGGGTGGGTCCAGTCTTCAAGCTTCGTGGGCCTTTTCTCGCTGGGTAGCGAGTCCCATGCCTCTACTCTAAAGTCTTCCAGGCCTTTGCATTCCCAGAGCATGTGTTTGGTCGTTGCCATGGATCCCTTTGTGCATGTCTTGCACGTTGGGTCCTCGTGGTCCTTCAGTCCAAAGGATGCTTTTTTCGCCGGAGTTAGTGCCGTCCCTGTCCTGATTCGCCGTAACCGAACCGTCTCCCATCTCGTGTACCCTGGTGGTATCGGGTCTTCCTCTGTTAGCAGAAGGCCCTTCAGGTACAGTTTCCTCCCTTCTTTGGCTTGCTCGGCCATTTCATCTGGGTCTATTGACCTTTCGTTCGTCGTTTCTACTCGAGAGGTAAGGCCTGGCGCGGAGCTGGTGCTGCTAGCTGCCTCCGCTGCGGCCTGGTGAGCCCTCTCGTTCCCCGGGATATCGTTGTGTCCGGGTAGCCACTCAATCGTTATGTTGGAATCCAGCTTCCTGAGCTCCTCCGCAATATTCTTGATCTTCTTGACCGTTCTGCTTCTCGTTCTGCAGCTGCGGCAAGCTTTCAGTGCCGTCTGAGACTCTGTGAAGATCCAGGCCCTGTTACCTGGGTCGATTCTTTCTCGGATATCTTTGGCTGCGGCTAAAATTGCACGCAGTTCAGCCTCTTTGACCGAGGTCTGCGTTGGAAGCTTTTCTGACCAGGTCTTGTCCCTCGCAATGTCTACAAAGGCTGCTGCGGCAGCCCCGTCGACCTTCGCGGCATCCGTGTACCTTATTTCCTTACATTGAGTGTTCTCCGCGAGCCACTGGACGTGTTTCTTGGCTGCGAAGTTTCTCTGTTTAGTTCCTTGTCCCTTGAATGTTGGCTTGTGATCAGTTATGCCTATGTCTTGCCATGGTGGAGAAGCCTCCTCGATCGGGGGCCTAGCTTCCGTGGAGTATCCTAGGATTTCTAATAGTCTTCGCCCATGTTTAGTCCTTTCGAGGCGTTGGAAGTGTGCGATTTGTTGTGACTCTGCTTTCTCCTCTATCTTGTTCATTCCTGCATATTTCCTTAGTTCGTTGAGGGGTGTGTATCTCGGTAGTCCAGTTACCACTCTCATGGTTTGATTGTGCAGTCTTTCAATTTGCTTCCACTGAGCCTTGGTGAGGTTCATCCAGTTGCAGCAGTAGAGCGCTCTGGATGTGAGGAGGGCTTCTGCCATGGTCCGGATTGCTTTTTCGTCCGCCCCCCACGATTTACTCGTTGTCCTACGAATAAGTTTCAGGGCCTGGTCCCATACCTTCTTCATTTCGGGTAGCCATTTGATACTCCCAGCTGTTTCTTCAAATGTAACTCCAAGGATTTTTATGCTCGGACGTCGTTCTATTTCTTTTCCCATGAGTCGAAGTTGCGCTTGCTGTGCAATCCCTTTTCTGTGGTCCTTTGGTCTCGCAACGACCATGTATTGGGTTTTTTCAGGGGACGGCTCCATCCCGACTTCCTCCAAGTACTTTGCAACTTCGTCGATGCCCCGTTGCATTGTGAATTCCTGGTCTCCCAGCGAGCCTCCTTTGGTCCACAATGTGACATCATCCGCGTATATTGTGAACCCGAGGTTTTCGATGCGTCGCAGTCTCGTTGGTAAATCTTCCATTACCATGTTAAATAATGTGGGCGATATCACTGCCCCCTGTGGTACGCCTCTGTTGTTGAGTGTCTCTGGGCCCATTGCGTTCCCGATTTTCACCCTAAACCTTCTATTGGCCAGAAAGTCTTTGATGAATTTTAGTGCTCTGCCTCTTAGTCCACATCTCTTAGCTCCTTCTTTCACCGCCCAATGCGGTACGGCATCAAAGGCTTGTTTTATGTCAAGAGCAACTACAAGTCTTGGATCTATGCTCTTCTTGTCTGCCATCACGTCTTCGTATAGTAACTTGAGACTGTCTGGTGTTCCCATGGCTTCTCTGAATCCTGTTTGCCTCGGGTCCAGCCTGTCGTAGGTCTCGAGGTACCATTGTACCCTCTGCAGGACCATTTTCTCCAAGACTTTGCAGATGCTGGACGTTAGTGAAACTGGTCTGAAATGTTCGATCCTATCCTGTGTCTTTCCGGGTTTAGGTATTGGTGTAACCCAAGAGATCTTCCAGGAGTCAGGGATCTTTCCTTTCTTCCATGTTTCGTTATATAACTTCAGTAGCTCTTCTTTGGCCTCGCCTGGGAGGTTACTAAGAGCCGTATATGTTATCCCGTCGGGTCCGGGTGCGCTTCCCTGTTTGGCTGAGTGGATGGCCTCAAGCAGCTCCCCCATGTTGAAAGGTTCGTCCATTCCCGGTTCCTTTGGTGGTTTTGCAGCCCAGCTCTTTTAGCGTTTTTTGCCTCCCTGTTTTGCCGCCGTGATGTTCGGGAAAAATATCTGACCTGCTTTTACCGCCAGCTCCTCCTCCGTCATTTTCAGCCGAAGCGCAAGGTTCTGTGCTGCGTTCCGGCTCTTGCGTTTGTTCTTGTTCACGAAAGGCGTACGAGTTTTCGCCTTTCGTGATCTCCGTGACTTTTAGGAGATTTTCGATTATCTCTTCGTTCCGCGTTGTTAGCGCAATAGTGTTCGTCTTCGGCTGAATTTGAATTTTGTAGTCATCAGGACTGGCGATTCCCGTCTTTTCCACCGCTGTTTTTATATCTCGGGTCTTGAAGTCCTTGACATTCTTTTTGCATATCGCTTTGAGTACCACTGTCTGGGTTGACGTGGGATTTTCGCTCCTATCTTCCTCAGATGATGTTCTCGGTTTTTCAACTGTCGAACACCGGCGTTTTCGTCGGCGTTTACTTATATACATTTCAAACCCTTCGTCTTCGGGGTTCTCTTCAGAGAGGGCGGTTCCTAAGCTGTTAGGCTTAGCTTTTTGTTCTTCTGAAGTTGCATTTTCTGATTTCTGTAATTTCTGTAGTGGTGGAAATTGGGAAGTATCTTGAGAGCTCACCTCTTGGGATTCCATGGCTTTCCTTTGCTGGCTTGCCATCCAGCCTGGGGTCAAGGTTCCTTGTATGTAGCTGTGCAAGAGTGTGGTTATCAATTTGCCGATATCCTCTTTGGTGATTCCCAATTTTCCGAGGAGTCCAGCGTCAAGGTCGATGGCTGTGGTCCTGGCGGGTTCAAGCTGCTGCTGAGCTTTCACTTCGGCTTGTTGACCGCGCGTTCCCGAAGTCAGGGCTGCTGCGGTGTCCATCTTTTCTAGCTCCGAACTCGTCGAAATTGACCCTGTCGGTTGCAAAATCAGCGGGCGGAGCGTCGTCGAAGGTCCTTGGTGATTCATGACACCTTCATAAACGTGGCACTGTTTCGGGGGTGTCGGGACCCCCTAACGATGCCACGGAGCGTCCAGGTTCGATCTTCAAGGTAGTTGGAAGTCCAAAAGCTATAGAAAGCGCCAAACATAGAAAATTATCAGGAGCCGAAAATTCCGTGTTCCTTTGCCAGGGCACTTCGTCGTCGTTTTTCAGACAACATGCAGAGAAAGTACTCAAGCGAGTGGTTTGCGGTCTCTTTATTTCCGGCGGGTCGAGCTTCTTTGCTTCAGCAGTCGCGTCGGAACTGTTCAGGAGATTAGGGAGGAGGGGGATTGCTGTCCCTTTCCTCGGAATTCGTTTTTTCAATGAATTACGCGGCTCTTTTTTACTTTCCTCGCCTGAGTGCCAACTGTAGCGAAAGCAAGAGATGCTAATCGAAAGCGGCTTGTGCGAGCGCCAGTGAGAAAATTAAAAGACGAAGAAAAACTGAGCGACATTGACGTGTCTTTTCCAACACATACCGTCATTCAAGTAAGACAAACTGTATCGCGCCCAGTGCAATGAACTGCTTGTCAATGAAGTGTCGAAGCGTCGGGTTCTTTGGGATGCGCAGCTTAAAGAATTTAGGAACAATGGGACCAAAGAGAAACTCTGGCATGGAGGTGACTGAGGCCGTGAAAGTGATCGATAAGACCGGTATGAAACCACTGCACTACTACGGGAGGTTCGGGTTCAGGAGGTTCGGGTCGGCCATATATCAGTTGGAGTTTTTACATCCGAGTATAGGCGTTGCCCGTGACGCTGCCGAGGATGATCTGACGTTTCATCCTCCGCAACAACAAAGCTTGAAAGAAAACAAAACACACACACACACACACACAAATAAGACCAAGGTTTATTTAGTATTTTAAACGCGTTTATGTTTTATTAAGTTGAAAGTAAAGGAAAGACTGAAAACTAGGGCATTCAAATTGTTGTTAGAAGCCGTTGTAACCGACTGTGCGCATCTGCTTGGTGCAAGCAACATTGGCCATCGCAACGGCAGAAAACGCTCATGTGAAATGAAACCTCGCGATTCGTGCCGCTGCACCGCTAGCCGCAGCGATTTCGGCCGCGGAATCGCCGCTGCATGTGAAACCCGCTTCAGGCGGCAAGAGGACGAAGCCCTTCGACAACGCTAGGCGGAAGCAATACGTCGCAGACGGCATGCTTTCGGATTCACAACTCATAAGCGCTTAGGTATCCTCGGACGTTTTGGTGCGGTTTCGCTAGGTCAGTGGGTATGCCATTTTTCGCTGCTACAGACATCAGATAACGCCGGCTTCGCTCCATGGGACATTTAATGTTTTCGCATTAATAAAAGTGACGTCAGCGGAAAGAAAGGGTTCATTCTTATGACTGTAGACTTTGTTCCCAACTGATTACAAGCAGCTTTATGGTGTCAATTGATTGCTTCGGAAGGTCGCTCCAGCACCTGCGCAGCAGCACGAAACAAATGCTCGGCATGTTCCATGTTTAGATTGCCCGCTCGGCCTGCAAGCCTGCCTTCCCCTGACGTCACGGCACTGAAAAGCGCGGGTCTATTTGAATGTTTGTTTTGGCATCATTTTTACATTCCGATTTCAAAATAACTACTTTGAATTTCGCGATACTAAATCGCATATCGGAAAGGGTAGAGGCCGGTGATTTCAAAAATATGATTAGTTTGGGTAGGTAAAAAAATTAAAGGGGCCGTGCAACGATATTCGCTTGGGATGTTTTAATGCGATAGCATTACTGTCCCATGGAGTGAAGCCGGCGTTGTCTGTAGCAGCGAAAAACGGCACTGAAATTCCTCTGAACAAAACAGCACCTAGCTGCCTTTGGCTGCGACGCGTCATGTGGCTCTATACCAACGGCATCATCGCTGCTAAGGAGCCAGCCGAACTGCAGGCGGCGCAGTGGGAGGGTATGCGCTGGCCTGACGTTAGGCCTAACGTTAGGCCTCCCGTTACGTTTTCGGGTCTAACGTCGTCAACCGGTACCCGCAGCTAGGGCGATGATGATGAGGACAGGACACGTGATTTTCGCACGCGCCGCGCCAAGCCTCTCACTCCCGCCTCTGCCTTACCCAGAGGCGCAACAGTCGCCAGCGAGCTGCAGGGCGGTCTGCGCGGCGCACCGCTGCACTCCCTGCCGGCGCTGCGGCCGCTTCTGCTCCTCTCGGCCCCCGGAGTACATGGCGGCGCCTGAGGCATCTATATCGTCAGCGGCCGCAACATCGGCAGTAGCAAAACGTGGCCGCCCACGCCAGTAAACCGCAGACGAACTAAGGAAGCGGAAAAACGACATTCATGCTTTCGCATTCACAACTCATAAAAAGTGCTTAGGTGTCCTCAAAATTCTCTCCCCTTTACACGAGCTTACTGGCACTAGCGCGACCCTCGTACACTCGTACACAACTCCGCTGACCAAAAAACTCCTTCGTTGCAATGTATTTCAAAGAGAAAAGCGAGCGTTTTTTTTTTTTTTTTCAATCTCTTCTTCGTAAAACTTGACGTAGCTGGGGAATCGCAGTACAACCCAGTGACGATATTTGAATGCGGCTCATAGATTGAGTCCGAGCACTGCGTGAGCAGTGAATTTGCTCGTGATAACCAATAGCTCGACAAGCATTCGGGCAGTGGCCCCTGTCCAATCGATGCAATGACGACAATAGCCGAACCATAACAATCTATTGATACGTACGGGTCAAATGCTTGGGATATTAAAATTTACTAAACAAAAATACGCTAAACCTCATTCCCAACGTGTTTTTTTAAGAACTTATGAATGTTACTAGATGGGAAGTAACATTCCCCCTCCCCCTCCCCAACCCCTTCAGTCCGCCTCCCATAAAGCCCCTTGATAAAGGCGTTTTTTTTACAAGTACCGCCAATCCTTATTTGGGAAACACGCAAGACACGTGCCACGAGCGGGTGCTTCACCACCATTCGCTTCCAAGGGCCGCTCATTTAAAGGAGCGATGCAACAATTTTTGTAATTTGCGCAAACACTGCTTAGAACGGATCCCTGACGTTAATGATCTATAAAACACGCGTTCGTTATTCACCCCACTCAGTAGAAGTCCCAGAAAAAAATGAAAGAAAAACGATCAGCGTTCACCCCCTCAACTCGCAGCCAGGACAAGCGGCCACGCGATCTGGAGCCCATCATATGCCGCCAATGTTGATCATAGCCACGTGCTGGGTTTGGCAAAGCACAGGGCACGCGCTGAGTTCCAGACATTGTTATGGCTCGGCTATTGTCGTCGTTGCAGCGATTGGACACGGGCCACTACCCGAATGCTTCTCGAGCCAGTAATTATCACGAGCCCCAATCGAGTGGCCACGCAATGCTCGGGTCCAATCTATGAACCGCATTCGAATATCGTCATATGGGTGTACTGCGATCCCCACGTTACGTCATCAAATTTTTCAAAGGAGAGATTGAATGAAAATGCTCGCTTTGGGCTTGAAATTACACCTCAACAAAGGAGTTTCTTGGCTAGTGGCGTTGCGTGCGAGTATCCTTGAGCCCACTAGTGCCAGTAAGCTGGTGTAAAGTGAAAAACATTCCAATTGAATATCGTTGCACTGCTCCTTTAAGTGTTGCGCCGCCATTTGCTTCCAAGGGCCGCTAGGGACACGGGCCTCGTGCACCGGCGCATTTGACGCGTCTTGCAAGACAAAGACAAACACATCAAGGGACCTTTAGCCTCCTGTCGTTTGTAGCGCCATCTCATTTTTCGCTTCGGAACGGTGCGTTTCATAGAGCGGTGATACGCCAACCAGACGCTGTGCAGGCTGTACTTCAAAACATGGGTATTCCATCGTGGCTTCCGAAACCGCGCGCCGTTTATCGGGGGCCATGATTCCATAGAATACATGCAGTTACCATAGCGGCCGTCTACAGAACGGTGGCGCGTCGAACGACGGGAGGCTATGCGGGAGGCGTGTCATGGGTGGAGAGGTGGGTACTGCTCTTGGAAGCAGTGTCCATGGACAGTTCCGTGACTGAGCTAATCTAGAAACGTTGACCGAGACTGCAGCCGATGTGACAATCACGAGAGCACGAGCGCCTAGCTTGGCTTCAGTCTCAGCTTAATTAAGAACGAACAGATCATAGATGGCGCGCACTTTCGAAAACTATGCGGAGAGCAAGTCGTCTGCTTCTTTTGCAGGAGTTGCGGTGACGTCAGAGAGACGCCAAGTTCTGATTGGCTCAAATTGAAGGATAGTGGGTAGATCTCAAATAGCTGCCTTGAAGTCTACCCACTATTCTTCATTCAGAACCAAACAGAGTTCGGCGTTCTGACGTAACCACAACCCCTGCAAAAGAAGCAGACGAACATGCTATTGACGAGGGATAGGCAAAGATCGAGGTACTCAATCCAAAACTATAAAATGGCATGTGCCATTATGTCTGTTTGTCCCAAGTATATTATATTTCAATCACTCACGAATCATCACAAATCATCACAAATTAAAGAAGATGCTGCCCGAATAAATGTAATTCTGAGTTCGGGACCAACCCGTGTGTCAACGTATTAGGGAGTTTTCGTAAACCGCATTTCCCCCTCCGCTAAGTCCTCCACAACGAAGAAGCCACTACTGCGCCTGCGCGCCCATGGCCTTGACTGCAGAGTTCTGGATGTCGTAGCGGGTTGCGAAGAGCTTTGCGAGACGGCGAAAACGATCTACGAAAACTCCTTTTTTGCCTTTGCCGTAATCTACACACATCGCACAAAAAAAAAAAGTGTTGTACATTTAACTTTTTTTTTTTTTTGTGCTCAGGGTCGTTATATTATGCATTCCATGATTTCCTTTTCCAGTTAATTTTTTCTTTCATTCTTCTACAGATATGTCTCGGTGGCGACTGCGTAGACACTCCACCGCTATACCTTTCAACGACAAAGAAGAAAAAGCGCAGAAAAACCAAAAGCCGAAAGACGCCTGAAAGTCTATAAAACCTGTCCATTCTATTATCTTTATCTAAAATATAACAAGTAACGTTTGATATGAAAGACTAATTCGTTTCTTGCCACCTGTCGCTCCGCAGCTTACCAGATTGCGGCACCAGCCAATCAGAACGCCGAAGGACAAATCACGACACAAACAGCGTCCACATAATAAGCCCCGCCCTGCGTTTCTTAGGCAGTCGTTAAGCAGTTTTAGTGAGTCGTTTCGATGCGAACGGTTCGCCCCCAACCGACTCGCCAGCACAACAGTGCGTGCGCGCGCAAATTGCACAGGAACTCGCGAAAACGGTTTGACCCAATCGTCACGATATGCGGCATGTGAACTCTAATTTTGTTGTCGCATCAAGAAAAAAAAAGGTAAGTTTTGCGCAGTATTTATGCACTGAACTGTTCTTACAAGATTTCGCTGTCGGAGGAAGACACGATGCTTTTGGTGTTTAAAACGTGTACGTGTTAATGTAAAAAATATATATATATATATATATTAAAACAAACGTAGGCTAGTCTACAATTTACCAACATAGGTCATAATTTACCACATACAGGAGTAAATCAGTAATGCCACATGAGAAGCGGGACTTTTTCAACTACAGTTCTTGGGAAACGAAGAAGGAGAGCCTTGCAACGAGGGTGGTTAAAGTAGAACGAGCGGCACAAAGCATATATTTCTCGAGGCGGCCCGAAGAACCTAGGTATTGTTTCGATGCGAACGGTTCATCAACGAATGATGCGCCGACACCTCTGCGCATTCTGTCCTGGAAAAAGTTCGCTATCCTCCCATGCATTGGACCTCCTCGAACCGGGAGAGCATTGATGCCAGCAACACGGAGCAGAGGTTGCAAGTGGTGTATTTCAATAAACGCAAACTAGCAAAATGTCCCTTTCAAGGTCATCACCTAGTCTTCTGTTGTTGTCTTTGCTTGAGTCATACAAGAAACCACCACCGGCGGTATAAGCCTGTTGCACTTAAAGCCCCTCTGTCCTGGGAAAAGTGGCGCCATGCATTGTTGTGGAAATGCTCAAGACACGTGCCGCGCGCCACTTCCGGGAAGAACATGGCGTCATGATCTTCCCAAGGTCTGCACGTTCCACGTGCCTCTTGCATCGAAGCGCCTTGCGCTACTTTTAGAAAATGAAGGGGGTTCAGCTGTACTCGGCAAGGGGCGCGAGCACGTCCACAATACGCTACCATAGGGAGTATTCAATAGACGCCATATTTGTGGGTGCTGTTTAGAGCGTATGCTCAGAACGAGCTCACATCAATAGGCTGCTAAGACCGGCACTTTTGATGGTGCGGAATGCGCGTTGCAAAAGAACTGTGGAAGCTCGCCATCAGCACGCGCTCAGCATTCGCGCACACAGCTATGGCCGCCAGTGAATACTCCCGGGGGGATCGGTGGCCGAGTGGTCTAGCGCACACCAGCTCGGAGCACGTAGCGAAAGCTCGCGCTGCAGAACCCAGGGATCCTGGGGGGCTATGTTGCGCTTTTTGGACTCCCAGGAGACTAGGGAGAGGGAAGTGACGTCAACAACGCAGCAAATGCAGATTGGATGTTGATTTTGTTTTCTTCTGTCAACATCCAATCTGCGTTTCTCTAGTCGTTGACGTCACTTCCCTCTTCCAAGTCTCCTGGGAGTCCAAAAAGCGCAACATAGCACCCCTGGGTTCAATCCCCACCCCTGCCCGTTTCGATCTGGATGAGCATCGTACCGGCGTGCGGTCGTGTATCACTACTGCGTGATGCACGTTAAAGACCCCAGGCTAGCGGTTGTACTGCACTGGCTAAATTGCTCATCTACAGCGAGTGACTCGTCGCAACATTAAAAATGGCTGACCAACGACTCGCTGTATAAATATTCACACAACCCCAATTATTATTGAATAATAATAATAATTGGGGTTGTGTGGATATTTATACAGCGAGTCGTTGGTCAGCCATTTTTAATGTTGCGACGGGTCACTCGCTGTAGATGAGCAATTTAGCCAGTGCAGTACAACCGCTAGCCTGGGGTCTTTAACGTGCACCACGCAGTAGTGACACACGACCGCACGCCGGTACGATGCTCATCCAGATCGAAACGGGCAGGGGTGGGGATTGAACCCAGGATCCCTGGGTTCTGCAGCGCGAGCTTTCGCTCCACGTGCTCCGAGCTGGTGTGCGCTAGCCCACTCGGCCACCGATCCCCCCAATTATTATTGAATACTCCCTATAGTAATGCTGAGGTCGGCCTACCACAATTGGCCGAATGCTGACTATGACGTCAGCGAAGGATGTCTCATCGACGGATATAAGAGGAATGTAGAAGTTCAATTTTGACGGTGTTGGCAGTGTTGCTTTGAGACCGCTATGATTTCAGGCTTCCAGAATGCTCATTACGAACACCGTCGAGCTTGTTATTCACCAGGTAATTACGTCACGAAAGGTAACCGAACGAGGGCGCCACCGAAACAACTCGCCGCGACCATACAGAAGGAGTTGGAGCGCTGGATCATGCTCGAGCCACGTTTGAATTCTAGCGTCTGTCAGCATCTGTTCATGTGCTTAAAATAAAACAAAATAAAGCCAACAAAAAAATGTACAGCTCGTGGCCTAGGCGTCCTATCAAAACGCCAATAAAATATTCCTTTCATCTGTTTTTTTTTCTTTCTTTCTTTTATGATGCCGTTTAGTAACATGAGGGAACGTAAGAAAGCGCACTCGAAACGCGACTCAAAACTTGAGAACTGCAGGCCTGTGTCATAGAAACCACGATAGAAACTAAGACTAAAAAGAAGTGCTACTTTCCAAGAGCTCTGAAAACAAACTTCCAACACCGCCAGACATGAACTTCGTAGTAGTAGTTAGTAGTGAGGGTAGCGGAAAGCCGGAACATGATATGAACTTCGAGAACCACATAACATTGCTTGAAGTGAGCATGATAGCATATGGATTTGCGATCTCGATGATGTTCTTTGCGTAGGCCGTCGCGTTGTTCTTTGAAATCTTGAAACAGACAAGTTGAACGGAAGGCGTGGTGGCTCCTCCCACCCCTTTCCACTTTAGCGGAGGGCACGCTGGAGAGGAGGTCGCCTCCTCTCTAGCGTCCGCTTCGCTGAAGTAGAAAGATGTGGTCGGAGTTTCCCCTAAACTTTCAACGTATCACCAACTGTAGTTTTTTTTTCGAAATGTGTATCCTGGCGGGGACTTCGGCGATTCGTTTTAAAACAAAACCACAGCTGACTCTGAACGGCGTTAAGATATGTCTTGCACCGCTCGCCCAAGCTCGTCCAAATGGACGCGCGGCTTCATCCTCTATTATCATCAGTAGATTTCCTGTATATAGGCTCCCTTCGGTAGCCAGAGTTGCGCGGTCATCTCCGTAGCGCCGGCTTTCCTGCACGACCCAGGATTCTGCTCGTCACGTGACTGAATTCGGCAAATAACGGCGCCGCGCTCCTTCTTTTTCTTTTTCTAAAAACAGGAAAGGAAAAGAAAACAAAAGGGCAGGCGAGCATACGTCGGCGAAGCGGCCGTATCGGTGGCTCCCTTGTACGGCACTTGGATTTGCTCATCATGTGATCGGATCTCAGTGAAAAGCGGCGCGGCGGCACGTGGAAAACAGACGCGCCACTTTCAAGGCCCCTTCACTTACCACCGACTAGTGCGACGGCTTAAAGGAGCTGTACAACAGTTTCAGTGCTTTGCATAAATAATTTGGGAGTTGGTGTCTCGGCCCTTTTGAAGTAAAGAACAAAAAACCGCTTTTGCCTAGATGTCCTAGTTTTTATTTTAAAAATGAACAAAGATTGAGGTTTTCGGCACCTTTCAACTCCTTCACCACCTTCCGAGTCACGTGCGCTGTGACGTCAATGGGGTGGCGCGGAGTTCAGGTGAAGCTCTCTCTCTAGAGCCATCAGTGAGCAGCGAGAACTCATCCGCTAGCGACCGCGTGACCACGTGCTGGCGGAAAAAAAAGTCTCATCCGGGTCCGGCCATACCCGTCCGGCCCTGTCCCCCTCCCCCTCCGGCTTCTGGCGGCTGTTCCGCTGTTCGCGGTAGCAGATAGTGCTGACGGTTTTGTGGATCTAGGATAGATGGCGCCACTAAAACTCCGTATAATAAAAGTTTTGTCGATGATACCAGGTTTTTGACGCATTTATATTTATGTTGGAACGACAAGATTTGTAGAAAAGTTACCTTATATCGAGCAGGTATTCGCACAACTTGCTATCTTTCTACAAGACCCCCATTGACGTCTTGCCACGTGTTTCTCATGGCCGCCGCTCGCGGCTGCAGGTCGAGGAATATTCAAATTTTTGCCTCGCGATTACGTGGCGGAATCGCAACATTTTGAAGGAAGATGTGTTTTTGTCCTTTGTGACAAGGTGAACAATGTCAAAAGTATAAGATGCCAATTCTTTCAACGTTAAAATCGTTGTGCAGCTCCTTTACAGGGCCCATAAAACGAATTTCGGGCTGGAATAAATCAATTTATATTGGGATTTTACTAATAGCACACCGTTCAGTGGGCCAAAAGAAAAAAGGTAGAAAGTTGAAAGCCTGACTTTTGGTACAAAAATCTGAAAACACAGCGGACTATTTCGTACCTCCTTCCCTTCGTAAGCTCTCTGCCTTTTCACTCTGATACATCCGCGGTCCCCGCAGCGCGTCACCGGGCCCCCGCAGCGTGTCACCGGGCCCAAACGCACGTCACACGACACCGGACCTCACTTATTCCCTTCACCCCATAGCTGAGATTGTGGTGGAAGCTGCGCGCTTGCCGGACCAATCAGCCGCCTCCCTTTCATCACCTGACCTCATTCTCTGCGCGTGGGTATGCGCGAAAGAGCGTGATCACGTGGTAAAAGTGTGGCTGGCCCAACGAGCCCGTAGCTTCCACAGCACTGTCAGCTTCGACGTGAACGGGATGGGGAAAGCAACTTTTGTCTGAATTTTGAGTGATGGGCTAATCTTCTATGGGGAGAATGGTGGTATCCGGGTACACAAACGAGAGTCCGAGCAAAAGGGGACTCCCCCCTTTCCGCCTTCTTGAACTGTTTGATAGAATGCGCGATTTATGAGCCGGGGCGGTCAGAAGGGAGGCATCCACCTACTTCACTAAAAGTGGGTTCGCCAGAAGTCACGTGAGTTTCACTCCTCGTGCTCTCCACGACCGTGCCTAATGGCGAATTCGCGTGGTTCTTTCTGCGCGCTCTCCAGCGCTCTTTCCAGAGCGCGCGAAATAGGGTGGTTGAAAGAGAGCGATTTTTGCCTGATAATAATAATAATAATAATATAATAATAATATTTTATTGTTCTTTGTTTACGATACAAAAAATCGGGTCCGTCAAAGCCTAGAGGCTTGTACGACGTGGCCCGGCAGCCGCGAATAGTTATTTATACAACGCTGCCATTTGCGTTGAAAAACAAACAAAACACAAACAAAACAACAATACATCAATGACAAGTTCACTCACTTGGAAATATACATAAAAATAAAAAAAATTGATCTTGTCTTCTCATTATCTGAACCAAATAGTTGACATACAAGATATCACGCCCACCGAAAAAAACGAAACGTTCTTTTTTTTATAAGAACCAAACAAGAAAACAACAACTTTTAACTGTAAGCATCTAGAACAAAAACATTCTGCCACTCAATGCAAAAGATTTAGACTAAACAGATAAGGTGAAATAATTTATAAAGAGAACATCTATGTATATAAAAACGTTTACATCTGATTTTGCAAACACCATGTTCTAAATTTGTTTTTAACTTCTTTTAAAGAGTCTAAACTAATGAGTTCTTCCGGTATCTTATTGAATATATAAGGGACATAAAAACTTCTCATTCTTTTTCCGTAATGAGTGTTTATTCTTGGCAAATAATATCTATCTATATTTCTGAGAGGCCTTTTCTTTACCGGATGTTTGTATTCTGTTCTAGAGAAGTAATTTGTTATTATAGCTATATATCTAAATAAAGTATTCAACGGCATTATATTAAATGTTTCAAGTTTGTTGATGAGGTCTAAGTGTTGAAACTGTGTACCATATGCAATATTGTTTACTATCCTATATATTAGTTTATCTACGGTTCGTAATCTGTTATTTGAGCTGGATCCATAAATTAAAATGCCATATCTCAGTATAGACTCTCCTAAGGCACAATAAATATTTTTCTTTACAAGAGCACATGCTGAAGTACCAATGCGATATATAAACGATGAGACAGTTCTTAATCTTTTTTTAATGAAGTCAATGTGACATTCCCAAGTCATGTGTTCATCGAAATTTAGTCCAAGATATTTTGTGCTAGCCTCGTATTTCAATTCAGTATCCTGCACCCCTTTGTTTCCAGGAAGGAATAAAGAACGATTTAATAAAACACGCTTGTGGGGATTTTAAAGCACAGTAATTTTGTCTTTTTTGAATTTACAAAAATATTATTTTCAGCAAACCAATTTGATAATCTATTAATGTCACTTTGGAATATTGTCACTGCTATTTCGTAGTTTTCATGTGGAAAAATTAAAGCCGTATCATCTGCATACTGGAATAGCGTTGACTGAAATTTTAGGTTTCCCAATTCGTTTATGAAAATATTAAATAGCAACGGGGCCAATGAAGACCCTTGAGGTATTCCATAATTTATATGTACTTCCTTGCTTATACTATGTTTTATTTTAACACATTGCGTTCTATTCGAAAAATAATTTTTAAAAAACTCAAAAAATGGTCCTCGAAAACCGAACGTGTACAACTTCTCAAGCATTTTTGAATGATCTATTGTGTCAAAAGCTTTCGACAAGTCTACAAAAAGTGCTAAACAAATGTTATTATTATCTAGAGCTTCATTCGCAATATCAGTGAAATCTTCGAGCAGCATTGTTGTACTTTTTCCTTTTCTAAAGCCGTACTGCGATTTATTAATTAAATCAAATTTATTACAAAAAGAATTCATTATATTGGCAATGTATTTTTCCATAATATGAGAAATTACTGGCATAATAGATAACGGTCTATAATTTCCTAAATCTTTTTTTTCTCCACTTTTAAACAATGGCCTCACTATAGCACTTTTTAGTCCATCCGGTATAACTCCCGTAATGAATATACCGTTTAAAAGGGCTAGTAAAACGTCTTTCAGTTTATCAAAATTGCATACAATGTCTCTTAAACGAATCTTATCCTTTCCTGCCGGTTTTTTTATCGACATAGTGCTAATGATTTCACGTAAATCTGCTTCCGTCATCAAAGGAAGATATGCAGATTCCAAATTTTGTATCTGTTGTGTCCTTCCGGTTTGCATCTGATAGTTAATATTAGACCGCAGGTCCGACACATTGTTCACAAATTTTGTACTAAATGATTCACATAGTGACACGAGATCGGCTGATTCACCAAAATGCCTCGTGATTGTGTCATCAATACTTGGTTTTGTTTCTCTACCTGTTAGCTCGTTTACTAAGTTCCACGTTTCTTTCGTACTATTTTTCATGGCTTTAAATTTTGCTACATAATAATTGCGTTTCACCATTCTGAGCTTGGCTGCTAGTTTGTTTCTTATTGATCGAAAATCTCCTTTTAAAGCTTCATTCCCCGGATTTCGTTTACACCTAGTCCAAAGTTTATCTTTGAGATAGCATAGCTTTAATATTTCTGAGTCGACCCATTTCTTTTCCGGATTTCTTTGTTTGACCATAATTTCTTTACTGGATTTTTTATATATATTATTAAATTCTGTTACCATATATTCGTACAAGGAGGTATGGGAATAGTGCGCCAAAGCACTCCAATCAAACTCAGAGATTAATTTGTCGACCATCTTATTGTCGATTATGCTTATTTCTTTACCCTCGTTTATTTTACCTGCAACTGGAATTTTCTGTAGTGCGACAAAAGCAGTAAAATAATGATCGGATAGCTTTTTTTGTATTACACCAGCCATTGTCGACATGTCATCAAATCTAGCCAATATGTGATCAATGCAAGTTTTTGTTATCTTGTTTCCAAGATGTTCCTCTCTGGTAACATCTGTAATCATATTTTCAATACCGTAACCTGCTATCATATCGAGATAATCGCTGACACCATATTTGTAAGCATTTCGAACGTCTATGTTAATGTCTCCGACCAATAAAAAGCGTTTGCACGTATTCCTAGCACTTATCAAATCCGATAATTCAGCAATGAATAATCCTATATTTAAATCTGGAGGTCGATAAATAGCACAGACTGTGAATGAAGTAACCGCGTTATTTATTTCTACTAATAATAACTCTGCTTGTGTAAGTGATACATTAATTTGATTGGTTATATAATTATTATTTATGAACATTAGGATACCTCCTCCTTTACGCCCTTGTCTACAAAGTTGATATCGATGAAATCCTTTTAAGCTGTACATGTTGCAAGTTTGGTCATCGACATTTATTTCTGTAAGAATGATTACGCCCAGTAGCCGTAGTCTATCATCTAAATAAACATTAAGTTCCTCCCAATGCTTCCTTAAACTTCGAACATTAACATGCAACACGTTTAAGGCGATTTCACTTTTTTTATCGTGAAGAGCGGACTGTACGAACTCATCCCACTCTTGAAAAGTTTGAAACTTCCCTTCCATTTATCTTATCTTTTTGAGGTCATTCTCGTTTTCGATTCGGATGACAGGACTGCCATCTTTTTCTTTGACAAAGATTTTTCCGTTGCGCACCCAAACGAATTTGTAATTCTTTTCTCTCGCCGTTTTCTTTGTGTTCCAGAATAGATTTTTTAACGTCCTAGTTAAGTTTTCATTCACATATATTCCTTCGCCCTTCAACGAAACTCGTTTCTTGATCCACATGTCTCTTGTGCTTCTCTCCGTAAATCTAACAAGAATGGGAGCGGTCCTCCCTTCTCTGGCTCTCAGCCTATGCGCTGTTTCAATGCTTTGGCTTGTTGGGGGTGGAAGTTGAAGCTTAGTGGCGAGATCCGTTACTACGGTCACAAGATTTTCGTTTTCGTACTCTTGCACGCCGTGTATTTCGATGTTTTTACGTCTCGAGTATTGTTCTGCGTTATCCACAGCTGTCTTAAGACCTAGTATTTGCGCATCTCTTTCAACAATTAATGCCTCTAGATGGGTTCTTTTTTTAGCTAGTTCCTCAATAAGTTTGCCCTGATTTTGTGAGTTCTTGAATATTTCTTCATACTGCGCATTAAGTGCAGCGAGAGCCGTCTCCATTCCGTTCACCTTTTCCTCGTTCACTTCTAATTTCGTGAGAATGCTGTCATGCTTTGCACCCTGCACATCTAAAGCTTTCTCAATTTTTTCTATCCTGTTAAGGACTGTCATCAGTTTTGCGTTTACTTCCGTAATTTGTGCCGTTAAAGCGTCTAGGCCCTGCACGCCAGAACCGCCAATAGCTTCCTTACTTGCACTAGATACATCCTCACTAGTTTCACCCGACAGTCTTTGTCGGTTGACTTTGCAAGTGTTACAGATCCAGGCGCTCAGGGCCCCAACCGACATATCCTTGTGAGCTTTTTTTGCAACGCCGGAGCACTTTCCAATGTGGTAAAGGTTCGAGCATTCGGCACATTTCAAAAAGGCAGCGTCCGGTGACACGCCCTTAAAGCAAACTAGACAATCGCTCTTATTCGCCATGTCACACACAGGGCAGTCCAGCGGAATGTAAACAACTGCTCACAGTATAAATCAATTATAATCTTACCTAAAAGAGCAAGATGACAGCGTTACATCCCGGAGCGCGCATTCCGCTGGACTGCACTGTTGAACAGCAGCAGCTGCTTTTTGTGTCCTTCGTGGTCGATCTTCGGTCCACGGGCATGCGCCGTTGCCTTCCCCGATGATCTTGATCTTGGTACGGCCGTTGTGCGACCGCGCTGCTTTCCGCTGACTGTGCAGATTGCAGATTACAGGGAGCTCTTGGCACCGACGCAGCCTAAAAGAGCAAGATGACAGCGTTACATCCCGGAGCGCGCATTCCGCGCGCTCCGGCGCCTCTCCCGGCGCCTCTCCCTCTCAGAGCGCTCCCTCGCACTCCGTCTGTAGCCGTCGGAGTGCGGAGCAGCGCAGGCGTCACGTGGTACTTGGACGGGGATCACGTGGTTTTGTTGACGATGGCCGGCAGTGGTCTGTGGTGGTGTGCGGGGTCCGGCATGACGGCGATTGATATGTGGTTCTACAAAGTGCTTGTGCATTCAACGGTGCGAGGATTACAACGGACGGGACGACATTCGTTTGCGACCGTAACAGGAAAAGTCGACGTGTAAAGTGTTCCCAGTGCTTTCACGAGATCGTTCATCTCACGGCGGTGAATCCGCTGAGCCTAACCGACGAAGAAACAGCTCGCAGAGCTCGCCGCTGTTTTACCGGGTTTTGTGGTCACTTCAAGAAATTTTCAGGTTTGGTAAAAGTACGTTCACGGGTTTGTGGTGTAAAATAAAGAGAGAGCCGTATATCATGCGCTGTGATTTGTGTCACATCTTCATGGCGATGCTTGTACGATATTTCGCCGTGAGAAAAATGCGGTTTATTAACCATTTTATATTCGCCTGCTTTGTCGTACGCATGACCGCTATCGCAGCGCGTTCACTGCCGAAAACGCGATGAGTTGACAACTCTTTCCAAGCATTGGCTTTCGTTCCGTTCTGCAAAAATCAATTCGCATACTGCTGTTTTCTTTTTTTTTACATGCCGATGCGTAAAACAATTTACGTCACAACCGTTATTTCATCACGTTGCGAGGATAAATTTTGCTCAATCGTCCACCGTACGCTGTAAGATCGTGTTGTTTTTAATGCATTACCAATGTCAAGAAATTTTGATTCCGTGACTTGTCTGAGAATGTCAGAGCGCTCTGAAGCCAGCAGTTGTGATCGGCTGAAAAGGATCCCGAGTAGCTCTGGCGGCGAGGAAGGGGCGCTCTGCTGAATCGAGGTCCGAGGAGAGAGGCGACCACCCGAATTCACCATAAGACTTCTTTTACATTTTTTATTCTTTTTTTTTTTTTTTTACGAGCGATCGTAGAAACGAAGTTTCAGTTCCACAGGCGGGAAGGGGGGGGGGGGGGGGGGGGGGATATCGTACAGGCAAAAGAAAAGGGGAGAAGTTTCAGTTCCACTAGCTTTTATCGCTTTGGTTAGTTTGAGTACTAGTTGAGGACGAAGAGTCAGTGGATCGACGTGATGGAGGTCAATGATGAAAGCGTTGCGAGTGCAAGCCAGTGTACGAGTGCATATCATCAGCCCGATGGTACAGAGCCAAACTGGGTACAAAACAAGCTATCGACTTTTGAAAAAAAATTAGAACGCTCGCAGAAATTAGGATTGCTAGCATACAACACGCCCGACAGCATTGCTGAAGGTTCAGGCACCGAGGTCGTCGAATCATTAGATACTCCCCAGGGCTGAAGATGCCTGCCGTCTAGAGAATACGAACTGGTGAGTGTACCAAGTACAAGTAAACGTCGAGCATAAACTACGTGTTTTGTCTAGAACATGAGTAGAACTTGTTTACTAGGTTCACTAACTCCTCTTCATCTACCTTTACAGCAACATTAGGCGATGAAAAGCAAATGAAAGAAACCTTGTCTGCTTGGATTGCTCGCGGAGGTGCAAAGAATAACAACAAAAAATATTACACGCGGTCGCGGTAAGCACGAGGAGTGATACAACTCACGTGGTTTCCGGCGATGCCTCCCTTCTGACCGCCCCGATATCTTGCGGTACATTGTTACGTCCCAGGGCAGGCGGGCACTTTGAATTGGGCTTCGTATTTCTATTTTTTTATATATAAAAAAAAACTACGCAAGTCTAAATTGAAAGAATTTTTCGGTGATATCCTGATACACCATTTTAACGCCTAGCATGAAAAACAAATTTTTTTTTGGCGTGTCAGGGGTCACGCCGAAGTGGTTCTTGGGCCAACACGCGTCAGACCAAACAAAAGACACAACAGCAAAACAAAGTGTGTTTTACAGTTCTTTTGGACAATCACAATCAGGGTCGCACTTCAAAGAACTCAGGTCGCACATAAAAAAAAGAAAATACATTACATTTTGAGAAAGCTTTTTGAATTGCTTCCGAATCCGAACTGTAGCGAGGCCTGACTTCTACAGTTGCCTAGAGATTTTATCCGCACAGTATCCCTTACTACTCTCTTTACATCGTTCCTCTCTTTCTGTATGAGTTCAGTCTCCGACCAGAGCGCCGTGCAGTTGTTACATTCGTGAACATGTTTGGCGATTTCCGAGTTTTGTGCATTGATCTTTACATTTCTTTTAAGTTCGTTTAATCTGTCATTGATGCAGCGTGACGTCTATCCTACATAATTAAATCCACACTCCAACGGTATTTCATACACAACACCAGTCTCGCAACATAATTTTTCCGATGGGCCTTTTTGCACTCACACACACCTGTTTGAGAAGACGTCAATTTACTTAATCTAAAATCTGAACTAAAGACCGTGTCCACTCCAAACTGCCTCGGACGTGCCTTCAGGTTGTAAAAGTCTCATGAAGATATATGATTACAGCAAAGCGGTCCCTTGATTTCCCTTTGATAAACAATTCTATTTGCCGTTTGATAAGACTGTCATCATGTCCTACGCTAATCAACCTTTTCCAATGTCTTTCTACCGATTCAGTGGTATGATAGACACACGACCTTCCTAACGCGTTCCTGGCCAATGACTTTACCATCCCGGCCTTTACAGTCTTCGAACGACAACTCATTCTTGGCAAAACCGGTTTCGAATTTCCTTTTCCCTGTTCCTACCATAACCCTCGATTCACGTGAATACAGAAATCTAGGAACTGCAGGACATCCTCCTCTGTTTTTTTTTTTTCCAATGTAAACTTTAATTCTGGAGACGTTGACCTTATCACACCTGCTATGTTTTGTTAGATCTTGCGTAAACGTACATACTAGGATGTCATCTACATATCTTCTCATTATTGCCATACCCGGTGACAACCCCTGTAAATTATTGTGCACTGCATGCTCCGAAGAGTTTAAGTAAACTTCAGCTAAAATCGGTGCGACTGATGATCCTAGACAAACACCTTTTTTTTTGTATATACTTTCTTCCTTCGTACTCCACTACCGTTGACTTCAGATAAAACTCCAAAATTGTTAAGAAACTTTCTACAATATACCTGAGCACGACTGGAACTTAACGAGATTCAGCTCCAATGCCTCCATTACTCTCCGCATTAACCGAGTCTTTTCTAGGAAATAGTACAACTCCTTAATGTTTATTGATAACACCGAACAACGCCTCCCATGATGAGTCCCCAAAATATCAATCAATTAATTTGAATTTCAAAGGGACAGCGACTTCTCTAACCATGCATAACTCAACACTCGTTGTAGAAAATTTGAAACCACTTTTTGCCATGTCCCACTCTCATTAATGATCCTACGAAGGGTCATTTCAGGCTTATGGTCTTTTAGAAAAAACTTTATACTTAATGTTGAATTCGTTGCGCTTGTAATACATTTTGCTATATCCGTCAATTCATCCTCATTCCTTACTGCGCAAATGTTTCTATTCAACTTTTCAATGTTCCCTACCCAGTCCGAAAACAAAGATTCCATTGCCATTTCTGTCTTTTTCCTGAATACGGCCATAGGTAAAACTGCAAACCGTCCGGACTTATTTGTTTCTAACTTTAAGGACTTCATTCCCAACTTCCTCTTAACCGCATTGACTTCTCTAAAATTATTTTTGTCCTTGGGTAAGTCTCATCCATTACTTTCTCCATCCTACTGATTGTATGATCTATGAAAGCGACCTCTTCTTCTGGGTTAAACATTCTGTCTACAGTATGAATGGAAGACAACACGTCAATCCTCGAAGGCTTTAAATTCAAACAACATGATAACGCTTCGCTACATGGCTTGACAACAGACTGTCGGGGCGCACCATTCATCAGTTCGAAACCACAATTTCGGACGCCCATTAGCATGAGACTTTAGGTCTTTGATACTGTCCAGGACATGCCTTCGCTTAACATTCCATACTCTGTCAAACAGACATCTTTTGATGCTGCTCTATCGGTGGTACTCGCAGTAGTGCTTGAATTATCTGCCAGGAGAAGTGTCCAAAGTCTGTCACACGCACCGCGGATGTCCTGGATTCTCCTGCTGGCTCCGTTCCGGTATGCCTTGATCATCTTTTCTTTGCGTATTACGGAATTCCCGATGACGACAAATGTTTGAAGTGCTCCGACTCCACAAAGTTTTTGCAAGGACAGATGCAGAGAAAGCCACATCCACTTCTAACTCTGTCAGTCGACGTCCCAGTTTATCCAAAACCGCGAAGGCTTGGAAAATTAGCGTGTTTTTCGGTGGTAAAAACGTTGGACCATAAGAAAAGGGGACCAAGCCTGCTTCTGGGTTGGTCAGAGAGAATGGCGTAAGGGTGCAGGCGAGCTGGTGAATATTACACATGTTGGATTATCCTGAGTCTGGATTAGAGAAGAAATATCAAAACGTCGAAGAGAGAAAATATAGAGGACGAGGTCTCAAACTCAGCTAACTGGTTTTATCAAACGGCAATTAGAATTGTTTATCAAACGCAGGAGAGAAACAGAACAGAAATCAAGGAACCGCTTTGTTGTAATCCCCTATTTTCATGAGATTTCTCACAACCTGAAGGAATGTGCGAGGCAGTTTGGAGTGGAACGCTATCTTTAGTTCAGATTTTAGGTTAAGTAAATTGACGCCATTTCAAACAGGTGTAAGTGAGTGCCAAAAAGGCCCATCGGGAAAAAATTGGAATGTTGCGAGATTGGTGCTGTGTCTGAAATACCATTGGAGTCTGGATTTAGATATGTAGGACAGACGTCACGCTGCATCAGTGACAGATTAAACGAGCATAAAAGAAATGTGAAGAGCATTGCACACAACTTCGAAATCGCAAAACACATTCATGAATGTAACAACTGCAAGGCGCGCTGGTCAGAGGACTGAAATCATACAGAAAGAGAGGAACGATGTAAAGAGAGTAGTAAGAGAGAGTGTGTGAATAAAATCTTTAGGGAACTGTGTAAGTCAGGCTTCGCTACCGTTCGGAAGCAATTAAAAAAGCTTTCTAAAAATGCAATGTCTTCTTTCTTTTTATGTGCGACCTGGGTTATTTGAAGTGCGACCCTGATTGTGATTGTCCAAAATAACTGTAAAACACACTTTGTTTTGCTGTTGTGTCTTTTCTTTTTTTTTTTTTTTGTCTGACGTGTTGGCCCAAAACCGCTTCGGTGTGAGTGTGATTCTTTTTTTATTATTTTGTAGCATGTGGAGAGGGCGTTTTTTTAATCACAAGTGGGAACTGTGTCTAGAATAGAAGTGGAAGAGATCCTTTTGTTCAAGTTTAAAGGTGGATGGATATTACCTTATCGCGTCGACCTGTAAGGTTGTCCACATTCTTGCATTGTGTGATGAAGACTGTGGCGCTTGAACTCTATAGACCTCGTCCATTTGTGTGTGAGAGATGACCTTGAGATTGAGACTAGTATGGAGAGGAAACGAGTTAGCTGATTTTGACAGGTCGTCCTGTCTATTTTCTGTCTCATCTACGTTTGGATGTTTCTTTTCTACCCCAGTTTCAGGTTAATCCAACATGATTTATACGCATACCACTAGCATCAGCTGAATATATACATTGAGCGCACACAAACATCAATACAACAGCACCTTTGTTTTTTTGCTTTTATGTACAACAGCACACTAACCCGATAACTACATCTGTGCTCTGCGTTTCCGCCTTTTATACTGGTCGTTTTTAAGAACTTCAGAGAAAAGCTCACCGGAGAAAAGCTCACCGCAAAACCGGCGGATGCGGAGAAAAGCTCACCGATTTTTTTTTTCTTCTTTTTATATGAAGGTTGTTGGATCATGCGTAACATATATAATTTATTATCATTAAAATTTGTCAGCTTTGTTAAACAAATGTAATTTTTTGTATTATTTGTTAAGCTTATTGGGGATATTGCTCCTAAATCAATAATTGCGGGCGAGTGCTTTCTCTGGTTTACTAAAGCCTAACTGAAAACTTTATGAACTTGAAGAACAGGAAAAAGTTCGAAAACTTGATAATGTCTGCCTGAAATCTAAAAATCAAAACTATACATGCCAAAAATCCGAAAGTGCATGCGCAACAACGCGGTGCCTGAATTTCTCTTTGAAGGTTTTCTTAACCTTTGAAAACAGGATAAAACAGTCAGTAGGATATCGAGGTTTCTTTGTTCCAGACATGCAAGTTTTCTAGCCATTCGTGCTGGTGTTTCCACACGTTGCCTTTGTAAGATAGTGCCCTGGCGAGCCACCCATGACCTTCAGAGCTGCACACTGTCACCGTTGTTACTCGTGACCTATAAAAGAACTGGTCTTCTGTAAGGTAGCGAATTGGGCGATTTGGTAATCGTTATACATGATTTAAAAAACAAAAACGCTCAAACGACGATGACGGAGTGAAGACAACACGACAGGACGAAGCTGTTCTCGCAACTAAAGTGTTTTTAGTGAAATTAGCAGAAAGAAAACAGCGTAGCCGACACTGATTACATCAACAAACACCTACTTATCTATTAGGCACTACACAATCTTTGGAGCTGAAGAGGTTCACACGCCGCTATTCATATTAGCTCGCAAAGAACAAACGTCTATCTGACAGAGCTACCGACGGCGCACTGTCAGCTGTCAATAAATCGTTGTCTTTTTCACCGGTGTCCGATGTTCTGATTTTATACTTGCGGCTTCATTAATATACAGCATGGGTGATTACTAATTTCTGAAGAATTAGTGAATATGCCCAATGAACTTCAGGAATATTGCAAAAACGAGGACATATTTTTAATGAAGTTACGAATTTGAATTGTGTTAAATTGCCACGTGTGACGCAGAATCCGCTAACGCAAAGAAAACATTTTAAAAATCGGTGAGCTTTTCTCCGCATCTGCCAGTTTTGCGTCGAGCTTTTCTCCGGTGAGCTTTTCTCCGCCGCCCAACCCAACCAACACACTCTTGATTCGGTATTTTATAGAATAGAGGCGAATGTTTTAGACAAGAACCCGTACACCTCTTATGGGGTGCTCGTAGATTGCACTGTCTTGGCTCCGATGAGCCCTTGGTCGGCTGTTACTGTTAAGCGGCGAAGAAAATCTCACCAGAGGACGGGCGGCGGAGAAAAGCTCACCGGTGAAATGCTCACCGCAAAACCGAGAAATGCGGAGAGAAACTCATTTACGAAATATTTTATTCAATATTTAAAAGTTCATATTCTCGGCATTGTTCGCACTGCGGTGTTTATTTTTAAAACTCACGTCCGCACTTTGCTTACCGCTGATGCTGCGCTTTTTGCGTAGTCGCATATTTGTAAAACCAAGTGTTCTCGTTCAGCCCCAGAAGAATAGCTTACTTTCTAAGAAAAATAGGGAAGATGCAGACGAATCCAAAGTTTTTCAGAATGCGCACAATAAAAAAAGTGGGGGACTCGTTTCCTTTTTTTTTCTGTTAGTTTTTACATGGTAGCATAAAGTAGCATATCTTTATCCTTTGGTACAAAGAAAAAACACTTTACAAAAACAAGACACGATCTGGCCATATCGTTTAATAAAACAGTATTCTACGAAACGGCTTCGATGAAACTGGGTTCAATTAAATGGCATTCGATTAATAGACTTTGATAGAACGGAGTTCGATAAAATATCGAGAGCTGCGAAGGAATAATGTTATATCGGTTCGCAGAGGTGAGCTGTTCTACGCACCTATCAAAAGTCTGGCGAGCTCACTGATCTCTATGACTATTGCTGGATCGCGCATCCCCGCTCCGCGAGTGCGGCCACCGGACGGCCATCTTGGATGTCAAATTTTTTCGTTTTGCTAGCGTTGCAGAGGCGGGCGGCAGCGTGCTATAGACACGTTTTCTACTCGTTCGTCGTCATTCGCCGAAGACCTTCTTTGAGGTCTTCGGCGAATGTGTGAGCCGTGATACTTGCCGTTGAACACGTGAAAATTTATACAAAAGCGCAGTGCCGCAGGAAAAAGGCACAACTCGTCGAAAGCAAGTTTCGCCGGTCTCGCGGCGTGTTCAAAGCTTCCTTGGCACGCCGAAGCGCTGTGTCTCTGTGCCTTCGCACGCTTGCATACCGATCAAGAATCGACGCGTGTGGATGTGTTTTGCGAGTGAAATGTGTGTGAAGCCGTATGTAAAGGCACAACTAGTCGAAAGCAAGTGTCGCCGGTCTCGCGGCGTGATCAGTTTTCTTGGCACGCCGAAAGCTGCATCTTTGTGCCTTCGCACACTTGGATACCGATCAAGAATCGACGCCGCATTAAAGTTTTGAAGGTGTGTCACGCGTAGATGTCTTTAGATTATATGTATATATATATATATATATATATATATATATATATATATATATCGGCCACGGAGTTCTGAATCGTCCAGCTGTTCCAGTGAGTTGATATCAATAAAGGGGGGGGGGGGGGGGGGTCTGTACGTATTCTCTTAAGTACTATTAACCATGGCTATGTTCCAAATCTACTCTAATGGATCACATGGGAGCACGAATAGAGCAACGCTGTGGAGAAAGGAGGGTTTTCGAAGGCAAAAGTACAAGACAGCGAGAATGAAAATCTTTGAAGCGCGGCCCATATGGTCGTGTGCAATCTGTTGACCAATCACAATTAGGCGAGCCGCGCTGAAACATCAAGTGCAATTAAGTAGGGTGATTATGAGCCAGCACTGATCAGTGATGAGGAGCTGTTGTGCGCGGTATTCTGTAAATCGTAGACGTATACTTTCCCTCCCCTCTTCCGTCGCTACTGGACGCTGGATCAAGCTCGTTTCTGGACCGCGAGTGCCGTAAGTATACAGTCGTCAGAGTAAAGTAAGACGCTGATCCAAAGGCACATACGGCTTCACGCACATTGTACTCGCAAAATGCATCCACACGGCGTCGGTTCTTGATCGGTATCTAAGCGTGCGAAGGCATAGAGACACAGCATCGGCGTGCCAAGGAAGCTTTGGACACGCTGTAAACCGGCGAAACTTGCTTTCGACGAGTTGTTCCTTTTTCCTGCGGCACTACACTTTCGTAAAAATTTCCACGTGTTCTCAACGGCAAGTATCAATGCTCACACAGGATTTTAAACAACGTCTTTGGCGAATGATGACGAACAGGTAGAAAACGTGTTTTTAGCATGCTGCCGCCGGCCTATGCAACGCTAGAAAAACGAAACAATTCGACATGCAATATGGCCGTCCGGTGGCCGCACTCACGCTGCTGCGATCAAGTGGGGATGCGCGATCCAGCAATTGTCATAGAAATCAGGGGGCGAGCTCTTCTCCGCATCCGCCGGTTTTCTGGTAAGGCTTTCTCCGCCGGAGAACAGCGCACCACCAAGGAGCTCACCGGAGAAACGCTCACCAAAGAAAAGTTTACTGCGAAACTGACAGATGAGGAGATAAACGCACCCAAGAATGATACGATCAACCTTTTAAGTTTAGTATTTGCGGCTCTACTCTGCGGGCCCCGTGGGGAACAGAAACAGACACCAATAGGGATGAAGAGGCAGAGGTCCACAGTTCTGCAGGATGGGAACAATTAACAAAGTGATAGACACGTCTTTTTTTTATGAAGACATTGCCTAAATTGCCTCAATGTTGAGTTCTATGAACAGTAACGAGGTAACCTCGTCACTGCAGCCGACAATCACAGGGGTCTAGAAGAACCCGTCACAAGCTCGGTCGTCACAGGCTAACCGGTCATAGGTGAATTCGTCAAGGAGGACAACTCGTCACAAGGCATCTCGTGCGAGGAATTGTCGTCACGCCGGAATAATCGTTACAACGAACACTCGTGCCACGGCGTGGAGTTTAACTGCAGAACTACGAATTTACTTCTGTTTATTCCTATAAATTATTTAACGCACAGTGTTAAAAGTGATCAAAACATGGCTCTGAAATTGAAATGAATATAACTACTGGGTGTTTCAAGGAGAGGCGTTGCCCACAGATGGTGTTGTTGTTTTTTTGTTTTTTTTTTTTTTGTAAAATTTGCAAAGAGCGAATTGACCTGAGGAAAAAGTAAAGAAAGAAAGAGGCTTAGCTCCTATGGAAACGCAGCGAAGCCACCGGTCGTTAAACAATATGGCGCCGTTTCGCACGGGAGACAAGAGATGGCGCAAGCGGTCGCGACGTCAACGGCCGCCAACGAACAAGCATACAGCGCCGAGAGCCGGCGTAATTAGCAGACGATCTTTTCGACTCAAAAGCGGCTCGAGCTTTTTGATATCAGTTGCCAATGCATTATTTTTATCATCCTTACTAATAAAACACATTGAATAGACACATAATCGATTAGGAAATGGTTTGTCGGGATATTTTGACTGGTTTTGATTTTTTTCTGGGTACTTATGTCGTCTGCTTTGCAGTTCCTTGTTGTTACCGCGCCTGTCTTTGGTTCTGCGACTGTCACCGCTGCGGAAGGCGCGCCGCTTTTGAGTCGAAAAGATCGCCTGCTAAAGACGCCGGCTCTCGGCGCCGTATGCTCGTTCGTTGGCGGCAGTTGGCGTCGCGACCGCTTGCGCCATCTCGTCTCCCGTGCGAAACGGTGCCGTATTGTTTAAAGACCGGTGGCTTCGCTGCGTTTCCATAGGAGCTAAGCCTTTTTCTTTCTTTACTTTTTCCTCAGGTAATTTCGCTCTTTGCAAATTTTACCAAAAAAAATGCACCATCTGTGGGAAACGCTGCACAAAGTCGTAGCGCGATAGGTTAAGAAACCGAATTTTGCGGTCCATTTAAAGAGCCTGGCCGCTCCTTGAAACACCCAGTATTGTCCGTTGGCATCACCTTGCTAGTAGAAAGCGAAGCCTACAAACATTCCTCGTGGTGCAGGTGGTGTCAATCGAATGCTGAAAGTTGCAACCGCTTCGTGAACGAGTGGGAGATTAAAAATGGGCTTACCAATCTACAAAGCTCGCTTTCTGTGAACTGAACAGTCTTATACCAGCATTACCGACGACAACCACCAACACGTGCGAACGATGCAACCATCAACAGTCAACTCGACTCAAAAATGATGCAAAACGCGCTTCGGCCTACGGATAGGCTTGGGAGAAGCCATATCAGCTGACACAATCCAAGCCAATCCAAGCTAAGGAAAACAAAAAGACGCACGCAATGGCGCGGATTTTGTGACGCTGCAGTACTCATCTCCTCAAAGAGCTGTATCAGAATAGGACAGGCTTCGCAAGAACATCGTTACTGGTGCGTATTCTAGAGTCAGAGGAGCCATGCCCGCCATGTGCTGCTGCAACATTAACGCGGACGGCGTGGGTGCACCGAACCATAGGCCGCTACACCGCAAGAAGTAAGTCGGTTGTACCAGAACTGGTCGCGTTCGAGCGGCAGGTCGGGAACTTTACTCTAGGGAGGCATCTAAAGCTGAGCTCGTGGGAGCTGAGCTTTCGTAATGAAAGGGCAAAAGAGAACTCGAGAAGCAGGCGGAGGATGTCGGGGGCGAGGAAGCTAAGGCCGGGTTGGACGAGCGTAGAAGGGATCGAGTGTTACTAGAGCCACGGTGGATTTAGCTGCCATATACGGTGAGAAACTATGGGCGAGATGAAATCACGCGGGTATACTTAGGCTTGTCTCTACTCGCTGTTCGAAGAGCAGCTAGCATTTGCGTCTACACTCTTATTCAGCTGCTTTGCAAGCAAGATGAAATATTGCTTACATGATCGCACATGTCTCCTACAGGTCTCCCGAAGAAGAAACCTGCACCATTTGCATATTTCTTTCCATGCCAGCAAAGGAATGGGAGGTGGCCACCTTGCCCAGGCAGAAATGGCGTCGTTCAGAGTAGCCGGGTTCTCAGACACCCTCGACTGGAGGCCCATGCTGTTCCAAGAGCCCATCATTGCGCAGAAAGCGTGCGCCCTATGTGGGGTTGCGCACAGGAAAACAGTCAGGCTGCCCTGCGTCCACACGCTGTGCACAAAGTGCCACGCCCAGTGTGTCGACGAAGGGAGTGTGTCCCGTCGACCCGAAACCCTTCTGCGAAGACGACGTTGAGCGGCTGGAGGTCTCTCTCAAGTACATCTTGAACCGTACAGTGAGCACTGTCACTTCTCCTTCACAGTTATCAATCCACTCGTCTCTTGTGCCCAAGTGTACCGGCCTCTTAATTCAATCAGAAGCGCTGCAGATATGATACTGCACCCGATGGACTACTTCGTCGGTCATCGACATGCCTCCTAGAGCAAAACAGATGCGACCTATACTCCGTTTCACCTTAGGAAGGTCTGCAGCGAATGCTGCGAGCCATTACAGCCAAACCAGCGCTGGGAACATATCACGGGACTATGCATCCTGCACATCGCTTCACCCCTCCAGAAGGTCATGTGACACTTGCGCCGTATTGGATTGGCTCCTATAAATGAAGCCTTTTTGCTGCGGTCAGGGGCGGACTTAGCAATCGGCAGAGTATGCAGCTGCCTAGGGCGCCAGAATTTCGTGGGCGGCCAATTTCTGGTCGCCCCTAAATTATTTGCCTCTTTTCTTTTTTTCATCTGCTCTGAATTTAGTTGTTTTGGGAATTCTAGTTCCAATTCTAGTTAATTTTGAAAATTTTAACTCCAACCTTAGCTGCTTCCCTCCCCCCCCCCCCCCCCAACTCCAGCTGTCCATGGTCTCCGACCAGGGGGGGGAGGGGGGGGGGGGGGGGGACACTGTTAAAGGCTGCATAAAGCGGCAAAATGCTAAATATGCCCCTGGCTACGATCCATCGAAAGGTGAAAACGGGTATGGCAACGCAGCAGTAGTTGGCAAGCAGAACAAGGTTTCTTATATACAAGTGCCTTAAAGGGGCCCTGCCATCATATTTAAGCGTCTACCTTTTTTGCGGTTTCCACATCTCTTGTGGTTCGAAAAACCCAGCGGGCACGGAGAGAGTAGCAAAATATCAGTGCATGATATTTTAACCGGACGACGCGGAAGATGCGGCATGTGACGACATTGTGACGTTCTCGGTACTGGTCAGCCCTACGACTGGTCAGAGCCGCTAAAAGCGTTTTTTTAGTCAAAATACAAAATATAAGTGGTGCAAACCGTTTCAATTATTTATGAAAGAGGTTTTTGTTCCGTATTTTATATAAGAAAAGAAACAAATGCAGTTTAAAAAGAACGGAAACAAGAAATGACCCGTCGACATACCTGCCACCAAGCGGTGGAAAAGGCGGCGCATACTAGAAAGGGCTGCTGGGGTCAGGCGCCAACGCGCACCCTGCATTGCTGTGAAGCGGCAAGCGTAGAGAGGTCCCGGATGTAGGTGGCGGTGCTGCGGTCGTACGGGCTGGAGGATCCGAGCGTTCCGATGGCCTTCGGCGAGAAAGCTTGGCTTGCAGTTTGGCCGTTTGCCAGTTTGGCAGCGCTAAGTGGCTCCCGTTCTGAACTGATCTTTACCCCGTGTTTGCTGTCGTTTGTGGCATGTGAAGTGTCGTGCCAAATTAGTGTTTAGACGCGCAGCGAATGGAATGCGAGCCGCCCGCTTTATCCAGCCTATCCAGCACATGCTTTAGTGGCGCCCTCTTGAGCCATCGACACAGTGTGCGGCAGCCGTGAGCGCTCGCTCGTTGAGCTCACTACCCCTCCTCTAGTTCACGGCCACCCAAGCCAGGACCCGGGACGTCATCAAGGAGGTTATTATCTGCTTGTTTTGTAATTTTAATTTGCCTATAACTTTTAAAATAGAGCGAAATTCGAGAAAAGAAAAGTTGCACTAAGTTACTACGTTCAGTGTGCTTAGGGTTGGTGCAAATTAAAAACAAGTCAAAAAGTCGTTGCAGGGCCCCTTTAAGGGATACCGAGATCAAAATTAAAATATACTTCTCACGTCCAGAAATAAGTTAAACATGATCAACAAAATCTGCTAATGACAATCACACGTTTGTATATTGAACGGATGGCTATATTTTTCGTTCCAAACGGCCGATTCCAACGAGCACCCGAAGAGCAGTCATGCATCTCCTGGCATTCGGCACGTCCAGAGCATTCGTGAAATCATGTTCAACTTCACGGGCGAGGCTACAGGCAGGCTGGCGTGGTTGTGAGCTTCGCCACTTGTTAGCGTCGACGCGGTATCAACCCAGCCGTTCAAGGTGCCCGCTCCCCGCAGGAGAAGAATAGGTGCGGAAGAGAAGGGAAATCCGGTTCAACAAAGTTTGATAGCGCGTGTTCGGAGCTCGGCGCCATACTTCTGCGGAGCGGCGCTGCTTTCGTGGGAAGATTGACGCAGCGACATTCGGGGGCATCCAACAGGTGCAATCTGGTAGTCGGTTCATTCGTTTTAAGTGACCTTTTGCCGTCTTTTTCAACAAAAAAATCTGTGTCTCTGTGGTGCGACCAGAACATAGTACACATTTAGACAATAAAATTGGTGCTAGAATTTCAATGCAGTAACAACATTTGCACCTTTTTTTCTTCTGTTCCTTTGACTATCACTCACAAACAACCTAAGCTCCTATATTATCAGCATTGTCGAACCAAGAGACAAGCCACCTCTTCTTTAATAACTTTTCCTTTCTGGTCGAAGGTTGCTTGCTGGAATACACCTAGAAGCTGCGGCTTCATTGGTCCCGTAGCCTGCCTCTTGGACCACTACAAGGAATGCGACTTCAGCATCGTGCCTTGCTGCCTGTGCCACTCGACGGTGCTGTGGAGAGACGTTTTCGAGCACTTCAAGAACGGTTGCAGCATTCCCCAAGTCACACGTGAGCCTACTGAAAACCCTGCCACACAAGTTCTCAAAGACTTCAACAGAACTTGTTTCGAGGTGAAGAAAGCCATGGGGAAGATCTCTGACGACCTCATGTCACTGCAGACTAGCCTAAACCAGTGCAGCGAAGGCGTTAGAGTAGAAGCTGCAAGATGCAAGGGCCAATTGGAGGCTAATACTTCTGGGCTTGCTGAACAACTTGATGTCATTAACACAATCTGCACCACCGGATTCGCCGAAGAACTGCAGGTTCTCCAGACAGCAATGGCAGACTACAAAGAGCATGCGAGTTGGGATCTTTGTTCACAGGGGGACAGGTTGTCTGTGGTGTGCAAAAGTTTGCAGAGTCATTGTCGGCCTAAGGCAGTCCACTGGTACAATGAGCAGTGGGCAGACCTAAAGAAAAAAGCGCTTGAGGACTGGTTCAAGACCCAGGATAGCCCCAAGAGGGCCATGTATGGTTACAGTGTATCCCAAAGTCTCTGGCTTACATGCATGGACACCAAGGTCGGCGTTGGGTGTTACTTGCAAATACACCCCG